>JBAIAA010000568.1:600000-912560 GCA_037893245.1 Crossaster papposus | reverse complement strand
CCAAAAACATCAAGCAGAGATACAAAAATTTTTTTTTACTTTTGTAACAAATCTCAATGGTTTGCACATTGAACATTATGCCAAAGCTGATGGTAATTATCATCTTCACTATGTTGGCATTATTTTAATTTGAATGTTGGCCATATTTTTGTTAATGTTTTGCTTAATTGCTAAACATTTATTATCTCATTATCAACCCTAATTTTGGCCATTTCTTCAATCTGTATTTATGTACATTTATGTACATTTACATGTAATTGATGATGTAATTAAAATAAGTTTTCACAATTTCAGGGTTTAATTTAACAATTGTATTCAAGTCATATAACATAAACAGGGTATATTAATGTAAGCAATAACATGCAAGTTTCAAATAAAAAGTGCAGTTTCTTTTATAAACCAACCTCACAATACAGATATAAATTATTGTAAAAGTGTTTATTTATCAATGTTATTGTTATCAATAAATTTTAAACAACGACTTTATTTGTTGCTTGTTTTTTGGTATATTTGGCTGTATACATTGTATTACGCAGGCAATATTATTATTTTTTAATCAGTCTACTGTTAAAAAGATTAAACAAAATACTGATTAGCAGAATCCTTTTCGCTCGAGCTTACAATTAAAAAATACACGAAAAACAACTGCGTATTGTAATGTGCATGAACTACACGTTACCACGAAGCCTTTTTCAATGACGTCATTTTCGACCACTGAGGGCGCAGAAAGACTATGGACTGTCGTTAGCGGGGTGTTCCGTTCGTTACTTTCTTGTGAACGTTAGGATTTTCTCTGCGCCCTGACTGGACTAAGTAAAAATCAACCCCAAATCGACAGGTTTTTTTTTAATAGAATATGAAATTATCTTTAACATCAGTGTGAAATTGGATTGTGGCCACCGCCAGAAAATGGAAAAATCTCGTCATTTTTTAAAGGTCAATTTGTTGGTTTCGGAAGTTCTTTTTACGTTATAAATTTCACCCTCTAAATGTCATATAATTTCCAATATGATTTTATAATATACCAGAATGGTTCCTTATCTCCAAAAAAATATACATAATATTGACAGTCGGCGAATAAAACGGATGTTTCGGACCAAATTCCAGGCGTCGTCGACAGCTCATTAAGTATTCCAAAACCAAGTCACGCACAAAGTTCCATACATAAAGGGCACATAAAATGAACGGCTTTTCAGTGCGCTGCGGACTGACTGTGCTGCTGATACCTCTTCATCACTTCTTCACTTCATTATACTGTAGTAGCGCGTCGGGTATTTATACAAAAAAAACACGTGGTCGTTGCAGTACGCTGGCACGCGTTGGAACGCGCTACTCACGTGCTGGGCAGTCGTTCCTTAGTTGTCGAGCGCGTTAATAACGCGTTACTCATCACGCGCTGGCGAACGCTGGCGATACGCTGTCATATTTTATCTATAAATCAGTGATGCGTTCTTCACACGCTGAGCGCGTTCTTCACACGCTACTAACGCGCTGGTATTACGCTATGGACCCGTTATCAACGCCTTATTGACACGCTGAAATCACGGTTTCACTTGACTTTTTCTGCGAAAGTTCAGCGTTTGCCAGCGTATCAACTATTTTTAACGCGCTATTAGCGCGTTGGCCTAAAACTTTCTGGTGTGACAGGGCCATTAGAGGACGCGCGCCCGCATCGGCGGCCTACGCGCGCTACATAGCGCTATTAGGTCGTCTTCACAGGAAAATGGAACTGTGTATTTTACGCAATCAAGCACGCGTTGCGCAACGTAAAATGTTTAAAACGTGCGCGCTTGTTGCTCGAAATGTTTTTGAAATGTGGCGCAGCCATGTGCGCTATGCAAATTGACGCTCAAAATCGATGCACGTGATTGATCTATATAGGATAAACCCTGAATGTTCTCTTCGCGCTAAAGTGCATAAACGATGCAAAAGTAAACGACGGATGTCCGACCGTGATAATTTATGAATGTAGCTTGAAAACATTAGAGTATCATCGCAAATGTATTATTCGCTAATTCGCGGCTCAACCGCGAATAAATTATTTTCTATCTCGCGAACCGGCTTTCCTCGCCCCGCCCCCCCCCCCCCCCCCCCCCCCCCCTTGACCTGCAAAGAAAGAACATGTTAATGCACCGATATGGGTAACATCGTTCTTCGGCGACGAGCTACAGGCGGACAGCGACAGTGAATTACAGTAGAATCGGTGTGCAGCTGGAAGACGCCGTTGAAGATCAGCGGCTGGTTGCCAATTGCCTTGTCATGTCCAAGGTATTCAGCTGCGTTAACACGTCCATCCCTCGCTTATGTGTAAGCCAACCCTGTCGGATTAGACCTGATCTCTTACAATTTATTTTTAACGTCCGTTGTAGCTGTGCTGAAAACGATCAATGACTGCCACACCCAGACTGTGTGCACTGCACCAACACACTCTTGCGTAATATGCTAATATTCGTCACGCTCTATCGCTCACGATAGAAAATGTATATTTATCAGAGCAGACTGGGGCCAATTTCATAGAGCTGCTTAAGCACAAAATGTTGCTTAAGCACAAAAAACTTTGCTTAATAAATCAGGTAAGGGACCAAATTTCAATGCGATTGTTATGCTAAGCTAACAACAGCCAAGTACCAACCACAAACAATATACATCACATAAAATTGTGGCTGTTAAGCTGGTTTTACTAAGCGAGAATGTTTTGTGCTTAAGCATTTTTTATGCTTAAGCAGCTCTATGAAATTGGCCCCACGTGGTTAATTTGCAATAACTTTATTTCATTACTTTTATTTCTAATTGCAATTTTTTTAAATGAAGATTTTACCTCGCTTTGAATTTAAGATGGCCGACCCGGGAATAAGGCCTACAGAACTAGAACGGATTGTGCGTTTGCCCTCTGATCTCTATATCAGTTGTTCCCATTTATCTCTATTATATAATGGAGATCAATAGTATGCCCCAACAAAACTATACTCTGGAGAATTGATTCGGGTGTTCAGTGTCAGAACAGATTATCTTGTCACTTCATCCCCGGCTGATATGACCATTTCCCCCACATAACTTCCGTTTACAGAGCTGCCGCTTATCTGTCAAGTGTAGTTCACAGGAAGAAATATAATAATTATAACGGAATTTCTTTTTTATAAATAGAGGCTTCACCTCGGGTGCTATGCCTCCCTCGGGTGTTTAAAACGTCATATCCCGCGTCACAACAGTCAACCATTGTTTTGTTATACCTCTTTCTTGAAGCTCAGCAAATATTATGAGGACTGAAGATACGAAACGTTCAAGTAAACATTTATTTTACCACCACAAACTAATGTACGCAAACTTATATCGCACACGCTTTATATCCAAACAGCGGATCGTCTGCTCTTTCGCTACTTCACTACAAGTTACGGTCAAAGTAAAGGCCGGTTCATACTCGGCGCGAAAGCAAACGCGAACGCGAATTTGTGACGTCAGGGGGAGTTTTCGAGATGCGAAATCGCAAAAGTTGAACACATTTCAATTTGGGCGAATGTTCGCAGCAAATGCTTCGTGACGTCAAATTCGTATCGCAATCGCTTTCGCGATAAGTATGAACCGGCCTTTAGTCGAACTATGATTAACTATAGAACTTGCTCATCACGCGCGCCCTCACATTGATGTAATATCACACGAGGGCCTTTGGGTTGCTATACAACGGATACGTGATAGTTCTAGCCAAAAAAAAATACAATATCAAATACAGAGGTATAAAAATGGATGTGAGTAGCTGTCAGTATTGTTAGACACACTGTTGTCCAAAACTTGCGATACTTGCAAAGGTTGCTTGTTAGTACCTCCGTCATATAAACCGGCCGCCGGAGGATATTTACAGATTGGTGGGGTTCTACGATGTCGGAGGGCCGGTGAAAATCTGTAGGTAATCCGGTTGTAGAGGTCAAGTTCTTTTCGGGGCTCGACAGGGCCTCGGGTGATATTCGAAAAATAATCGGAAGATGATCGGACGACAATGGGTCGATAACGGTGACAAATTTGTGATGGGGTGCCGGAGGCACGTGGATGGAGTGATGTTACCTCTTAAATGTTGTGTCATTGATATGCCTTACATTCCGTGCTCCGATCATCATTAAAAAAGTCGTATGCAACGAAGAAAGATAACTAGAACACCATTCAGCGATCTTACACGTTTAAAAAATAAATAGGTCTTCCGTTATTCTTTTATAATTTTACCTAGAAATGTTTTTATTCTCTGTAATGAAGATCACTCTCAAACTTCCTTTTGGACATACCGAATGGCGCAAGCATTATTCTAAAATCGAAACTATTCTATAATTTAAATCATTATTTCAATTGTGCCTTTATGGCATTATAAATCGAAAAGGTGTGTCTAAATGTATTAATTTTTACCTGACCGTCTAAAGAATTGAATTCCTGCACCGCTCAAACTTGAATTTTTGGTCAACATTTTCCGTAGTTTTTCAGAGCATGTAGGTAGAAACACGGTCAGGGTGGTTCTTCATTTACCCCCGTTTACTTTTCTACTTTGCTAAACGTTCTTGTATTATCAACCTCATAACATCCCTGTATGATTTCTGCCCGACCTACATGTACATACCTTGTACGCAATTTTAGTGGTGCTGCCCCATGGCGGTATCTTATTCCTGTCACTCATCAGATGAGTGATGTGGTTCTCTGTGAGTGACCGTCGTAAGGACCGGACCTCCTCCACGCGAGACGTGCCGTTCAGCTGCTCCCGCCTCCGGGAAGCCGCCACCGGGTCCAGTGCGCTCATGGATCCGGTCGACTGTTGCGGGACTCCGGGCTCTTAGCAAGACGGTTGGAATGCGGTGAAAAAAAGGTTGGAGTACTTATAGGATACGTCCGGTCAAGTTTACAAGTTTTAAAGTTGGAATAAGAAAGATTCAGTCAATGTTAAAGAGCTTTCCTTGGTTTTATTTCATACCGCATTTACGGAATTTGTTTGAAATAGGCCGCGCCTAGGGATGATTTTTCGCACGCTACATACGCAAGTTCCGCGTGCGTGCAGGACACCAGCGTTGCTGTTCGTTACCATTGTACACGTAACAAAACACGCATACGAGCGTTGAGTGTGGTGTGTGCATAATGCGAGGGCGCTGTTCCGGGAAGAGATTATTCGGGTTTTGGGTTTAAGTGCCAACCAAGGCCAAATGTTAAAAAAGGGCACCCCAACAGCCTGTGGGGTCACTGTCTGGTACGGTTGTACATACGACTTGGTAGCCGAGAGATTATTCGAAGACTACATTTTTTGTTCAGCTTGATGAATTGCATAATAATATGTAGTAGACCATGGGATGAACATGAAATAGGCATTCACATTTTAAGAATTGTGACCCCCCTCTAGAAGCTACCTGATATTTTCCAGAAATACAAATATGATCCTATTGAATCAGAATATCAGGTTCGCCAGAGAGAAAAAATGCACATTAATTAGGCTTAACCAATTAAAATATCCAGCTTGAAAATAGCGCCCTCTGTTGGTCACTTCAGGAGAGGTGTGTACAAAACCTGTGAGGAATTGAAATGTACACAAACAAATGGCAGGGGGCGATTTGAGCCCGTCTGGACAGAAATGACTGCTTTGTTTTTGTCTTCCCGATTTCCTGTATATTCTTTATTTAAAGAAATATTCCTAAACCAAGATTGTTATAGTTTTTTCATGTTATCAACAGTTCAGTTTTTGTTGTCATAGTTTCTTTTCATTTTATTAACCGAATGTTTGTATCTTGCCTGTCTTTCTTTTTGATTTTGGGATTCCCCAAAAAAAACAAATTAAACCCCAAAAAACACAAGAACAGAAAAAAAGAAGAAGAAACAGTTATAAGAACAATGAGAAATATTTATTATACATTATTGCTAATTTTGTATTATAATTTTTGCTATTTTTTTCACAATATCAGAACTTTATCAAAAACCTTTTTAGAATGGTATACTTTTAAACGCCATGTGATTGACAATCTTTAACCAATTGTTATCCTGAAAGATACAGCAATATTGATTATTGCTTTGTAAGTTATATCTGTGCAGTAATTGTAATTCAGTTATATTTTAAAGTTAGAACAGATTTGTGTAGATCTTCTCAAGTTTTTTAATTTACATACTTCCATAAAACATGCTATGGAATAAGATAAGGCAGGTAAATTAAACCAATTTTCCTTGGATGAGCTTCTCCATTCTTGAAATGGCAGTTGATAATCTTGCTGCACAGTGTCATTTGCTTTTGACTTGTACTCCCTGGCTACTTTGGTGTACTTTGGTACCATGTACGGTGGTATTTTACCTCTATTGCTACTACATGTAGATTCCTATCCTGAATATCAAGTAACAGTAGCTCATCCTGCCTAATATTTGCTGCTTTAAGCAATTTCCCATCCGGCATTGTTTCGCAATTAACTCTTTGTTAGTATATATCTTTACAAACGATGCACTGAACAGGCAAGACATGTTTTCTGCCTGGAAGAGGTTACACGTGTTGGTCACCAAAAGTTAAGGAACGCAGACCAGCTTGAACAAATTCAACAAAGGCTCCCCATCTTGTTCGTCTGCCGTTATCTTCTTCAGCAGCTGAAAAATAACAACATATTACATAAATAAACTACAACAAGCTCTAATTTTAACTTGTTATCCATTTATCCACTCCCACAAAAAGCCACTTACATGTACTTTATCTAAAACCTCTAATGAAAGTGGTTAAGAATACATTTTGTTGCCTTTAACTACAAAGTAGTAGGCATGTTTTTCTATTATTTTAGACTATTTTAATATTTCCCCCCAATTTTTTTTATGAATCCTCAGTTAATTTAAAGTTAGGATACATCATTGGCAATTGTTAGAATTATCAGAAATTGGTAACAAAAATGGGGGGCAGTTGTTGTCTTTTCTTTCGTGATCACCCGACGACTATATTGAATGTTTGGTAATACAATGCAAATTTTTGACCAGTTATGGGATATCTAGCGCAATCATTTTGCTGGATGCCTAGTATCATTATTTACTTTCCAATAAGTAAGATATTTTCCTAATAATTAAGTAGTAAATATGTTTGATATCTGCAAATGGTGTATCCTTCCTTTATTAAAGGATTCATCAAGTCCTATATTTATATTTAAATCTATTTATAGTTACATATAAATTACATTAAGCAGATGCCAAATGCTATTTTGTGCTGTTTTATTTATATAAGGGATTTTACTACCTTGTTCTATTTCTCTCTGGTCTGCCATTTTTTGTCTGTCTTCAGCCCGTTTGACTTGCAGAAGTGGTGAAGATGATCCCTCGGATTGTCGCTGTGTCTCCTACAGAATAATAATTTAAAACTGTAGTACAAACTTGCCCAAAAAATGCTCAACGTAAAAGTAAAACACCAAGAACTGGAATTAGTTTCATACTTGGCCACCGCCACATTTTATAAACAATAAATTTCTAAAAAGGCTTTAAAAAGTGGTGACATTTATTTCTTTAGCCTTTTGGGGAGTTTTAATTTATGAAATAAAATGCGGTGGCCAAATACGGAGTTCTTTCCCCATAGACAAAAGACACTATTTAGTAAGGGACACTTTGTTGTACACAGGGTTAAGTACCCAGCATCAGTCCCCGCTTTGCATAGAATAAATACAAATAAAAAAATTGGCCCCTGACTTGAAATTGAACCTTACAACAATGATAAGGCCTGTAACATAACATTAACAATAAATTAACCGAATATTTGACATATTGTCCCATTCCTCCATGGCTGTCCTAGCCACAATATACCAAATCCTACCTTCTCTGGGTACGTCCACGGTCCTGGAAAGCACTTAAAAGAGCAATGGGGTGGCTGGCGTCTTCACTTCCAAGAGGCACGGCTTGGCCTCTAAATGCTTACCCGGCTTGCCGAGGCCGAACACCCTCGTGCGTGCCAATGAACGACAACGTAGTGGCAGTTTGGGGCAATTTAAAGCTTTGTCATCGCGTACAACACTCTCTGAATTTAGCCTAGCTCTTCACGCTAAATTGTATTACTTTAGATTTGGCATAAGTTGTGTGCATACAGCAATACAAAGGACTTTCGTAGCCTTCATCTTTAGCTAAATTCGCGTCCGATGAAGACCCCATCTTGCACAACGTGATCGCACCGACTCCGCTGTAACAAGTCGTGACATTGGTCAACGTTGCATGAGAAACTCGTTGTGATTGGTTAGCAGTAAAAGTCATCGCTTTATCTTTACATGGTTCGTGAAAATCATGGCTTTATTTCTTGAGTATTTTTCCATCTCAAATTTACTATTACTTGATACTGCGAATGTTTTAGGCTTGGCGAGTTTTAGGGTGATGAAAGACGGAATTTAGACGAATTTTAAGCCCAAAATGTAATAGCTTCTTGAGGGGGGTCACAAAATCAACGAATTTGTGAGATCATCCTGCGGCCTATAGCCGTGAGGTGACTGACTGGCATAATGACGATATACTCAAATAAGAGACGAGGCTCGTCGAACGAGAAAGCAACATTTGTATACTTTGATAACCGTTGGACTCTGTACTGTGGGTATGAGACAGACTATAGAATTTAGAAACCCCGATGTTTTACAATGGACGCTGTTAATTTCGTTCACTTGAATTTATTACCAAGACAAATACAATGCCATTTACTTGTCTGTGGCGTTAAGTAGTGTTTTTACCGATCATTATGATTTCGCAATAACCGAAAATCAAATATATATTAATACATTGCAGACTCCGATTTTTATACGCGTATATCATCACTGTGTGTCCATATAATTGAAAGTCGAAGATAAAGCATGGTAGCTCGGTTATAAAGAAAAATTCTCACTTTTTTGTGGTGATCACAGCAAGATTTCTAATCCACTAACCCCGTTATTCAGATAACAACTTCATAATTCATATAGGACATTATGGATACTTATTACATAACACCAGGCTCCGCGCCAATTGAGGTTATGTTTTTGCCGGAGTATTATGTTTGCTTGTCTGTTGGGCGTTTGGGGTGTTTGTTTGTTTGTTTTTTCGTAATCCTACTAACAAACAACAAACACCCCAACTATATACTAGAGGGATTTTAACGAAACTTTGTGGGTATAGATAACTTGTGGGTCAACCGGGATGATTTTCAAACATGTCTTACATGCTTGTTGTAGGATAAGGAATTTAGGACAGCCCAAAGACATGTCGTAACTGCGGTTACACCAAAATCCTAACCAAACTTTACAATACCAAGAGAGTTGACATGAACAAGAATTGGTAAGGAAACCGAAAAAATCGAAAGGCACAAAAATGACTCTACCAAATACTTTAAACATCCAGCAAATGCAACCGAACCTGATTATGATTGCTGCGGAAAGGGGACGTGGTTATCGACACAGCAAGTCGAGAACGAATCATCCAAAGTTGGTTCCGAGGGCGATTTGATTTGGATGACAAAAGTAATCGAAAACAATGTCCACCACAAGATATGAGCAAGCCGTTCACCAAACTAGAAGTCCAAAAAGCCATCTAGTCAATGAAAAATGGCAAGAGTGCTGGTAAATATAATCTCAATGCCGAACTCATGAAGAATGGACCAGAAATAATATCACAGGAAATTGCAAGAACTCTCAACGAAATCGCATGCACTGGCATATATCCAGATGATATCGGGAAGGGTATCCTCATTCATATTCCCAAACTTAGAAAACAAAAAAGACCAACATCAGACTAATAATATTGCTAACAACAATTCGAAAGATTATGGCCATGTCTGACAAAGAAAATTGCCGAGAGACTAAATGACCACATAACATTATCCCAAGCAGCCTACCACTGCAGTGGTACTGCTGAGCAGGTATTTACCTTAAAGATCTAAGAAGAGAAGGCAATTAATCACAGCTGACAGTTACACCTTCTACTGCTCGATATGTTAAAGGCGTTTGACACCGTCAAAAGAGCTCTTCTATTTGATGATCTTAAAGAGATTATGGAGAATGACGATCTTCATCTTCTAGCAATTCTGCTCCAAAAAGTTCGACTGCAAGTTCGTGTAGAAGGAATCTTAGGATAGCTATTCAAAACAACTACCGGCGTGCCCCAAGGAGACTGCCTAAGCCCTATTCTCTTTATAATTTACCTCGCAAAAGCACTGAAACCACTCGACCCGGAAGCAACACCGAATCTCAAAGACTACGATTATAGCATGCAGCCGAATCAACAATCCCTGCCTGCACAACTTTAGAGTTATGACTACGCCAACAGTGCACCAAGGTACTTTGAATTAGGGCTGCAGTATGCGGACGACATCACCTGGGCAAGCAACAACATCTACCCAATACAGGAAGTAGTAAAACAAAAGGCACTCAAAGATCGAAACCTCACGTTAAATATCTCCGAGACTGAGAAACAACATATAATAATGTAGAAATGGAATCAACGCAAGCTGGAAAAAGTGCAAATATTTAGGCTCTCTACTAGACACAGAGGAAGGCATCACCAGAAAGAAAGTACTTTCCCTGGTTTCCTTCAACAAACTAAGGCATGTCTTCAACAGAAACTTGATCTCCAACTGTACGAAAATTAAATCATTCGTGCCTTTATATCATCTGTTTTCCTGTATAACAGCGAACTATAGACACTGACAAAATCGATGGAAGAGAAAATAGACGCCTTCCAATCAGGAGGCTTTAGTTTTACGCTCGATTCTAGACCTCCAGTGGCCAAAAAGGTAACAAATGAGGAACTGTACAAAAAATACCAAGGAGATCCCCTGGAGCATCCAAACGACGCACCAGCCAAACTAGCACTGACAGAGGCAAACCCTCCCTACAAACTACTAAGAAGTTGACAAAGAACAAAATGGCTGAAAAATGGCGAACAGAGACCTAAATAACACAAGATTAGACATCAAGAACCAACACATTTGGCACTTAGCAGAAGACAGGGACCAATAAAGAACACTGACAGAGTGCGCGATGTCAAAGCTACATGATGGAAGCGCCTAGATGATGATGGAACTGTGTTCTGCCAACTATGACAAGGGAAAGAATCTCATTATTTTTTCCGATTCACAGACTTACTTACCTGGCTCAGAAGATACTGTGATCTGATGCCAGGTGTGGGGTTTAAATATTAAAACATTCTCCAGCTCCAACATAGACTGAAGCGAGACTTTACGGCATTCCTCCATCTGGTGGAAAACTGCAAGTACTCGACGGTCACAGTGGCGTAACTTTGGTTCAGGGTGCCCGGGGGCAAGAATGGGTTGGGTGCCCCCTGACCAAATGACGCATGATGCAGCAGAGCAAATTAAGTTTTGAAAGCCACGTGCACTTACAAATGATACTTACCTTCCAATCAATTTTTATTTATGTTTTAAATAACTAATCACGTTAAAGATGACGGGTCGTCATATTCAGTGGGAGAATGATGTTCGTAAAGGCCTATACAAAGTATCATCGTTGGTGCCAGACCCGCCGGGTACACCCCAAGCCTGGGTGCCCGGGGTTTACCCCCCCCCCCCCCCCCCCAACCCCCCAACCCCTTACCCTGGACGGTATGTGATGTCATCGGCAAGACTATGGGATAAGCAGGTGTGGCATGCGTCAAGTAATTATCCGACCTATGATGGTGTGTCAGCCAAGACCGCAGAAGCACGTGACAAGCTGTCTAACAACAGCCTAATCATCAACGAGCGAGCGTTAGAAGTAATCCCCGTCCACAAGAAAGTAGTTTTCGTCAAGGCCAAGAATGCTCCCTTCGAGCTAGACGACAGAGCCATATTTACAGCGCTCTCGAACTACGGGACCGTCCATGGCATCCGGCGTGGCACTGGCAACTACACCCACTGTGGCAGAACGGCCATCGTCACGCCAGAATGAAGCTCAAGCGGGACATCCCATTCTATCTACGCATCGGTGTGTTCAGGCTATAGCCATTCAATACCCCGGTCAGCAGGATACGTGCCGGTGGTGCGGTGGACACACGTCTCGCGGGTGCAAGAACTCCTACACAAACCAAGTGAGAGGACTGCACCGAGACATCCCCAATGCAACACCACCAGCAACTATATCACCCCCCCCCCCCCCCCCCCCCCCCCCCCACCCCCCTCAGTCCCCCCCTTCCCCGCCTGCCGAGGGTAAAGCCAGTCGTACCGACACCCCCACGCTAGTCACCCCACCTGGGAAGACAGACGCCGGAGCCTCTACCTCGAAAAAAAAGGCGAACGCCCCCCCCCCCCCCCCCCCCACCTCCTAGTGTCAAGACTTAGACTTATACCCCTGTCACACCGGAGTGCGATCTCACGGCAACCTTACTGCGATGCAGTTTTCATCAAAAACGCAGTGGGGTCGCCGAAAACTGGCCAAAAAACCTAAAATCTATGAGGTAGGTAGCTCACAGTACACTCTTGACTCGCTCACTGCGCTCTCATCAAGCTCTCACTACACTTTCACTGCGACCTATGCGTTCCCAGTTTGATCATCGCCGCGCTCTCACTGCGCTCCTACTACGCTCTACGCGATCTTGGTGCGACCAAGACGACCTCGCTACGACCTTACTACGCACTCACTACGTCCCCACTACGTTCGGTGTGTTTGTACCGCGTTCGCGCGGCGACTATAAATACAGCGAGCTCGATGTTGCTGGATATTTGCTATCTGTTGTACAATTATTATGTTCTGCCTCTCTACAGCCGTGGTAATACCCCTGTCACACCGGAGCTACGCTGCCGTTGCGCTCCCACGGCAACTAAAACAAGTTGCAAATCGCAGAAGCGCAGTAGGATCGCCAAGAGCGTAGTGGGAACGCAGTGGAGTCTACCTAGGTCGTGGGAGAGTCTCCATGGTCGCCAAACCTCGGCGATTGTTTTGAGCCTGCTCAAAACAATCGCAGAGGGTCGGCGACCTGATCCAAAACGCAGTGGGAGCGCAGTGAGAGCGTAGTGGGATCTCAAGGAACGTACTTGGGACGTCGTGAAGTCTACCTGGGCGTGTCATGATCGTAGCAAGAGCGTGTTGGTATCGCCGTCTGCCCAATCTGCGACTGAAGTACGTCTGAAGTACGACCACTGTACGCTTGTCACGCTCTCACTACGCTCTTACCGCGCTCCTTCTGCGCTTCTACTACGTCGTATAGGGCTTTTTCACGCTCATACTGCGTCCACACGGGACAGCCAGTACGACTATTGCGCCCCTAATGCGTCCATGGCGATGTTACGGAGCTTCCTGTACGTTCACAGTGCGATTATACTGCGATTATACTGCGTGTATAGTACGTTCTGACTTTGACACGCGTAATGGCCACAAATGGTATAAATGCAGCCTATATCCTCCACACAACATACTAATGTGCATCTCCTCTTTACCATGGATGTAGAGAGGCAGAACATAATAATTGTACAACAGATATCCATCAACATCCAGCTCGCTGTATTTATAGTCGCCGCGCGAACGTGGTACAAACGCACAGAACGTAGTGGGGACGTAGTGAGAGCGTAGTAAGGTCGTAGCGAGGTCGTAGCGAGGTCGCCTTGGTCGCAGCGAGATCGCGTAGAGCGTAGTGGGAGCGCAGTGAGAGCGCGGCGATAATCAAACTGGGAACGCAAAGGTCGCAGTGAGAGTGTAGTGAGAGCGCAGTGAAAGCGCAGAGAGCGAGTCAAGAGCTTACTGTGAGCTACCTACCTCATATAGATTTCAGGATTTTTTGCCAGTTTTCGGCGACCCCACTGCGTTTTTGATGAAAACTGCATCGCAGTAATGTCGCTGTGGGATTGCACACCGGTCTGACAGGGGTATCAGTCGCAGATTGGGCAGACGGCGATACCAACTCGCTCTTGCTACGATCATGACACGCTCAGGTAGACTTCACTACGTCCATAGTACGTTCTTTGAGATCCCACTATGCTCTCACTGTGTTTTGGACCAGGTCGCCGACCCTCCGCGATTGTTTTGAGCAGGCTCAAAACAATCGCCGAGGTTAGGCGACCATGGAGACCCTTCCACGACCTAGGTAGACTCCACTACGTTCCCACTACGCTCTTGGCAATCCTACTGCGCTTCTACTGCGTTTTTCAACTTTTTTAGTCGTCGTGGGAGCGCAACGGCAGCGTAGCTCCGGTGTGACAGGGGTATAAGACCAAGACCAATACGGAAAAGGAGAAACCATAAAAGGAAAAGCCCCCATAGAAGAAGTCTCCACAGGAACGTGGGACAAAGGAAAGATTTTAAAAAGAGGAAATTGCACTCCATCGAGAAGGAGATTATCGCTGTAGCGACAGCGAGTCGGTGACGTGGACGACTTCTACCTTTATCGTTGTCGTCCTTGTTCTGAAAATAGGTTGCGTCACAGAACACACGGCCGGGATTCTAATTTACGCGATGCGCGAAACGTCTACAGCTCGGTTCAGACAGGCGTTCTACAGTCACGCCAAACCAAATGAGTGAATTGAGTCCGACGTCTGAAGCGAATAAGGGCGACAAGGCGCGCCAGACGGCGAACGATCGACTGCTGGAGTTGTTAGAGCGACTCAGGAGCGACTTGGTTCCAATTTGGTTTGGCGCGACTGTGGAACGCCTGTCTGAACCGAGCGTAAGACTATACCAAAGTATATAGTGACGCTAACCAAAGTACACGCCTTGCGCCCAAAAAATCCAGCGAATATAGTACTTGTATTGATAATGCATTATGTTGTACGTGTGCATTTGGATCCAAAAAAACATAAAGTAAAAACAATTGAATAAATAAACTATGATCTTCACTTTCTTCACTATTTAAGGATGGGAAGATAGGTTGGCGTTCTCGAAGTTAAAAATGGTAAAGTAATCCGCTCCAAATTCCTCAGTGCGAAGTATTTTTTTTGTAAACAAAAATCTTTAACGAAACGGGGGGGGGGGGGGAACACCTTTTTTATTTGTTCTTATTTTCTATAATTAATTGACTCTAAAGGTTACACAGTCGGTTACACAACATGTTCACACAAAAGTCTTTCGTACGTACATGACGTATGACAAAAATCCACAGGGTTTGTGTACTCGTGAGGATGAGCTCTTTATACTCAAACCCTAAAAAAACTTTCGACCCAAAATGTTCAACATCACCCTAATAACAGGGCCTACGTCTTCTTCATTTCCTTTTATTATACCGTATCTCCAAACAAAAACGTTACGGGACAGAAAAATGTCCCTACAACTCGGTCAGCTTTTTATTTAAACAAGCTGTTACTTAAACCATATAGTAATACTATGTACATATGGAACGCCAAACGCGCCTTCAGTAGTTGGCTTTCATTTCTTTTCACAATTTCATCATTCCACTCTTCAATTTCATCATTCCATTCTTCAATATCATTCCATTCTTCAATATCATCATTCCATTCTTCAATATCATCATTCCATTCTTCAATATCATCATTCCATTCTTCAATATCATCATTCCATTCTTCAATATCATCATTCCATTCTTCAATATCATCATGAGCGGGGGCGCCGCGTGAGGGCGCGCTACTGATGAGCGTGGACGTGACGCGTGGCCTGGGCCCAATTTCATAGAGCTGCTAAGCAAAACAAACTGCTTAGCACAAAAAGTCTTGCTCATTAAAAACAGGTTTCCGGCCAAAATTATACATGCTTTTCATGCTAAGCAAAATCACAGCTGATTATCAATCCAGAACAATAAAGATCAGGTAAAAATTTGGTCTGTAACCTTGCTAAGCAAATTTGTGTGCTTAGCAGCTCTATGAAATTGGCCCCAGATATGTGGATGACCATAGGGCCTTTTCGAAACCGTTGCTTCGTATTTGGCTTTGGCTTAATTCGCCTCCGAATTCCGAAATACTGAGAAGCAAATAGAAATGAAAGAAAATTGAAATAGTCTAACTTTTGGGTTCACATCACTCGAGTGAATGTTTCTGAAGTACAACAGGCGTCAGAATGTGGCTGGAGATCTTGCAGTTGGGAGTCAAAAATCGCCTTAAGCCAAAGCCAAAGATGTTGACACAGAATCCCGACTTGGGTCAAGTCTACGGTCCGACAGGCCGCAAGGCATGGTGGGAAAACATGGCACAGCGAGATCGCAGCTATATGGAACGAGGTTGGGGTCAACGGTTTTTGCACACAATGAATGGGATGGGCGGCCGGCCGGGCCGTCGGTTTGTTTACAAATATACAAGCAATTCAAACCACTAGCCGTTTAACGATGCATTAATATCGTATCCGGATACGGAGTGCATGGACGCGTGGCGGGGTAATCTGCAATTAAGCCATATTTTTAAAGTAAAGGTTCTGCGTGTTGTCTACGTTCTGTCGTGAAATGCAGGAAAATCTGGAGGGAAATAGAGAACAGGAAATCAACATGAGCGATCTGTACACCCAGTTTCTGAGCGGCATCAAAGAGCATCAGGCACCGTCACGCTTGGAGATACTTCGGTTGCAGATGTACCAGGACTGGGTTGACGGCAAAGGGGACGCTAGTTATCATGTCACGGCGTCAGAGGCCGTGGGCATGGCCATTGGACATAGCCATGTACAGTACGTGGAATATCTCCTGCAGGAATACCCAGTCCGAGCCATGAGGACCGGGGGTTATAATTGCAGTCACCTTGCCCGGGCCGTTGAGACAGATCAGCCCGTCGTGGTACGACGGCTTCTCCGGCACACGCTGATGTTGCCTGCTTTGGATAACCACCGCTCCAACATGTCCAAGCTGTACCATTACGGGTTCAGATTCAGGAAGAATATACGGTCCCCTTGTATTGGATCGAAGGGACTGGATTATAAATTCAAGAGCAAGAAGACAAAGAAGGTGGTGATGACGAACTACTTGAACAAGCCGTCGGGATGCATGGTGTCTGGGCCGAGTAAGACGGCCGTGCATTTGGCCAGCGAGATGGGACGTGTAGCCTGCCTAGCTGAGCTGCTCTATCACGGTGCCATTCCGACTCTAAAGGACAATGCCGGACTCACTCCCTTTGACTGTGCTCTCCGCAAACTCTGCAGTGACAGCAGGAGCCTCAAGCCGGCCAAACTAGCTGAAACCTTGAAGGAGCTGCTACCCTTCTTACCCGTGGTCCAGGCAGCTCTGGAGACGGTGGATCTGGTTCGGAAGACTGTGGAAGGTGCCGATGTTTCTCCGCAGCAGCAGGGGATTCTGTCGGGGGTACTCAAGGAGATGCGAACCCCAAGAGCTCTTCAACAGATCTGTAGACACCGGATCCGGACAGAAATCGGACTTGCTGGCATGCAACCTGTTCCGGTTGGGCTTTTGCAGTTACCCTTACCTAAACTTATAAAACATTATCTTGACGCAGCATGATTCCTTCTGGACAGTCGCTTTTCCATGTCAAGATGAAATGCGTTAACCGCATTAACGTTCATGCCCAACTAAATACAGATTTCATTTAGTGCCATAATATAAGTTTAACCCTAACTCCCTACACAACAAAGGAAGTTGGAGGATTTTGAAGGAATTGTATTGTTCAATAACAATGGTGAGGGAGTTAGGGTCTGTTAAGTGCAGTACAGGTCTAAAGAATACAGGAATTTAAAATAATCTTGGTACAGACATTTTCTGTCATGCGATACATTGAAAACACGCAAACATGAATGTCTGCTTTATTTAAAATCTTTCATACTTTTTTTACTTGTATTTTTTAGGAAGTGAAAGAATTGTATTCACAAGTCAAACCATTTTTAAATATTCACTGTTATTATTTTTTTTAAGTTAAGGCATTTTGGGGACATTTTATTGGTACAGACGTTTTCTGTCATGTGATACGTTGGAAACACGTAAACATGGATGGTTGCTCTATTTAAAATAGTATATTTAACCCTAACCCTTCAGGGTATTTTGGCTAGAAACCCTACCAAATGCTTCAGTGCAGCCAGATCCAACAGGTCAGAAATCTCAAGGTCAGAGAATGCAGCAGGATCATAGAGCTATATAATAAGATAGCTCTATGAGCAGGATCCATCTCTGTCATTGTTCAATGGGGATTAGCTCTCATTAGACTGTGGTTGCACTTGTACACTGTTGACAGCTAAACCCATCAAGGTGCACTAGAATTGTTACCTGATGCAATGCGCTGTCTGGCAGGGTTAGGGTTAAAACATGTATTGTTGGGGTGGCAGTGTACAAATTATATTCACAAGTCAAACCCCTACTAGATATTCACCAACAAAAATGTATTTTTTAGAATTAAGTCATTTTTTTGAGGGAGGGGGTTTCCGGGTTCTGAAAATGTAAAGTGCGTGTATATGGACATACAAATAAACAACTTTGAAAATGTACATTGTACATTCTGCCGCTACTTCTTTGGTTGTGTTCAAAGTCTATGAAGAAGAGTTGAGTGCGTTTTCAAAGTGTTTCCTAACCGAACTGAAACTATTCTCAGTCATGATCTTAGATTCTTGGTTTTGTTTTACCAGTAATCATTTTTGCAATGACCGACGTTTTTTGAGATTATAGTGATACGAAAAAGGGGGCATCAGCATAGATAATTTTTTCCAGGTTTCTAAATTATTTATTGAATTTACCAAAAAATGTAAATATCTATGTCTCGTGTAAATAAAGTCTTGAACATTATTTATTTAACCTCTAAACGTTGGTATTAAAATGAAGTAAATGAGAAATTAGGAATGCCAATGAAACTATATCGTTGGTGATTTTGTAAAGTTTAAACTTTTTTTTCAATATTTTTTTTCAATAATCAAGGGTGAAAATGATAATCTTTACAGATCACAAAATCGGTTAAAAAATGCGAGCAGGTGTTGTATAATTTATACATTTGTGTAAGTTATACATACATTCTAACGAGCTTGGATAATATACTAACAATTCTATAAAATATAATTTCGCTAAGATCAGTTTATTTCTATACATGTACCTTAATTGGTTTGAAGGGTTTTACAACTTAACATTTTATATCAACATTTTGTTTAAATTTATTTTATTTCAAGTCATTCTGTTTGTGATTTTTAATTAAATATGAATATAAATTATTAATTACAGTAAGCTTTGTCAAACCTTTATTTGTTTAGTTTAGTTAAATAAATTAACGTATTACGTGATTATTTGGGTGTGCTAAATAACAAATTAAATGGTTTGCTCGAAAATGGAATGTGGATTGCAATATATATACAAGTATATGTAATTACTTTGCGTGCAGCGCATTCTTTTTGTTCCCACATTTCCATCCTGATCAAGTTTCTCAGGCTTTAAGATGTGTTCATGTTGTGTTCATGTTCAGGGGCCATGTTTTAGCTTATGCATGTACTCTCTCTCTTCAATATTTGTTGTTATTATAACCCATACTTTGAGACCAGACTAGCTGACCATTGATGCCCACCGTGCATAGCAACGAGCTAGCGTTAACACTACACGCGCATTTTGAAAAATGCCGCGTTTTACGCGTACATTTATAGCGCGCAGTATCAAGATTTGACGCGTCCTTGTTACAAGTTACCGTAGAACTGTTGCATTCGGCCAATCATTGGCTTACATGATGCTTGATTAATGCTGGTTATGGGAACATTTATTCGCTTCTTCTTGAAACCATGATATTACTAAGGGAATTAAATGTGTGTTCGAGAGGTTTTAATCACTCTGTTTAATACCGCTTGGAGTCTGGGTGCTGATAATTATCAGCACCCAAGGCTCCAAGCGGTATTAAACAGAGTGATTAATACCGACCGAACACACATTTATTCCCATTCATAAATACCTTTTTTGTAAAATTCAGCCAAAAAACCCCCAAAATCACGGAAAATTGTCGCAAGTAAATTTCAGTGTTTCGCCATTCTGTGTGTTTTCCCCTATCCATGTTCACGGGCCACTGTCAAATGACATGTTTCCGCCTCTCTCGCTCTAAACAATACATGCAATAAAGCGTATTTAGTATGAACCAGACTAAATGACCATTACTGCATTGGCAACCTCGTTCCCAGAGTGTCGAGCTGTACTCTATTTTCGCATGAACTTTTCAGGCTCGGTCAAGAGGTTTGCATTTATTGCTTTTTTTTAATGGTTTAAAATTACAATTTATTGAAAAATAGTTTTAAATATAATTATTTTCTCATTCCAGATTTCCTGATCTCCGAAACCCACCTTTTTTGGGGGGGGAAACTATTTATCTTCTTTCCCAAAAGTAAATAACTCTAGGAATTATGACATCTTCTATACTGGGTGCGTTCGTTTAGCTCACCCGGGGGAGATAGGGTTAACACTCGGGGGATGGCACGAGGGGAAGCTAATCGAACGCACTCGTGTTTTCAACTAAATGTTCTGCATGGTTGTATTTTTTAGTTGCATGCATTTCAAATACAATTCTACAACAACAAAAAACCTACAAAATAAATGAAAAATCGGAATATTTTGCAACAAAATATTTACCTTTACGCCATCTTTACCCCGCCCTAGACGTCGTCGACTCGACTACGCATGCGTATGACGTCATTCCACCAGAGACCCTGCTACGGGAGCAGGGTTTCTGGTGGCTGACCCGTGCCTAGCCACGAGTACACGTCAGAGCTAAAAGAACGGCGCGGGGCTTACCCGGGGCGCCCCGGGTGAGCTAAACGAACGCACCCACTATAAAAGATGTTAAATGCGCCATCTTGTCCCTGGGCGCCGCCATCTTGGAACACAGGGCCGCGCCATCTTGGCGCATGGTTGGCGCCATGTTGGAGAGACGCGGCGCTTTTGGTCGGGCGACTCGTCGCCGCGCGTGTGTGCCGCCGGCGTCGGTGCGGCGGGGTGCCAGATCGTTCGCGACGACGAATCCCCCGGGGAATAAGATTTTAAGAAAAAAATCGTATTCGTCCGTGGTTAGATTTAGGAGAAACGGACGTTACCGATAAACGCGTAATCGCCTTTCGATTGCCTGTCGATGTCTGTGGGCCTTTTTGCGTAAACTATTGCGTTATTTGTGCATTGTCCTTGCCCGGAGTTCGGGCCGAAGCCTTCCCGAAATCGTATACCGTAACTCGGTTACCGATTTGTTGGCTGTTTGCGATTAAGCGGCAGCTACTGCGTTACACGAAGCCTTCGCAAATTAATTGTATCCGCCTTGCTCGCTCGGTGGCCGAGTTGTTGCCGAGTTTGTTATTCGCAATTGGGCGGCCCATCCCGTGTTATTTGAGCTGGTGCCCCGATTTATACTTCCTTGGTTATTGCGGAGTAAACATAGTACCAGTTGAGCGCCGGCTTCGTTTTCGGGTTCGAATTCGTGCGCGTCGACCACGTTTCAGTCACAGCTTGGAAACGTTAAAAAATGATTTATTCCTTTCGTGTTGCCTTTTGGGCAAATTTCTTTGCTTCACATTGTCGATACTTAAATATTACAACATTATCTGTCTCAAAACACTCCGAAACATATCGCTATTGCCTCAATTTCAACTTTGATCGTGCAAAAATGTCGCGAAATTGTATGGCGATGGTGGATATGAATATGCAATTTAGAAACGTGACTGCATTACGTCAGTTGAGGGCGCACTGTCAAATGGCCGGCCTGTTGGGTTTTTTAATCACGATTTTCACGATGATGTAAATCAGAAAACCCAAAGTGGTTCGTATTGTTTCCCGTACGATTCCTGTTAAAAAATCACGAGACGCAGGCAGCATGCAAGCGAAGATGGACTGCCTATTGAGTATTATTAGTTCGGAAGTCGGGAAGTATTTTTACAAAGATTGTTTGTTATTCAGAGTCGATGGTATTCTACGGAGCCCCTAAAGGGACATATGACGAATAAAAATCACCGTTACGAAATAATTTGAGTATTTTATTTCGTGCACTCAAAATAACTTATTTCGTGAGCTCGAAATGTTTTCGTGGCCACGAAATGACTTCGTGCGCTCCAAGAATATCTGTTCGTGAGCTCGAAATAATTTCGTGCGCTCGAAATACTTTCTAGCTGGTACTCTACTCGCTAAGTTTCGCGATTTGTTTGTCATACAATCCATTATGTTTTTAAGACGTCAACAAGGTGTATCTATAAGTTACGATTTCACCCAGCTTCGCGCGGCATCCTGCTAGTCACAACACAAAATAGCGCCGAGAAAGCAGACGATATTTTTACATCAACTTTTCAGGCTTTGCCAAGAAGATTATATTTATTAATCCATCTTTTATGGATTTAAATTACAACTCATTTAAAAAAGGGTTTAAACATAATTATTCTCTTTACCCCAAATTTTCCTGAGCTTTATAACCCACCCACTTTTGGGGCAACAATTTAGCTTCTTTGATTAAAATAAATATTTATCGAAAATGTGACGTCACTCCAAATACGAAATGTTGCGCAACCAGTCGCGCAACGCCGAGATAGGAATAATGTTGTCCATGTGTGGAGGCCACTTTTGTTGCCAACTGGTATTAAACACTTCCAGCCATGTCTTTATCGTCCGTTTAATACCGGCCACGTGACGGGCTCTGGACCAATAGGAATGCCTAAACTGTCCCAGGTATTTATGAATGCCTATTAATTAATACCTAGGAGAGTTGACGGCTTCTGATTGGTCGAGACTCGATCACGTGGAGTGAATTATCAGGCAGTAATATCATGGGCTTTCAAGAAGAAACGAATAATAATAATAATAATAATGTATTTATTTGTATAGCGAAAATTCTATACAGAATATATTCAAATGCGCTTTACAGAAAATCCTTAAAATACACAAACAATAAAAGTTAAAGTTAAAATAATCGATCAAGTAAAAATACAAAATACAGTAATTAATTTGTCGGAAACCCATACACATACGCACAATAATGAAAACCCTGAGCCCTCACCCAATCAACAGCAGTATTCAAGTATCAGTAAAATGCTAATTTAAACAAATGAGTTTTCAACAGTGCCTTAAAGTTGTCCACACTGTTAGCTCTTCTAATTGGTATAGGAAGGTCATTCCAGAGTTTAGGAGCAGCAGTAACAAAGGCCCGGTCCCCTAAAGTAACTTTACTACGGTAAAAAGGATATTCCAAAAAGAGTACGTATCATCAGAAGAACTACGAAGACTATAAGTAGTCAAGTGCTTCTTCGTAATTAGTTGACTGAGATAAACAGGAGCTGAACCATAAAAACATTTGTAGGTAAACAATAATATTTTTAAATTAATCCTAAACCTTACCGGAAGCCAGTGCAGGTCAAACAGCAATGAGCAAGTTCGGGCGCGAACTATAGTTAACCATTAGTCAGTCTCTGCTTTACCAATGAGCATGCTCAAATGCAGTTCGCTCGAACGGCTCTAGTCGAACTATTGTTGAAAAGATGGCAACCGCTTTGTTTACATATGCGACATGAATGAAATGGGTTTTGCCACTATTCTTCCACGCATATAAGTAGGATAAGCCATAACGTCCAAAAACCAGACAAAAATTACATTAGGCCCGCCAGATTTTCACTTAACGTTAATGCCTTTCCCTCCATCCGACTACTGACATCACCTTTTTCTACGTCACTGGTTCTCTCCATGTTTTCCTATTAAAAGAGGCTACTGTCAACCAGCGGCAACCGTGCCCCGGGGTCTGGTTCCAAATAGTCGACTAGATAGTCCAACCATCCTGCGATCGAGCGACGTTAGTCGAACTATGGTTAACTATAGTTCGCGCCCGAACTTGCTCAATGGTGTAACGTGACGAAATTTATACGACTTATAGACAAGTCGAGCACAGGCATTCTGGACTCGTTGAAGTTTATTTATCTGACAGTCAGGTAAGCCAGTAGAAGACTGTTACAGTAATCTAATCGACTAGAAATGAATGCATGAATCAATGCTTCGGTGCACTTAGTGGTCAGATATTTTCTAAACCGTCTGATGTTATGTAGATATTAATAAATACCTAGGAGAGTTGAAGGCTTCTGATTGGCCGAGACTCGTTCACGTGCAGGGCATTATATGTAGTAATAATGGTTTTCCAAGGGCCGTTTTCTAAACCCCGGCTTTGGGCTGCATTCTGGCCACATTACAGACGTTTTCCTAGTTCCAAATATTCAGGCTGTTTTCGGCAAGTCTAATCCTCGAAATTTAAATGAAATAGGTTTAGTAGTTTACCTCGAGTGATGGAGAAACTACAGTTTTTGTTTCGATATTTATGCTCTTCTTTATTTGAAAATACGACGTCAAATATACCGACATCCCTTTTTCTAGTTGCGGATCAGTTTAACCAATTCCGGATCGAGTAAAAAACTGCTTCGTACATGAAAAATTATCACGCTAGAACCAACCCGAATCAAGCCTATATTTCTGATAAAGTATTCATATAAATACAGTTTAAAATAAATTTCAAATACTTTCACTTCCAATAAAGTTTAAAAAGAGGACTTGCAAGGAAATGCTTTGAAATGTTTTGTCCGTGTACGTGTGTGGCGCGCGGCAACGAGCCGATAAACTTTGTCCCACAGAACACGTCATATTAAATCGCTTGCGCGCGTGTAGTTGATGCATGTATTATACGGGCGATCCGGAACTAGGAAAAAATGAACGTTCAGTCTTTGGCAGATTTTTTAATACTGGAGACTTTTAGACTTATTTTTACTTATGTATCAAGAAGCTTGTATGTTTATTTTCAAAATGCACTTCATCTAAACAAATAGTATTGGAGACCAAGCCATAACAAGGTAGGTTTTTATTTGAAGCGATCCGGGAATAGGAAAAATCCGGAACTAGGAAAACAACTGTACCACTACTAAACTACATGAACAAATCCAAAATATGAAAACGAAGCTGCGTAAAACGGCCTAGAAGAAGCCACGAAGTCGCGAAATTCGAAGTATTTTCACCATTTTTCTCGTTAAAAAGGTATTTATTAAAGGTAATAACAGTGCGAGAACCCGGTAATAACCGGGTTCTCTGCGCTACCACAAACCTTAGAAACACGAGTAGACATTGACATAATGTGCATCAAACCATGAACCTAAGTTCCGAGTAATGGGTATGGTGTTACCGTGCAATCACCCACATATATGCAATCAATGTTAACTTTAGACAACTGTTGGCGGCTACCAATAATCATAAATTCAGTTTTACTGTCGTTCAGCATTAGGCCCAGGATAACATCCATTTACGTAAATCATTAATACAGCGTTCCATAGCCACTAAAGATGACCTATGATTGTCCGTATTATCAGGACTAAAAGAAATATACAGCTGGGTATCATCAGCAAAACAATGGGCTAGTGTATAAAATAAACAACAACAGTCCAAGGCAGGAGCCTTGTGGAACACCATAATCCATATTAAATTGCTGGGAAAGTTTACCATTTACAGAAACTCGTTGTGATCTCCCAGACAAGACTATGAACTAAACCATTCAAGAGCAGTACCATAAATTCCAAATTTACACTGAAGAGTATTTAGTGAAATGTTGTGATCCAATGTATCAAATAAATGTTCACTGAACCAGCATTGATCAAGCATCATGTAAGCCAATGATTGGCCGAATGCAACGTAACAGTTCTACGGTAACTTGTAACAAGGACGCGTCAAATCTTGATACTGTGCGCTATAAATGTACGCGTAGAACGTCTGTTAACGCTAGCGTTGCTATATGCACGGTGGGCATCAGTGGTCAGCTAGTGTGGTCTCAAAGTATAAGTGTAGCCCCAGTAAAAAATGAAATAGCGCCCTCTAGTGTTCGTGCCAGTTGCCAGGATACTGCATGAACCAGCAAAACAAACTTCTTGGAGGCAGCCATTTTTTTGTCAAGAATTTCACAGTTGCTAAAAAGAAACGTGCCCAAATAATATTGTTAGGGCTGAAATTCAGCGTTGTAAAGCATTTATTTTGAAGTGCTAGAAACTGTGTTCTGTTTGATACGGCTCTGAAGCTGTTGGCTCTCAGGTTCTATATCGAGTTCAACTATCGACAAGTTCCGTCTCAGTTGTGAGAAAGCTCCCCGACTCGGCTCTCGGCCTTCATGGGAACTGCGTAGCCTTACAGTTACCAGGTAGTGAACCCTAGCTGGAGTGCTCGTCCTCTGGATCAACTGCAGAGAACTTGAACTAGGAAGGGAGCTCGTCTTTTTGTGTCCCGGTCCATACACCGAGATAGCCCGCATAAACTGTTCGCCTCTTCGAGAGGGCAGCTTGCCTGGATAGGCACTTTCGTCACGTGTGGATATCCTTTGCAACCAGTGTCTGCAACTGTCTGTCTGCAACAGACATAATTACCTAAATCCAGGATCCTGGTACAGAGTGACATATAGGCCTATTGTACATGTACATGTTTTATTAAAGTTGAGCGCTCAACATTCATTGTCATTTATATTGTTGTTCTAAAACTTGTAGTCATAAGATTTGTTTAATGGGTTGATCCATTGGAGGATAAGTAATTGTTTTATTCAGAAGTTGGAGTTCAATTAAAGTGTTCAGTTAAAAATTCAGCCTTGAGGAGTAATCTTTGTGGTCCAACCAGTGTTATACATATAGGTGGGTTACATTTGGCGATCTTGCCAGGACACACTCCTAGCATACGACCACCTAATTTTGCAGATTGGACTCAAGTGAAATTGTCCTTAAGGTTTCATCACATTGTTTTGATCCTGATTACTCTTAATTTGATTCATGAAATTGAAATTTTCTTGGTAATTGTGTATTTGTTTTTCTGAGAGCCAACAGTTGATTTTTGTGCCGTACTCACCCTACCGAACATGTACTAATTTTGTTTTTTTTCTTGAGATTTTTTAGTTTTGCCGTCGTTGACCAAATTTTGTGTGAAATTATTGAAAATATTCGCAGCAATGGCAGCCCCCAGTGATTATCAAGAAATTGGACTCGCATGGTGCAAGAAAGATGATGCTCGCCCAACACATTCCCTTCTTCTGGTTTCAAAGTCTGTTGCTACTGCTACTGACTCAATTTTGGTGGCCCTGTTCAATGCTATTCAGCATGTTTCAGGTATCTCCCGCCGGGACGAATCTGACCAGACCTTTCTTCTTCTAGAGTTGGAGAGAGACGCATCGGATATGGTACTTCCACCCAGAAATGAAGTGAAGGTGACACTGTCTGGACAGGATATTGTTTTTAATGTCTTTCGGCTCACCAATGTTAGAGCAGACAAAGTCACAGTAGCGGATCTTAAAGCCCGTGGCTTGCTGTCTTCTGCTAGTGAGGTTAGTGGTACACCACCGACAGGAGTTGAAGGTCCCGCTGTAGCCTTGCACGAGGCACTTTCAAAGTGTAAGCTCTCCAGCTCAAGGAAATTAGCTCCATTTTCAGGTGGCGCAAGTGAAGAAACATTTGATGCCTGGGTAGAAGTAGCCCAGGGCCAGCTGGATGAGGAAGAAGATGATGGGGAGAAAAAGAGACGTATCCGGGAGGCCCTCCGGGCCCCTGCAGCCAATATCATCTCCGACCTGAGAAGGGAGAACGCAAAAGCCACAGCGGAAGAGTATCTTAAAGCTCTTGAGTTGGCATATGGTGACACCCGTACTGCTGATGAGTTAGGCATCGAGTTTTATTCTCTCCATCAAAAGAGGGGTGAAAAGGCTTCAGAATTCTTGACTCGTCTTCAAGGAATATGCAGGAAATTGGTCAGAAAGGGAGGCGTGCCAGCAGACAACAGAATGTTGCTACGGCAATTTCTGAAGGGAACCCTGTACAATGAGATGGTTCTCATTAACCTGCGGTTGAAAGATAAAATGGAGAACCCTCCATCCTATCTTGCTCTCCTCAAACAAGTAAGAAGGGAGGAAGCTGAACAAGAGGAGAAAGTCAGTCGACGAGGAACGAATGGGGATCCATTTCCAAGGCCAACAAAGGAGGCTAAGCACAACAGAGTGATGACTCAAGAGTTTGAGGACAGACCAAGACGACCAAACTTTTGCTTCAAATGCGGCCAAGATGGCCATTACCGCAACAAATGTGGAAATGGAGCAGATTTGGAAAAAGTAAATCAGCGTTTTCTGAAGTTTCACTTTCCGGGAAACGGCAGGGGGCGTCCCACAGAGGCCAGTGTGATGCCCGCCCAGTATTAAGGCCAAGCACTGATATACCAAAGGGTTTGGTAGGAGACTTAACCATTCGGCCTTGCTATGTAGAACGGGTGAAGGCTAATGCACTATTGGACAGTGGGTCACAAGTAACCTTAATATGCAAAAGTTTTCATGATTATTTGGGTCTCTCTCTTCATCCACTGACAGATTTGGTACTATTGCATGGCGGAGATGGAATGATGCCCTACTTAGGATGGACAGAAATTAATTTGGGGTTTGATTCTATCTTCAGTGGAACTGATAGAGCATTCCGAACCTTGGCCTTGGTTGTGCCAGACACACAGAGCTCTGCAAACTACAAACTAGTCATTGGCACAAACACTGGTGTTTTCCGGGATTGTTACTCTGCTGTCCAGGGCAGTCGCCCAAGAATATCAGTTGATGCCGTTTGTGAGAATATCTATGAGGGTGTCAAGAGTTTAAAGAGGACAGGATCAGAGGGATTGATAGGACATGTTAAACTTAAGTCAAGAGATAGATTCATTCTCCCTGCTGGCTCTACCCAACAAGTCACTGGAGAAATCAGAAATAGATTTGGAAAGTCAGTAACAGGATTGCTGGATTCTGCCATCCCTGGTCAATTACCGGGAGGAGTAGTTGTCTCGTGTTCGCTTGTCAACATTGACCATGGTTTCGGAAAAGTAAACGTGTGCCTAACCAATCAATCACAGTGTGATATAGTCCTGCCAAAGAAGTGTATTCTGGCTGGTGCATACCTGACAGCGTGGATGAGTGACACCCAGGGCCGCCATGATGCAAGGTTTTCTAAGTTTGAAGTTCAAGGTTCTGCTAGAGGGAAAGGATTCTCGCAAATAAAATCTTTCATGACAGAACAGGAGTTCGGAAATCTACCATTTCTATGGGGTCCAGTGAGTGGTGAGGAGAAACAGCGAGTTCTCAAGATGGCTTATCAGAGGGCAGAAATCTTTTCTAAGCATGAGTGGGACATAGGTTGTACCACAGAGGTCTATCATGAGATCCGTTTGACCAATGATGAGCCTTTCCGTGAACGGTCACGCCGTATTGCCCCAAGAGACCTGAATGACCTGCGAGAGCACCTTCAGAACTTAATGGACATTGGTGTAGTGACTGAATCTAAAAGCAGGTTTGCATCGCCCATAGTCATCGTCAGAAAGAAGAACGGTCAAATAAGATTGTGTGTGGATTACCGCACCTTGAATTCGAGAACCACCCCTGACCAGTACACTGTACCCTTGATCCAGGAAGCCCTTGACTCATTGCATGGCTGTAGTTGGTTTTCGGTAATCGACTTAAAGTCAGGGTATTATCAAATACCCATGCAGCCCGAGGACAAGGAGAAGACTGCTTTTACTTGTCCGGTGGGGTTCTATCAATTTGAAAGGATGCCACAGGGGATAAAAGGTGCCCCTGCAACCTTCCAGCGACTAATGGAGAGATGTTTGGCTGGTCTGAATATGGTTGAAGCATTGGCCTACATGGACGATATCATTGTATTTTCCTCGAGTTTAGAGCAGATGGAGGAACGCCTAGGCCGGGTCTTCGATCGCCTTGCTCAATATGGTCTCAAGGTTTCTCCAGAAAAGTGCCAGCTCTGTTGTACCACAGTGAGGTATTTGGGCCACATTGTTTCAAGGGAGGGCATCCAAACTGACCCAGCAAAGTTGGAAGCATTAAAAACGTGGTCTCGTCCAGACAACGTCAGCCAGCTACGATCGTTCTTGGGATTTGCGGGCTACTACCGCAGATTCATTGAAGGGTTTTCTGCCATTGCCAAGCCTTTGTTCCAACTGACAGGGAGTGTTCGCAAGAAGACCGCTAAGACCAACAGAAATGATAAGTCTGTAGACAACATAGCTCCTTTTCGGCAAAGATGGACCCCTGACTGTGAGAAGGCATTCCATACACTGATAGAGAAGCTCTGCACAGCCCCAGTGTTAGCGTTTGCTGATATGTCTCGTCCTTTTGTCTTGCATATTGATGCATGTCGCGAAGGATTGGGAGCCGTGCTGTGTCAGGAGACAAATGGCAAGCTCCGTCCTGTTGCTTATGCGAGTCGTAGTCTGAATCAAGCTGAGAAAAACTACCCAGCACATAAGTTGGAATATCTGGCCTTAAAATGGGCAGTGACAGACAAATTTCGAGATTACCTGTATTCAGCAAAGGGAACAAAAATATTCACAGACAACAACCCCTTGACGTACATCTTGACATCAGCAAAACTAGATGCTACAGGTCATAGATGGCTAGCAGCACTCTCCACGTTTGATTTCACACTCCACTATAAACCGGGATGCTCGAACCAGGATGCCGATGCCCTATCTCGACGACCAGTCATTGGCTCTGATGAGTGCTACTTGCATGACCAGCAGGAGAAGCTTCATGATCTTCAAGCACGTATGAGAGGTGGGAGCCAAACCACCGATCAGACTTGTGATGGGGAGGTGATTAGTGCTATTTCGGCTCAGCATCTCTCAGAAACAACAGTCAAAAGGTCCTCACCTGCTGACTCATCAAAGAGTGATCCACTAGTGTACTCATTGGCAGTAAGTGCTGATGCAGTCCCATCCACTTACCTAGAACCAGATTTGGACACGGAGAAGTTTGGTGTTGACCTCACTGATTGGAGGAATGCCCAGGCTGCAGATGAAGACATTAGTCAAATCATGGAATTTGTCCAGCGGAGAGTTAAACCCAAAGTTGTGCCTGAATTCTCAGCAGAGTTGAAAGCCATGTGTGGTCAGTTCAGCAGATTAGTATTGAGAGATGGAGTCTTGTGTAGAAGCTGTGTTGGTCCAGCTGGATCAAGACTGTTTCAGCTAGTTGTGCCCAGGAAGTTTCGGGAACAGGCGATGAGAGGGATACACAATGATGTTGGTCACCTAGGAATGGAGAGAGCAGTTGCTCTAGCCAGGCCTCGTTTTTATTGGCCAAAGATGGCGTCTGATATTGAAGAGTGGATTCGGTGTTGTACTAGATGTGTCGCACATAAGACTGCTCCTAAGGTCTCTGCGCCTCTGGTCAATATCTCTACAACTTATCCACTGGAATTGGTTTGTTTGGACTTTCTTAAGCTGGAGAAGGATAAAAGTGGTGCTCAATACATCTTGGTTATTACTGATCATTTTTCTCGCTATGCTCAGGCATACCCGACAAGAGACAAGTCATCTCGGACTGTTGCCAGATTGCTTTGGGAGAAGTACTTTCTGTATTACGGTCTACCCGCAAGACTCCATTCTGATCAAGGACGTGAGTTTGACAATAGGCTCATCAAGGAACTCACTAGCCTTCTGGGTGTGAAAAAGTCTCGAACAACACCCTACCATCCGCAGGGTGATCCTCAACCAGAGAGGTTCAACCGCACCCTACTCAGTATGTTAGGCACTCTGCAGAATAAAGACAAGCCAAACTGGAGTAAATATGTGAGCTCGCTCGTGCATGCTTATAACTGCACGCGCAACGACAGTACAGGATTCTCTCCATACTACATTATGTTTGGCAGAGAAGCTCGTCTTCCCATAGATATTTGTTTTGGTACTTCTCCAGATGGTGTCACGAATCGAGACCATACCAAGTATGTGCAGGATCTTCGTCAGAATTTGGAGAGAGCCTACAGACTTGCATCAGAGGAGTCTGCCAAGGCAGCATCTGCTAACAAACGTCGGTATGATTTGAAGGTACGAGGCAGTGAACTACAAAAGGGAGACAGAGTCCTCCTGAGGAATGTAGGTCTGAAAGGTACTAATAAGCTAGCTGATAAGTGGAGACAGGATGTCTATGTTGTTATTGGTCGTCACAATGATAGCATACCAGTTTATCAACTGAGACCTGAAATTGGTTCTGGACAAGTTAAGACACTTCACAGGAACATGATACTACCTATAGGCTTACTCACAGGGGAAACTATCCCATGTCCAGGTCCGGAAAAGGCACAGCGACCCAAGACAAGACAGTTCAAGAGATGTGAAAAGTCCTCATCTCCGAGAGAGAGACTTGATGGCGACTCTGATTCTGATGAACCTGATGTAATTACCATATGGCCAACCATGGGAAATGGTTTAACTACAGAGAGATCAGCATCCCAACCAGCCCTTCAAGTGGGAGATCCTGCATTTGATGTAGAACATGTTGGTCTTAGTGACACTCACGAGGCCACAGGTGTTTTAGGTGGTCCTGAAAATTCAATACTGAATGCAGAGGCCGAAGAATTCACACCCCAGTCTCAACCTTTGAAGCCTGAGGGTGCTGTCAAGCAAGATGAGCTTGCACATGCATCAGACAGTGGTCAGATGGTTAGTAACCCTGTGATGGATTGTCCTGAGGTCGAGGAGAAGGAAGATGACAAAGTTGTTGAACCATCTTGTGCTTCTAGTGATCAGGAGAATGAAAATCGGACATTTGTCAGTGACACCCAACCCAATAGTTGCCAAGAGGTATTTCCTGTCTTGGAAAGTGGGAATGACTCCAGCAGTGAGGATAGCAAAGTTGATCAGAACAGTGAGTTATTTTCTAAAGTGTCACGGCAGTCAGGCCCTGATGTAAGGGAAAGTTTAACGTTTAACGAGTGTGAAGGGGTAGATAGTACACAACTCGGCACTGTGCAACCTGAGCATGATCATGGTCTTCATGAACCTGGAGACGGTTCTAGTGAAGCAATGGAGATTAGCCATTTTAGCCCAGAGGGTGGACCAACTGAAGATATCGGTTGTCAGTTGTCTATTTCTAATGAGACAGACCTCAATCACGACACGCTCCCTTTGACTGGTGACGATGTCGACATGACACGGCCTTCTAGGACCAGAAGACCACCGCAAAGGTTAACTTATGACACTCTGGGTCAACCCACCCCGAATGTGGTGATTACTTCTTCCACTTTTGGGACACTAATCCCAACTCTTCTTAACACTCTCTTTGGAACTAGAAGAAGGGACAGCATCGGGACGATGCAGCACATCTAGAAGGGGAGAGTGTAGCCCCAGTAAAAAATGAAATAGCGCCCTCTAGTGTTCGTGCCAGTTGCCAGGATACTGCATGAACCAGCAAAACAAACTTCTTGGAGGCAGCCATTTTTTTGTCAAGAATTTCACAGTTGCTAAAAAGAAACGTGCCCAAATAATATTGTTAGGGCTGAAATTCAGCGTTGTAAAGCATTTATTTTGAAGTGCTAGAAACTGTGTTCTGTTTGATACGGCTCTGAAGCTGTTGGCTCTCAGGTTCTATATCGAGTTCAACTATCGACAAGTTCCGTCTCAGTTGTGAGAAAGCTCCCCGACTCGGCTCTCGGCCTTCATGGGAACTGCGTAGCCTTACAGTTACCAGGTAGTGAACCCTAGCTGGAGTGCTCGTCCTCTGGATCAACTGCAGAGAACTTGAACTAGGAAGGGAGCTCGTCTTTTTGTGTCCCGGTCCATACACCGAGATAGCCCGCATAAACTGTTCGCCTCTTCGAGAGGGCAGCTTGCCTGGATAGGCACTTTCGTCACGTGTGGATATCCTTTGCAACCAGTGTCTGCAACTGTCTGTCTGCAACAGACATAATTACCTAAATCCAGGATCCTGGTACAGAGTGACATATAGGCCTATTGTACATGTACATGTTTTATTAAAGTTGAGCGCTCAACATTCATTGTCATTTATATTGTTGTTCTAAAACTTGTAGTCATAAGATTTGTTTAATGGGTTGATCCATTGGAGGATAAGTAATTGTTTTATTCAGAAGTTGGAGTTCAATTAAAGTGTTCAGTTAAAAATTCAGCCTTGAGGAGTAATCTTTGTGGTCCAACCAGTGTTCAGGCACGCGGGAACGGGGGGTGCAGGGGGTGCTGCCGCCCCCCTAGGATTTTGGGGTGGGGGTGCTGCAATGTACTAAAGCACCCCCTACTTTTGAGACCTAGTAATAGTATACGCACATCTTATCACAAGTACTTGAATACTTACCTGATCAAAAATAAAGATCCTTAAAAATGGAAAACTATAATTATAAAATAGGCCTACAAACAATATAAAACTTCAAAATGTTCCACCCCTGTAACGACGTTCTCGAAAGCGCCATTCAAATCCACCCCCATGCATCGCGCGCGTACTATAGTACTGTGGCCCAAATGCATGAACAACGTCGTCCACGTGCAGGACATGGGGGGTGTACATGCCAGGGTGTATGAATTGTACATGTACAATACGGCCATGGCCATAATAATACGTGTACTTTAATGTACCATGATACCAGCGATTATGCACGCTCGCGTGTTGGCCATGCTTGTACTGCACGAGCCGGGTACCCGGGAACAGCGTCTTGTGCACATGTGTACATGTACATGTACGTCGTGCATCTGCTGCACGAGCTAGATAACGTTGGATGGAGTCAGACTAGTTTCAGAGATACCAGAACTTGAACGAGTTAAATTTCTCCTTGCAGTTTCACCACGTTTATGAACTGTTTTGGCATTTTCTTCCAGTGGTGGATTTAGGGTGAGGTGGGGCGTTAATTAATTATTCCATGTCTCTCGAGTCAACTCGTACAGTCGTTTTCCTAGTGCCGGACATTTCCTAGTTCCGGATAGCTTAAGATAAAAACCTACCTTTTTTTGTTTGAATTGGTCTAAGCATTTTTCTAACGAGGTGCGTTTTGAAAATTAAAATGTAAGCTTCTTAATTGGTGTGCAAATATCGTTCAGAATTTTTTTTTAAGAAAACAATTTTTAGCCAGATTTCAGACTCGCACTGTGAGTGACTGTCCTTTTAGGACGGCTTGTAAAAAAATCACGGGAGCAGCGAATTTACGAAAAAGAAATCGGGGCGGTATGTCACTCACAACGTGTGATTTCAAATATTGTCCCCATACTCTACAGTTATAAACTCTTGCATCAAATGACTATCAAATAAAACTAACTTTAAGAGTCTCCAGTATTTACAAATTCGCCAAAGACCGAACGTAGGCCTATATATTTTTGCCAAGTTCCGGTTTCTTTTTTTCTATTTTTTTTTGAGGGGGGGGGGGGGGGGGGGAATCTCGGGGTCTCACCCAAATCCAGGGTACAGTTAAACTCAACAAAATTGTGAGATCACTACAGAGTACATTTTAGCTGAAGAGTGCTTTATTGAGACCTTTCATAATTTATGACAAAATAGCTCTGGGGTCTTATGAATGTTTTGAACTTAAATACATCAAAATGCAGCCCGTTTGATGGGAATAACACTTGTACACACCATAAAGGGCACCATAAAATACATAAAATACTTATTACTTAACAGTTGGGTTGAGTAGTGGATTATAGGTATTCAGCGATATTTTGGAATCCGTCATCTTTTTAAGAAGTTTCAGCATAAAAAATGATTACAAAATTGTTCAAAAGTGTCCCAAAAAACGAAATTTTAAAATATCTTTTACACTTTACAAATGCAGTAAAAGTGTCAATTAAACGCCGAGATTGCACCACAGAGCATCTATAAACTCAAAGCTCCCGGGGCCCTTAAGCGGGCCCCGGACCCCACGCCGTAATGGCTTCGCGCTTCGCGCGAGCACAAAATTTTGTCAAATAAAGTCCGCACCCCCTGGAAAAAATGTGTTCCAGCGGGCCTGCCAGTGTTATACATATAGGTGGGTTACATAAGTTATAATAATAACAACACATATTGAAGAGACAGGGTACCATGCATAAGCTAAAACATGGCCCCTAAACATGAACACAAAACGCTGGAAAAGTCGCCGAAAGAAAAGTCACGAAATTTGGAGCATTTTTACCATTTTTTTCGTTAAAAAGGTATTTATTAAAGGTAATAGAGAGGTTTCGCATACGAACGGATACGCGTACGCGTACGTTTAGCTATCCGTACGCGTTTTATACTTACGTGTAGCGAGTGAGATATCCGTGCCTTGTACACGGTTAGCGGATAGCGAGTAACTGGGACGTCCTTAGTCCGCGAAAATTGATGACGTATCCGTTAAGCTAACCGAAACCGGTCATTATCCTCGCACTGTTATTACCTAAATAATCCACTCCACGTGATCGAGTCTCGACCAATCAGAAGCCAGCAACTCTCCTAGGTATTTATTAATACATAATAATCCACTCCACGTGATCGAGTCTCGACCAATCAGAAGCCAGCAACTCTCCTAGGTATCGGTTATCCCCACAGACATTATTATACTTAATATTGACTGCTTTGAGTGGTATATAGTAAAACTAGCCTCCCGAGGTGATCCATGGAGCATTCTATTTTCCCTCGGCTTCGCCTCGGGAAAATAGAATGCTCCATGGATCACCTCGGGAGGCTAGTTTTACTATACCGCGAAATAAAGCAGTCAATATTTGTTTTATAAAACACCTCACTCACAGATTCTGCACAATTTAAGCTTCCTGAAAGTATAGTAATGACAAAAAATCTCCGAATTATACGTCTCTCGATCATACGTGTACTTTGTTGCCTTGATGAACGGGTGCGAGGGTGATAGAGCAATGTTTACGCAACGCACAGTACTTTTTCAGAACGAGGCTGCGTGGTATAGTCTTTTTGGAGCGCAAGTAAAAAATAGTAAAAATAGCAAGTGACACGTGACGCGCTCTCGGCCAACCAAGACACAGAATCTGTGAGCGAGGTGTTATAAAAACACATAGACCGCCAGGTCCTAATGATTTCGTGATTTCGCGGCGCCCGACTAAAATACCAACCATATTTAGCCCTCGGTGTATCAGCTTCATAATGTACATATTGAAAGTTTCGTTCACTTTTTTTGTAGATTTGCTAAACTATACATTTTTGGAAACGTTAGGATATACTCAACAGGAAAACCAATGTTTACATTTGTTTTAAGGTTCTTTTGAAGAAAAAAATGGTTCTTTAATGTGACGTGACACATAAAAAGTCATTGGGTGTCAGGTCATTTTGTTTCAATGCCCTATATCTCTGGAAGTCTGATTGGGTTCAATCTTGGTATGCAGGTATGGCGGGATATGTTATAAATATAAATTGAAGTGACATCATGATGACGTCATCGTGTGATTTTGTATGATTTTTGGATCTTTAAGCCATATCTCATTAACAGAACATAATAAATTCAAAATTCTTTTTGTAATATGTTTATTGGGTCATAGACATATGCACACAATTGTGAAAAATGTGTGACATCATCATGACGTCATCAAAATGCTATTAAAAAAATCCAAGATGGCCGCCATAAAGAACCTAAGAGCAAATGTAAACATTGGTTTTCATGTTTTCAAGTATATCCTAACGTTTCAAAAAATGTATAGTTTAGCAAATCTACACAAAAATTGAACGAAAATAAATAAGCAACCTAACCTGACTACATAGGGGATCTGTACACACCGGTACCCGAGGAGTTCCAGTCAAATAATTATATAAAAACATTTATCGATTTAAAAGAAAACTACATAGGGTTATACCATATGCCATGTACATTAAGCATATCCAGTGTCAATCTTGATACTTTTAAACAAAGACTTTTAAGCCCATTTTTGTGTTAAGCGCGTTGCCCGGTATGCGCACAGAACGTAAAAAGCGCGCGGTGCGTTGTCCGTCGAACGAAAGATAGTGTACACAATTATATGAACGCGCGTGCAAAGTGCGTTGCACGATGGGCGCGTAATTATACCATAGATATATAATATTTTAATTCAATAATATTCCCTGACGAGTGGAGGTATCCACGAAACAAATTTGTCGGAATAAAAAAATGGTGAACAAAAAACTATCCTAGTTTTTGTGATTGATTTTATATCGCTCCTTTTGTAAAGTAGAGCACTCTCCGAAGTTGAATCGGTTTACAAACACGTAATATTTTAATTCCATATCTATAGATATATTTTAATTCTATATCTATGAATTATACACGCGTGGCTTTTTATAGCTACACGCGCATGCCGTGCAGCCTACGCGTCGTTTTGCCCATACTTTGCAAATCACGGTTTTGTGCACATGGCAGTCAGGTTTCATAGACATATAAACCTATAGACCGCCAGTCGTGTGCACAAAACCGTGATTTGCAAAGTATGGGCAAAACGACGCGTAGGCTGCACATCATGCGCGTGTAGCTATAAAACGCGGTCTGTTCTTGACACGCGAACTCTGTTCTTACGCTCGAACGGCGGGAACGCGACCCGTGAACATTGCACTCGGAACAAGAACACACAACACCTATCCACCAGGGTTTTGCAAGAACAAGTTACGCGTGTCAAGAATAGACCGCCCGAACTCGGCCCAAGCGCGTATAATTACGCGCCTAACGTGCAACGCACTTTGCACGCGCGTTCATAATTATAATTGTGTACCGCTCGGTTCAGACAGGCGTTCCACAGTCGCGCCGAACCAAATTGAAATCAAGTCGCTCCTGAGTCGCTCTAACAACTCCAGCAGTCGATCGTTCGCCGTCTGGCGCGCCTTGTCGCCCTTATTCGTTTCAGACGTCGGACTCAATTCACTCATTTGGTTCGGCGCGACTGTGGATCACGCCTGTCTGAACCGAGCGTACACTATCTTTCGTTCGACGGGCAACGCACCGCGCGCTCATTACGTTCTGTGCGCATACCGGGCAACGCGCTTAACACAAAAATGGGCCTAAAAGTCTTTATTTGAAAGTATCCAATTTGACACTGGATATGCTTAAAGGGATCGTATACGTTTGGTAATTACTCCAAAAATTTACAGCAATAAAAACTTACTTGGTAAAAAGTACAGCAGCTTTGGATAGTATAATGCATTTTTAGAAACTTTTCACTTCGAAGTACTGCGGTTTTTTTCAAAAAAGATATCACTTTTTATCCTTAAAAATCTGAATCTGAGAAGCGTTACTGCAGTGATCGTTTCTCAGATTGTGTATTCCAATGCAGATTATTCTTCATGCGTGGACATAACCGCTCCAGATTTTCGGCAATATCTCAAAATCGCTACCACCTTTGGAAATGATTTTTTTACAGGTTAGTTTTATGGTACATGTATATATCTATAACTATGTGGGTTCCAATTACCAAACGTATACGATCCCTTTAAAGGGTAACTGATATTATAGAGAACCAGCTGAATATGTATAACAATGCATTGCGGGCTAGTATGTACACGTTTAGTGTTGTGGCAAACGATGATCCCACGTTGCGGATACAGCATAGCCTTGTATTCAAGGCTAGGCTTAGCCTGGTACAACCACGCTCTATTCTTACCGTGACGTCATCTTTTATGGGCGGGGCACGGCGCATATTGCTTTTTATTTTTAATGAACGAACATAAACAAATATAAAGTGTTTGCAGTTGTTTAAGTATTCAGCATTATTAAAACGTATATTTTGCCATATTAAAGTTTTGAATTTCAAGTACCCTTTAATCTACGTGGCCTATGGTACTATAACCCTATGTAATTTTCTTTTAAATCGATAAGTGCTTTCATATAATTATTTGACTGGAACAGTTCGGGTGTGTACAAATTCCCCATACCGAGGGCTAAATTTGTTAATTTGCCCATAGTTGGTATTTTAGTCGGGCGCCGCGAAATCACGAAATCACCCTGTAGCTAGTTTTAGATAGGACCTGGCGGTCTATGTGTCTTTTCGAAACCTTTGCTTCGTCTTCGGCTTTGGCTTCGCCTCCTAATTCCGAATTACTGAGAAGCAAATAGAAATTAAAGCAAATATAAATAGTCTAACTTTTGGGTTCATATCAGTAGATTGAATGTTTCTGAAGCACAACAGGCATCAAAATGTGGCAGGAGATCTCGCAGTTGGGAATCTAAAATCGCCTTAAGCCAAAGACGAAGGCGAAGCCAGGGATTCGAAAAGTATGTGTTTATATATTGATAGGTTTACAACACAAGCATGCCGCGTAGAGCGCCACCATTTAAGTTTTACGTACAGTTTGTGCAGCGCACGACATGCAAATGAGGCCAGAGGTCGACACGTGGGATTCAAGATGGCTGCCACTGGAGCCATTTCGTACTCGCCCAATGGTAATTTTTTGGCAGTTTCCAGCCCCGATGGCCGCCTTTCATTGTGGGACACGACTTCAGCGACTATTATCCAACAGTACACGCCAAGTTCACACCTGTCAGCCACCTGCACTTGCTTATCTTGGTGCCCAACAAGGACGGTTAGTTGCTCGTTGCAGCGTTTGAATATGTTGCCCAATTTCCGGACACTATTCAACGCAACGCCAACGATGGGTCATACAAATCACCGACAACATATTTTATATTGACAAAAGAGGTATAGAATATACAAAAGAGTGTCACTCAACTTGAGGTTACATTTCATTTGTTAAAATAGATTTTGTTTCACACGAAAAACTATATCCAGCACGAACGTTGGCCGCCATATTGCCTTCTGCCTGCTGCTTGAATGATATGCACGAGTCTATGAGATGTGGCTGCAGCTGCTACCATGAGTACCATAGACTCATGCGTAATTTCAAGCCGCAGGCAAGTAATTTGGACAAGGCCTAGGCTAGGCTGAATCACCATCATGGTCATGGACGTTGGTAGCGCCATTTTCATGCCCCAAATTACCTCAGTTTGTGTGACCGCATCACCGGTCATGAAAGGTAGGTACCTTTGTAAAAGCCCCAAACGTAGAAAAAGAAGAATTACAGGGTGCAGTTTAGTTGCGATAATCGTAACCCACCATCCTCCAGACAGTCGAAGACTGGAGGGTTACGAACTAGTGTACAAAATGGGTCCTACTATTCACCGACAACACACCGACAACACGCACAGCACCGACAACACACCGACAACACACCGACAACACATCCAAAACGTATTTTACATGTATATTGACCAAAAAGGTATAGCACTGTAGTATACACGATACAAAAGAGTGTCAATATAGAATACGTTTTGGATGTGTTGTCGGTGTGTTGTCTGTGCTGTGCGTGTTGTCGGTGTATTGTCGGGGAATAGTAGGACCGTACAAAATTGGCGTAATTGCAATTTCGACCATTCTAGTCACCATATTTGCCCAATTTTTACCACTTTCAAAGATCATGACACACATTTTAAGAACACAGATTTGATATACAATGTGTAATGACTAAGGATGTGACCCTACGTTTAATTTTGTAAACGTTTAGCAAACTTTTCCCGTAATGTTTAAACGTTTAAACAATTATTGAAAACTTTAAAAGGCTGCCGCCTGTCCCGGTCTATTTGCGTAACTGCGGTGGCGTTTGTTTGTATACATTGTGTACACTTACCACCATTCTTTTCTATGTTGTTTGAAGGCTAAACATTTCCTACAGCCAGGCCATGAGAACAAAAACCCAATATTCATAACCTTTCCCCATTAGACTTCTGGCTACGCGCCTTGCACTACGGGCAGGGGAGCCTCGCTACTTAGCAACAGTCAGGGGGCGGGGGGGGGGGGGGGGGGGGGGGGGCGGAGGGGGCGGGGGGGGGGGGGGGGGGGCGGAGGGAGTGGGGGGGGGCGGGGGGGGGGGCCCTTCGAGGCTGTGATTGCGAAACGCTGTGGTACCGTCCATTCTCAAAATAGGGGGAACAATTTTCTCACGCGAAAAATTAAGAGTTTTTGGCATCCAATCTTAACATCTTGTCTTTTGTAGTTGTACAACGTTGTTATTTACCTTAATTGTTATCATCCAATGACAAAAAATGTATTGAAAATGAAAAAAGCAGTCGAAAAATTTTTACGTTGACGTACCGTTGATGCACGTAGAGATTGTGCACAAATACTCAAACGACGTTGACAAATACCTCCCCTAAAAAGGGCAATAATAATTGATAAATTGTGAAAAATCGTGCTTTGACCCCACTAATTTTTTTCCATGGATACGTTAAAAAAGGATGTAGCAGTGATATACTGAATTTTTAAAAAAATCTGCCTGTGACCCCCTTGCGTTTTATCGTGTTGTTTTCGAACGAAAATGGCAGAAAATGACATCTCCCCAAAAAAATTCCGTGTAGATCGTGCATGTGTATCCGGCTTTGCGGACGTTATATGAATCACTGAATTCGGAGAGCGAGCACGGAGCAAATTTGTACGTGTTTCAATGGTGCGCTTCGCGGTAGCGATCTATACGTATTTACTGTGTGAGATGTGTGGCTCACGAGCGTGGAAAATGAATGAGATACATTTCAACGTTGGTGGAGCACTTTGTTGGGCTCCCCCCTCCGCGCCCCCCTGGCAACAGTATTTCCAAGCAACAGGGTTGGGGTGTCACAGTACCAATGCACCTAAACATATCAATTGAGACTACTTGAGCAGAGAAGGAACCGCAACCAATGGCATTTTATTTACTGGGATTAAACGCATTGGTGGACGTCCTCAAAGTTCGGTGACCTACATTGTGCACGTTGTGCCGCGCCCCTGAAGTTCGGTGACCTAGTACATTTATCTACTGAACGCCACGTCCTCAAAGTTCGGTTACCCTGTAGATAGGTTTGTATCAAACAAGAGATATAATGTATCAATTTGGACAATGCGGCTGTCAATCATTCTCTGGAGCCTGGATAAATTTTCTTTTCGTGGCCGAGATTTTTTTAAGACTGGGGAAACCTTAAACTGTATCCGAAAAATAACAGAAACAGATTTTCCAGCAAATGATAGCAACATTTTAACAATTTTCTTAAATAAGTATACAATTATTTTCGAACCACAATATTTTTTTTAAGGGGGAGATGTCGCAGAATCGTCAATGATGATTAAATAGTCGACATCAATTTGGATAGAAATAAATACAGGGTTTTGACTCGGAAACTATAACTTTGTGTTTATTACTTGCAACAACAAAACACCAAGATAAATGGCGAAAACTCTACATTTATATCACTCTTCAAAAACTAATTTTAAAGTTTACACATCCCCATTCCACAAGTATTCTGATATGTCACTCCCAGCGGTACCCGTTCTACGATCTAAAGAATATTTTATCAGTCGAATTAATTTTTTTAAGGGAACGGTGGTGTTTGCACTTGCAGCACCAAGCGGATCTTGAAGAGCGACACAGATACATTTTTCTAAATAACGCATTGGTTTGATTACTGCAAAACACGCCGACTGGTGATTTAAGTTCCAACTTCACAGAAAAATAAAGAAATACGAGAGACTCAGAATTGTTTGAAAACTTAGTAGTTTAATCTGAATAGCCCTCGGAGAAAGACGCCATCCACGCCATGTTTTTTTTTTTTCCAGCAGCGGCGTATTAAAAACATTAAACACATGTGTACATGTGTTTGATGTTTTTAATACGCCGCTGCTGGAAAAAAAATAAACACGGCGTGGACGGCGTATATATACACTGTATAATCATCATCATGGGCACAATAGATACCGGCAGCTGCTGGTCATTGAGAAAAGTATCTGATTAATCTTCTTGGAACATGACCAAGTACTAAAGGCATTACAAATGCTTTGTAAAATAAATAGATGTTTGAAGAAAGTAAATTCTTCGTGAATAAAACTTCAGGGTATGGGGTAAATGGAAGGTCCATTTATTTTTTATTTGAGTTCCGTTTAAACGTTTGAAAAAATTCTAAACGGATTTTATTTTGTTTACGTTTACATGTTTAAACGTTTAAACAACACATCTTTAGTAATGACTCCGTTCATAACACTCAAAACGTCATTGAGAAAATATTTTTGGGGAAAAATGACCAAAACTTACCAGAGACTAAGGGAAATTCTCACAAAACGATGTTTTACATTTTAAACCCCGCACTTTAGGACGTAGCAACAATCTTGACCAATCAGCGTAAACCAAGGAAAGACAGACCGGTGGAGCTTCAGCATAAAAGATAAAAGTTTGACTTTATATTACAAAAGGCCCATGGAGACCCTGTTGAATTTATGTGAGGTTCAGAGCAGAAAGTCATGAGACCTGTAACAAATTTGGAGTTTGGGGGAATACACTGGCGTTTTTTCGTGGGTGAGCCCAGGCTGATCACAGCACAGTTTCTGGTCAACTGTAAGTGTAATGTGTACACCCTGTGTGTCCCCATTCAAACATAACCCAACACACAGAACTAATGGCCAGTTCTCACAACCCTGAACACTGAACATTGCATAATGTGCTAAGTCGATTAAACTTCAACAAGTTTGAGTTCGGCAGGTTCAGTACTGTTCATTACCAATAATTCTAAACCTGTGTGAGTTGTTGAAGTTTGTTAGTGCGAGAGCCTAGGAGGTTAGAGTTAAGCTTTACACAAATACTACGCGAACAAGTAACATCACAGAAACCATGAAGTACGTACTGGATTTATGGCAAAAGCAGAAGTTTTCAAGTAGATGAGGAAAATTAGGACTGCCTTGTGTATACGAGTGTGAGTTTGAATCACATTACTTATCACATGATCAGGTACTAACTATGTTTGTAGCCAAGCATCAACTATAACATACTTGGCCTTTGTGCGTGGTAACAATAGGTCAAATTCTGCATCCGGTTGAATATACCCCCACTTACTGGTAAACAGACAGTAAGGAGCGAGAATTCAAGCATAAGAAAAACCAGCAGTCCCAAGTCTAATCCAGAGAGATGGACCTTAACTGAAATTACTGATGACATGGCCATGTGATTACTTTGCTTATAGCAGATAATCAACCCTGTCAGACCTAATTTTTGTTTTAATTATAACGGTCGAATATACCCACTCTTACCCTATATTTATCCCATTGGCATTAGAAAATTTAGAGAAAATTGTCTTTAAAAACACAACAAATGATAAGGGAGTTTCACATTCTGCGACTAACTTAAATTCTGTGCAGCAGAGGTTAGACAAACTAACCTAGATGCTAGCGTGTTTGTGCACTCTATTAACTGAGCTATATTGCCCTATGTTTATGTTGGGAAATCTCTCAAATATGACTTATTATATAACTTATTAGAATTATGTCGCACTCACAGTGACTTTGTAACATACTCTTAATCTTATGACTTGGTAATTTTGTTTTCCTGTATAGGAGCCAGCGAAGAAGAAGAGACGATCACACAAAGTACTGAAGAGAGAAAACGATGTCTCAGCTGTCTCGCATTCAGACCTGGTTGCCTTGGGAACACAGGCCGGCACCATCCTTTTGTATAGTCTTGCTAAGGCAGATATACACAGACATATGGTAAGGACATTTTTTTAGGGAGTGGGGGGGGGGGGGGAGGTGGGGGGTGCTAAATCATCCTTGCTCACAAAGAAAGCTGAATTACAAAGGATGCAGCTACAATGTGGTCAAGTCGAAGGCATGAAAGGTTGCCTCCAACCCGGTTCAGACAGGGGTTCTAGAGTCATGCCAAACCAACTTGAACTGAAATCAAGTCGCTTCTGAGTCACTTTACCAACTCCAATAGTCGCTCCTACAGGTATTTGTTCCAGACTTCAGACTTTTGACAGACTTAAGAGAAGGGTTAGAGTAAATCACGGTACATGTACCACCTATAGAGGATGGGTAACACAGAAATGTCAAAGTTGGGTCATTTATGATTCAAGCTAAGAGCTAATTTTGTTACGTATTTTCTCTATGCTTCACGTTATGATTTTGAATTTACACATTGTAAATTCACTCAATAATTTTTTTGAATTTTTATGCAAATCCCCATGGAGACCATTAAAAAAGAACTTGAAAATTAAGTACAACTTGGCCTTCTTGGTGCTATACTTATAAGCATGTACAATTTGGAGGTCATGCTAATTAGTCCAAAGTTCATTGACCCGTATCTCAAAAAGTAAATAGCCAAATTACAACAACAAATAAAGACATCGCCGCCGAACTCTATCTACCTGTCTTTTGATCGACCACCGATCATTGCTATCTTCCGAGTCCGAAGTTCGACACGGACTATCACAAGGGCGTCCGCAGCCGACGTCCACACCGCACAACATCTCCAGCCACCACGGCAACGTGAATGCATACGCTGCTCCCCAGGCAACGAGCAAACCGACAACCCGACAAATTCAATTACCGTGCACAAAGCGTACACGATTCGTACACTGTGGGTGCATCAACAAACAACAATGTGCGTACGTGGCCACGCGAACCCGTCTCGTACCTAGACGTCTCGTACCGACTATCGAGAATTTGTCCGGGTCCTGCCTCGGTTTACGTCACTCATTTTTAGTGGCCGCAAAATTTTAAAAGGGGGGGTCAATTTTTAGACGGCAAATTACCACACTAAACGTACACTAGAACCAGTTTTGCTTTTTATTCACATTTAATACACATAAATCTATTAAATTAAAACAAAAAATGCGTAATGAAAATGTTAGACTTCATGTTTCCTTTAAGCACTTTATAAGCAAACCCTTTTATTATTAATACCCAGTTGGTTATGAATGGATGGTGAGGTATATTGAGAATAAGACAAAAAAAACAAAAAAAACCCACATTCTTCAACCATGCTTGTACGTTGATCCTTGTTTTAGGACCAGGGCCACACAGACAAGGTCAATGACATTTGCTGGCACCCAGATGGCGAGACACTATTCAGCTGCTCCAACGATCAACACATTGTGGAGTGGGACGTCAAGCATAGCCAAGTAAAATGGTAAGATAGGAATAATTGTGATAAATTGCAACTGTTACAACTTTTTACTTTGAGCTCACCGAGGAATTTTGATGCCCACTATCTATCCTAAACCCTAACCATGCTAGACGCAGCGAAGTGCATCAGGTAAAAGGTCTTGTGCAATTTGATGCATTTTTCTGTCAACACTAGTGCATTATAACGACCACAGTCTAAAACTACATGTATGAGAGCTAATTCCCATTGAACTATGCCAGAGATGAATTGTGCAGATTCTGAAGCAGTGTCACTGAGATTTCTGACTTGATGTATCCCGCTGCACTGAGCAGGGTTGTCACTTTGACAAATGATTCATTTTGCGGAGTCTGGCAAGGGTGCCTAGCCAAAATACCCTGGAGGGTTAGAGTTTAAGGTTTAACAATGGTTAACTGCTGTGATGTAGGATATGCATTTTACTAAGGGAATAAATGTGTGTTTGAGAGGTTTTAATCACTCTGTTTAATACCGCTTGGAGTCTGGGTGCTGATAATTACCCGAACCAAATTGCTGCAGAAGTAGCTGTGAAATTACTGTTATGTTTTGAATGAGAACACATGGTGTTAAACACGTGTGTGACTGTCATTTTACACCATTTGTGAAAATTGTGACAACTACTCGTGAGTACTCCATTTTTGTTTTCTAGTAATTTCTTTGCGAGTACTTGAGAGGGAAAAATCACTACTTGCCCAGCACTGCCTATACCTCATATTCATGATCTCTAGCAGAATTTCCACTGGTTCATTCACCATCACGTGTCGGCCGCTATTTTTGTGCACGCGAGTATTTATGCACAGGGTATTGTATGCATCACACAGGTTACCTTTGCACTTCTACACATAATATGTATAGAGGCATTGTTAATGCCTTGCTGTGGATTAGTTAATAGTCCCATCCAAATTCTATTTATGCTGTAAAGAGAACATATTGTCTTGTTTCGGTGTTAGGGGCTGGTTTTTCCACACTTTTCTCCAGAAGCCCACACCTCTAGTGGCCTTTGGCCTTGTGATGGGGATTTGCATACAAATTAAAAAAAATATTAAGTGGGTGTACAATGTGTACCAGTGTCTCACCAATTAAAGGTTGCCTGTATTTATCCTCTTTCAACAGTAAGTGGAAAGCAGACAGTCGCTCTGTTCATTCTCTCTGTCTCTGCCCCGGGGCCCGAACCCTTCTGTCAGCAGGCAGAATGATCCAGCTGTGGGACATGGACACCAAGAAAGTTTTAAAAGTGAGTGCTGGTTTGTGGTAAAAGAATGTTGCAACCTGATGTTCTTTTTCCTTTATATAACATCTCAATGAAGGTCACTCAGTGCAAAAAGTTAGGGGTGGTGTAATTGTTTGGTCTGAGGCACCCTAATTTCTGTGATTATTTTTCCCACGAATATTGTAAGCATGGTAAGCTTGTTTTGTGAGGGAAACAAATCCATGTAGTTTAAAACCATTTGTCACCATGGTCATAACGTCAACAATGTTGGAATCATTTGGCAAAATATGCTGAAAGGCTACAATTATAAGTCATAACAAACACTTTTTACCGATAAAACTCACAACTCCAAGATGACAAGGGTGAACAGGTAAAAGGTAGCAAGTAGGCTGTGAAATCATCGGTGCGGTGCAAGCGAATCGACTCGTCATGCTGTGAGGACTGAAAATTTGTGTGTCCTGGTTTGAGGTTCCACGCCTCACGCTGTGCTGGCGACAGTACAGCTGGTGACTATCGACCGTGTGGTGTCAGATATTTCCCCACGAGTATCGGGTTACAACACGGTCTAGCACATCGTAGTACAGTGTCAAACACCACAGAAGATTACCTTAATAATAAGAGTGCGTCGGAACCACGCACAAATACTTGTAACCAACTTTAATAAATTACATATTCACTTCTCAGACCATCAAAGCAAAAGGTTTTGAATGTCATTTGTTGGGAATTGTTTAAATGAAGCCAGGCTACATAGAAACAAATGTTTCACGTGGATGATGCTTGTAGAAGTTACAGTTTACGCCTTAAAGCAGTGCAGTATGTACACACTAGTTAACACACTGATGTGGTAGTATTATATTGTGCGGACCTTTATTAACAAGCTCAACAAATATTTTTGGTACCTGGCTAGTCGTTTTTTTTAAGCGAGTACTAAGTTCCCAAACTATGGAAATACCTATTTAATAAAGCAAGATTGTAGTTAATTTCCCTTTATTTCAGAAATATACTGGTCATGCAAGCCCAGTGACAAGGTTAAAGCTCGTTCCGAGCTTTCCTCCAGTGTCGGCCGACGTAACTAGCAGCTTAGAGTCCGTTGATGGGCTGTATTTCTTCTCCTGTGCTGAGAGGGATAGGGTACTTAATGTATGGTAGGTAACCTCCATCTCACCCCACACCCCACACCCCACACTCCACATCCCACATCCCACACCCCACATCCCACATCCCACACCCCACACCCCACACCCCACACCCCACACCCCACACCCCACACCCCACACCCCAATATGAGAAAAAAATAAAATAAAGTGCTTTGGGGGACCGCCCCCGCCCCTAGAATGGTAGCTTATTAACATGTTAAATTTACATAATTGTGACGTATGTTTGGGAAGACTTCGACGTCGTGACCAGCGTGCCCGTGCATGCATGCATGCATCATGTGCCACGCGTATCGATGCAAAATCATTCAGTCGATGGTCGACTCAAGTTATTGTCAAATGTAGGACCTGATGATACTGCGGATATTTCGTCCGATTCTGTGGAATATGCGCTCCCCGGCCCCGAACTGTTGTCTTCACTCGCCATGTCTGAACAAAATCTGCTGCGTGCGTACCCGCGTGCATGGCATCTCTTTTTGGGGGTTGCCGAATGTTCGTCACGAACAGCGCCACCATTTGTCAGTGTTTGAACATGTTAATGAGGGGGCCAATTACATTTACGGTGATTAACCCCAATTAACGTCATTTTATCACCACTGGTCTTGTTACTTACACACCAAGGCACATTTTAAATTATTAAACAGCAATTCTCCTCGAAAGGTCTGCGTAGAACCTTTAAAGTTTAGGAGTAAATTTGTTCTCTTCTAAACCCTCAGGCAAGTACGGTCATCCTCCAAGAGTAAATCCTCTATTGCTTCTCTGGTTGTCCCCGACGAGCCCCTGGATTTTGACGTTCTGAATTCTTCCAAAGACCAAGTAAGTTTACTTTAACCCTAATCATCCTCAATCCTCAGAAATCCTCATTGCAGTTTTTCAGGATTGAAGATGAATGACACAAATTTCCAGTTGATTTTGGAGGATGCATTGGGCTGAAGTTGTAGGTCTTACCCAGCATTCTTTATGTTCAGACATGCATATTGCAACCCTGCATTACGCTTGATATCATCCGCACTGCTTCTGAATATAATCAGTACTGACTCAACCCATAGCAGTTATTGGCAGAGGACTTTGGAAGATTGAGGCTGTGGTCACCCCTTCACTGAACAAATTAAAGAAATAACAGATGATTTTAGAGGATAGAGGATGAATCCAGGAGGCGAATGAATCCCAGATAAAGAGCATGAGCAACAAAACAGAAACAACAGCTCACAGGAGACAGACTCTGTTGACACTGATGATTACAACACCACAGATGATGACTACCACACCACACTACACATGATGATGATGCTGATAATGATGATGATGATGATGATGATGCTGATAATGATGATGATGATGATGATGATGATGACAAAGCAAATGACTCGGACTGTCAATCAGTTACAGTAACGTCTGTCGATATATCGATATTACTCAAATACTCGATACTATTTTGACATCGATATCGCCTATGTCACTTTTTTAATCGTATCGAAATATCGTCATTTTGATATATCAAAAATGTCGATGTATCTAAATTTCGATGTTCCTAAATGATATCGAAAACACAGAAAGATTGTCAGATTATCCAGAAAATCTCAGGGCTTTAGTATATTAGAAAAGTTGCCGTCTTTATTTGTAGCTTAAAACATTTGAGTAGGCCTATTCAATAAAATACGTTCGACGACCAACTGCGGTTGTGAAGTTGTTCTTTGTGTTTCACCCGCGGCCCGCCGCTATAGTTCACAACCGCTTGCACAGTAAAATCTCAAAAGAAACCGGCCATGCCGCCCCAGCCTATCGGTTGTTCGGGATGTACATGTAACCCTCCCTTGATCTGATAACATTTTGGGGTGGCCAATCACGAGTCGGGAATTGCGGGGAGCGTTCTCTGCACCCTGCTATTAGCCTAGCAAGCCAGTCTGGATTCAAAGACCGAGCTGTTCATTTAGGGCGCGCCGTCCGTTATCTGGACTTATTGAGGGGCGCCCTTATAATAGGGCGCCCTCAATAAGCCCAGATAACGGAGGGCGCGCCCTGCGGAACAATAGCAAGCAGAAGCGGCCACCGTAATCATTTCTTATCTTCATTGTATAATCATGTTATTTTATTCTTAATCGTAGCAGTCCTGCATCTCCCAATGTTAAAAAAAATAATAATTTGCGTGTGACAGTTGCTATTGTTGAGTGGAGTGTGTAACTTTTCTTTCTCTATTGTTTGAAATTAAATAAATCCTCTCAAATCTTCTTTGGCAAATGAAGGATTGAGGGGTCTTTGGAAGTAGACGCATTGGAGGATTTTGCAAGATTGGATGGCACTAAAGGAACATGTAGGATCCATGTCATCAGGCTCAATCTGATGATGGGTGATTTTGGAGGATTTAGGTTATTTGTTATTTGCCCTATGTACAAATTCTCGATAGAGCTGGAGGATTTTTGCATGATTCAGGCAGTGGTCCCCAGTAACAAATATTGGAGAATTCTGAAGGATTCAGGTTACATGTAGCTTTAACACTTTAGAATCGGTGGATACTGGAGTTTTCTGGTCACGTGTCGGAATTGAGGAAACATGCGGTAGGGAGTTGGGGTTAAACAAGCCATTTTTTTTCATAGCGAGACGTAATAAACTGTAACGCTTTTTTGTTTTGGTTTTCTTGTCCTCAGAAAACCTACCTGTCTGTTGTCACAAGGGGAGGGGAAGTCCACATATTTGATCCAGTTTTGAATGGGTAAGAAGCAACAATCCTAAATACATGTATGTCTATAAATGTACAGGTAAAAGGTAAAACAGTTAAAAGTTTAAGTCCAAATGTTGATTTTTTTTGATGATTTAGAGAGCTGTGCTGATAAATGCATGGCCAAAGCTTTCGTCAAGCAATGTCGTTGGTTTTTCCATTTGTGATGTCATTTGTGATGGGACAATTTTGCCAAGGAAAGTCTGTTTTCAACAGAAAAGTTGGCCATAACCTGTACAAATCATTGAAAGTTCTCTTCACACATGCGTACGATTTTAAAAGATTAAGGCTGTATGGCATAAATACATTTTGCAGGATGAGGTGTTTCAAGATTTAGGCTGTATGGTACCTTGTGTTGTTCATGCTTAGGCATGCATACATTAAGGCTTAGATAATGCTTGATATCATCCGCATTGCTTCTGGCTACTGCCTCATTCTGCAATTGTTGATGGATTTTGCAGGATTGAGGCAGTGGTCACCCATCTAATGAGCACATTGAAGAAATAACGGATGATTTTGAAGGATTGAGGCTGTTGGAGGATTTTGAAGGGGTTAGAGTTAAATGGTTTGGGTTAAATTACCTATTTTTGACCCAATGCCAAGAAGCGTCTGTTTTTGACAGAGCACGTCACATCTGTGATTTTTTCCTTACCCAACAGCAAAGCCAAAACCCAACTTCTGGCGAGATCACACATCTTGGTTACCACAGAGGGCGGGATGGACACGCCCCCTCGACCCATTCCCGTCCTGGCAGCCCTCTTGTGCCAGGAACCGCAGGTGCCAATCCTCATTGCCCATGGCACCATATTTAAATTCACCTTTGAGAGAGTGGTGAGTACAGGTTAACAGGACCTGACCATTCTTACTTGGTCCAGTATGTACATGTACATGTACATTTTATATTTTGGTTAGGTTAACTGTTTAGTGCTGTCATATGAAAAATCAGATTTGATCTCGACCTAACTTGGTGACAATAATCCATGGGTAGGGAGACTTCAGATGACTTGAGACATTTCAGGTTAAAGGTCATCCAGAGGTCAAATGAGAGCATTGTACTAAACAGAGTTTTAACGAGTCACTGATTTTTTTGACTCGAGTCGAGTCATTTTAAAGAAGTGACGAGTCGAGACGAGTCATTAAGTCAAGGTCGAGTCGAGTCAAGTCATCACAGTGTAGTCGAGTCACAGTGTAATCGAGTCGAGTTGTGTATTTAGCTTGAGTCAATTTGAGTCACAAATATTTGAATACTACACAATAAATAAACACGTTACAGAAACACGATGTGGAAGTCCATGACACAGTGTATGTTTGTTGTACCATGGAGGAAGGAAAACAGATGGCAGCTGTATGTATACCATGGGTGTCAGGTCAACTCGCCCCCTGACCGACTCGCCCCTTACCTACTCGCCCCTTACCAACTCGCCCCCTGACCGACTCGCCCCCTGACCGACTCGCCCCTTACTAACTCGCCCCCTGGTCGACTCGCCCCCTGGTCGACTCGCCCCCTGGCCGACTCGCCCCCTGGCCGACTCGCCCCCTGGCCGACTCGCCCCCTGACCGACTCGCCCCCTGACCGACTCGCCCCCTGACCGACTCGCCCCCTGGATAATTGTTTCATTTAAAGTCGTGGGTGCTCATCCCGTTTGTGTGTAGTTTGATTTACATGTGTTTTTAATTCTATAATTTGTATCATTTGCCCTTGTACTTGTAGAACAAGTTTTAGAAAATACCTTTTGATGTTCGTTTCAATCCACTTAATCGATTTCGGTGGTGGAAATTAATGACAAAGCAGTATCCTCAAAGCCAAAAAAGATAAAAGTATAACTACATTATTTATTTATAGATATATATATATAAAATTATAAGAAAATTGGGGGGGGGGGGGGGGGGGGGTGGGGAATAATCATGTTTGGTTCTTGTTTATAAGGTTTTTTTCGGAGCGCGGGGGGACAAGTTGATCGCATAATTTGATGCGATTTTGTTTACTGCTTTCCAACCCAATAGGGCTTTTCAAGGAAGCTACATGTATAATGAATCTGCCAATCACTCCATCTTTGTTACGAAAACTAACGCTAATGAGGGATTGAACTGGGTGTTACGACGCCAAACGGGGTGAAAGATGGTCATCGTCATCGTCATCGTCAAACGTCATCGTGTTATTCAGCTAGTATATGCGATCGCAAGGCCATGCATGCCACCGCCACACCGTGCGCGTACCGCGTGCGATTGTGTTGCTTGCGGCCTTCTTTTCTCAATGTTTTTCTCGACATTAGTTCGTATTTTGTTAGATTTTTTCGAAATGCTGAAGTCCTGTGTGGTAGGTAAATGTTTGAGGAATTGTCTTAAAAACCCTGAAGACAATTTTCTGAGGTTTCCAAAGGAGAATGTTCAGACATGAAAAGAGTGGGTCCGATTTGTAAACCGTGCACGTACATGTACACAAGGTCGGATTTTTAGGTTTTCCAAGTGGTCGCTTCTCTGCAGTGTTTCATGTTTTTCCAACCGTTTGCAATGACTTGTATTCACTGAGATAACTATTAAAGTGGCATCATGATACAATGTATATTCATCTAAATTATGTATTACCAGTTTGTGTGTAAAAACCGATCCTGGTTGCCTTTCTGTTCAGCGAGATTTTCCCCACCACGCGCCCCGTCGTCAACGGGGGCCTCGGGTTGCGCACCGCGAACGATCGGTGCCAGGCGGCTTTACTAGTTAGTGATACATCGTCGCGATCGGACTATGGACCTGGAGGGGAAAAAAACTCCAGGTCTCCTTGCCGAGTCCAGTGCATTGCCTTGGGAATCTTCGTCATTGAATTCTTCCGAATACTCGCTCAAATCTTCCCAGGAATTGTATGATTCTGCCATAAGTATATTCCGACGCTAACGTCAATAATGTGTTGTAACCAGGCGGACGATCGTGCGTGGGGCCGGCCGGTAGCAGCAGCAACACGCATGCGATTCGTTTTGTGGTTTGCACGTGGTGGGTACACGATGCGCTGGTGACATGGGCAAATACGCACGTTGACCCCGCTTAGATTTGTACTTGTAAGTTGTAGAGTATAACAAAGCTCGTGTTCGACTTTCATTCAAAGTGAAAGGAAGGCTTTTGTACCTACAAATCCTCGGTGAGAATTATAAATTCGTGAGTACCAAGACAAAGTTGTTTTCTTACTGTTCCCTGGCTTGTATTCTTGAGTGAATTGGCCTCCCCGTGCACGTCAAAGAATGGAAAGTTGTGTGCAGCTAGGGCCGGGCAACGTACAACATGCGTGTGTTGTGCGTGCATGTGCATTTGGGTTTCTCCTCAATTTCTTTGTTTTCCCCTCAATGACGCGGGTAAACAAAAGCGTGACCTTTACGTTTTTAAGAATTCGCGTCTTGGCATGAACCGAAAAAACGTTCTTTTAGACTATTTTTCGGCGGGCTATAAATCCCATTGATATTGCATTCGGTTGGGATACTTCCATATTTATTTCAAAATGTAAAATCAGAGAAAACTTGTTTTACTTAGAGGTGCTCTTTAAATTAGATTTTCACATTTTATACATGTTGGTTATATATGATTTTATTATCCGTAGCCACACTGAGATACAGGCAAAATTCAGTATCAGACCCTCTAAATCCACGCGGTCCTATTTCTACGCACTCACCTTTAGCCTAATGTACGTTTGGCAACACGCGCGCGTGTGCATGAGCGTTATAGTGCGGAGATAACGGAGGGTCGAGGCTATACATCATATAGTAATACGGTCATGTCTAAGTTGAGAGTTCGTTTTTATTCCTCAAAATGACGAATTTTACATGTATAGAGAAAGGAACAGGGTACAACAAGGTCCATAAATCAAACGAGGGGGCGAGTCGGTCAGGGGGCGAGTCGGCCAGGGGGCGAGTCGGTCAAGAGGCGAGTCGGCCAGGGGGCGAGTTAGTAAGGGGCGAGTCAGTCAGGGGGCAAGTCGGTCAGGGGGCAAGTCGGTCAGGGGGCGAGTTGGAAAGGGGCAAGTAGGTAAGGGGCGAGTCGGTCAGGGGGCGAGTTGACCTACAATCATACCATGTACATACATGTAATATGTACATAATTATTTTCTAACATAAACACGACGTGAAAATTGTAAAACGGATAGGAGAAAACAATCTGGTATTGTGAAACGGATGGGAGAAAACAGGTTGTGAGAGTATTGACCATGGATTACCAGAATGCCTTCGATAAGATTAATCACAATGTGTTGATAAACAAACTGGTCGACTTGGCAATTAATCCCAAGATTGTAGGATGGATTAGAAGTTTTCTTTGTCAAAGACAGCAGACAGGTAAACTTGAACAAACAATGTCGGAATGGATATATTAATGGTGGCGTCCCTCAGGGACCCCAGCTTTTTATTATTATTGCCAGGGGATGCGCAAGTTTCAGGATGCACTGTATCAAGGTCGAGGCTGGAGGATTTTTGCAGGATTGGGGCAGTGGCCACCTTCCCATTGAACAAATTCAAGCAATAACAAAGGCAGATTGAGGATTTTTGCAATAGTGAAGGTGCATCCTAAACACAAATGCCTATGGAAATAGAGTTAACTGCTTCTTTTCAAATCCTTTTTATTTTTGTTTAGTCTTTGCTATCAGAGGACAAGAGCATCTGCTTAATACGTGAAGACCCCTCAACTCGAGCCCTTCCCCAAGTTTCCGGAGAAAAGGTAAGGACGGAGACAGATCAGATTCTGAAACACGAAAATACCCCTGGAAAGCCTGCAAAAGTCCTACTTTTATGCTGAGTTTGTCCTCCAAAGTCGTACTTTTATCATGAGTTTGTCCTTCAAAGTCTTACTTTGGTACTGCTTTTTTGATTTTTTTTTTTTACCTGTGTCTGCTTTGAAAGCCTGGATTGAAGACCAACATTGCGAATAAGGGCAATTCCACGATAACTAACGTTACATTTTGAGCTCTTCACACTTAATCTGCTAGCTATTAAACATTAAGGCCTAGCTTGAAATTGTTTAAGTACAGTGGAATGCCAATAAACCAAACAACGCTCTACCGAACATTCGGCTATATTGAACAGGATTCTTGGCGCCTGATTTTTATGTACAAAGGTACCCAACATTGTTATAAAAAAAAAATCAACAAAAATTTACAAAATACACCGTCCTTTTCTCCCAATTTTTGTGTCCAAACATACCAAACACTGTTGTTGAAAATACATGTATCGGTATATCAACAGATTTTTAGAAATCCACTTGGTATATCAAACACTGTTTCGGCTGTTTTCAATTCCCTACCGCAAACTACCAGTGGCTTTATGTTAACACTTTGAGTGCCAGGCTTTAATTTTAAAGTTATCACCCTGGGCCAGCCTTTTCAGTCAATTTTACCTAATTTCCATAGATCCTTCAGAATAAGTAGATACGTAAATCATCAATTACTATATACCAGAATAAAGATCAAGTCTTCAGCTTTACATTGATACCATTTGTTTTATTTTCAAGGTAAAACATAATATACAAAATCTAATTAGAAGATTGCCACTTTTTACGATTTCACACAGAAAAACACAAAAAGCTGAGAAAAATAGCGTTTTGTGCTTTCCTGAGTGAAATTGTCAAAAGTAACAATCTTCTAATAAGATTTTTCAACAAAACACCGGGAAAAAACTGTTTTGTTTTCGGAAATGCATTTACATGACTCTAAAACTCTTATTTATATTTTATGAGGATTCTACAATAAGTGTACTTACATCTTCATCATCACTGGGGAAATAATCGTTCTCAGAATCGGAATCGGCGAATACTTCATTCGCTTCTGCAACTGAAAAGCATCGCTTTGCCGTCGCCATTTTGATTACTCTGAAATTCACGGGTACTTCCGGGTAGCGCCCTCTACAAAAAGTGCACGACACGTTGCAGCGCAGCACAAGGAGAATTCCAAATTGTTACTAGACATGGATAATACCGCCCTCTGTCGAATACCATGAAAAAAACCGAAAGACGGAGATTTCCGTCTTTGGCACTCAAGCGTTGTGTTATCAAAGACGGAAATTTCCGTCTTTGGCACTCAAAGTGTTAAAGAGGGCCCCTGGTGGATCAGCTGCCAAAAATCGCAATTCCAAACGATCGATCCCGTGTTGTTCATTATAGCAGCGTTAAAGCAGCGTATATATAGCAAACTGTATGACATAATTTGGTCTGTACCTATCTGATGATAAGCAAACCTAGCAAGAATTTACTGCTATTAACATAGATTGCCACAATCAAAACATACAAAATTTGAATTTAAACAAAAAAGGGTAGACTTGAAAAATATATGCCAAAAACGGTAACTGATGTTACAATTTGTCTAAAATATAATATTCCTAAAATATGCCTAAAATATAAGATGATGTTAAAATATATTTAAAAGTGCAGGTCGGCCTCTAGCCTTTGATAGTAATTGTTTTCATTTTAGCACTTGCAGTTATGAAATTACAAGTAATATTCCACTTTCTCACTTTGTCCCACCTAATGTGAATTTGCCGTTAAGCATGGAGGTGTCTTTTAGAAATACCAAACAATGTGAACTACTAGGTACATGTATATTAATGCTATATAGGACATGTTTAATTCCCAAACATCAAACGACTGTTATGTTAAAAAGTGATGGGCGGTTATTATTTCCCCAATAAATAGAAGAGAAAAGCTAAAAGTTGCTTTAGAAATTGTTAAGATGAATAACAATTCGGTGTGATGATTACAAAAGGTAGGCCACAAGATAGACGCCATCTTCAAAAATAGGCATGTGATGGTCCGTTGGCTGAAAATCGCTATACCGAACGATCGATATACCGAACAAAATCTGTAGATTCCATGATGTTCATTACATGTATATCGGCGTTCCACTGTACCTCTTTCTTCTGTGTGCTTTTCTTTTCCTCAGTTGAAGAAACCCATCGTGACTGGGGCAGAAGCAGTGAAGACACCCAGTACCCTACCACACAGCGGCTACAAGGCTGCTGCAGCATCGGCAGGAAGTGAGGGTGCCATAGAAAGAAGGAAATGCAAAAGAAAAAGCTCCCAATCGACGGTAAAAACAGCAACGGATTGCTTTAACACTAGTAGTGGGTCTGATGTGATTTCAACAAAAGATTCAAAAAATCACATCCAAATGCTCTAAATTCACATCCTCAGTCCAAATTCATATTCTGGGTTAAGTGGATGCGAGTCCAGTGGATGTGAATTTGCATCTTAACGTCCTTATCCAGGATGTGAAATTGGACCGAAGATGTGAATTTGGAGTATTTGGATGTGATTTCAGAATTTTTTTTGTTAAAATCACCTTTTGTGTCTGTTTTGGATGCAAAATCACATCATGCCTATTCCTAGTGTAACCATGCCAGAAAAGTCCATAATTGTTAAAGCTGGATCGGTGTATACCTTTCCAGCTACCCCAAAAAGTAACTGACCCAATTATTGATGTAAAGCTTACTCGTTGTAAAGCTATTGAGGACACTCTATCTGGCATGTTGTTATTTTGAAGAAAACAATAAAATAAGGTTATTTTGTGATAACAGTTCACAAATGACAAATGTCTACTGTACCTATAACTGTAATCCTCTCTTTTGCCTGGTGTACATGCAGGTGAGCATTGAAGAGCGTCTGGTTGCCCTGAATGTCGCCGGTGCTCAGGTGGACATGTCAATCCAGGACCAGAGTGCCAGGACAGGCTCGTTAGTCATGCTGCTAACGCAGGGACTACAGAGCAGCGACAAGAACATGCTAAATGTGAGTCTGGGTTCACGTTGCTTAACCTTGGCCTACCACACACTCTGACCACCCAGCTTTACCTTACATATGTAATGTGGACATTCCTTTGTCTTTGTGTTGTTAAGAAACTGTTGGCTAAATACTCATTTTTCTCGCTTCCAATACATTTTTTGAACCCCAAATTCTGATACTGGTCCTCTCATGGGTTTCCCTACTTTTCCTACCTTGCTCCTCCTTTTTTTACTTGTCTTACATGTACCTTGCTTCTACTTTTTCTATTTTTCCCTTAATTTTTTTACTATTTTCTACTTTTTGGTCCTGCAACTCTGAAACAAAATCTCATTGAATATTTTTTCATGTTTTGTTGTAAACACTGTCATATTGTAGAGACCGCATAATACGCGAGTTCGATTGGTTTAATCTAAGGAGAGTATGGGTTACCACGCAAGGAGAAATAAACAGAGAATAAAAGAAATTCCATAAGTAAATAAACAGATAAATTGTCTAATAACTTACATAAGCAATATTCCTAAAATTTAGATTCCATACTGTTTTGGGGAATTCATTTAAAACCTCCAGTTACGCACAGTGAAAGGTGATTATTCGTTACCACATGCTCAATAAAGTACACAATAAAATGAGGCACTACCAGCACATACTCGTAGAACATTAATAAAGACCAGATTATTGAAGATAAGTCCTCTGTCATGTTACTACTGGTGAACAGTCTAACACCACTTGAAAATAAATATACAGTAGAGCTCATTAAACCTCCATTCCTTAAAATTATCAGGAAGACCACTAAATTAATTAATTATTCAAGCCGACGTGCTGTGTGTGTGTGATCTGTTTCTCCAAAGTTATTTACGCACAAGATTAATTGCAAGGACATGTGAGTAAAGTTACTATCGCACAAAAATGCTCTTGATCTGTTTCTGAACCTAAGTCTCTCAACTAGCAAAATACAAATGAAACTCTGCACAGTTGTTACACTCTGAGTTGCATACTATTAATAAATACCTAGGAGAGTTGATGGTTTCTGATTGGTCAAGACTCGATCACGTGGAGGGCATTATTTTGTAGTAATTGACCGGCTTTTAAGAAGCGAATAAATGTCTTCTGAACCAGCATTAATCAAGCATCATGTGAGCTAATGATTGGCCGAATGCAACGATAACTTGTAACAAGGACGCGTCAAATCTTGATACCGCGCTACAAATGTATGCGTAGAACATTTCGTCGTGTGCCAAGGAAAAGGACGTTACAGCCCAGGCACGCAACAAATCACTTTTTGAGATAATCGAGTTTAAAAGTTTTGTGCTGCCATTTCTAAATTAAACTCTACATAAAACTGGTACTTAATTTTATTTCAAAATATCACTTAATTATGAGGTTATTTACATATTTATGCTAACGACCTTATACCGGGAACTATTATCGCTACAAGTGTGTTACTTCAAGTGTAGCAAGTTTTGTTCCATTGTATTACACGCTAACGTCCTTATGCCGGGTAACAATCCTTACGACCTTTTACCGGGAACAAACCTTGCTGCAAGCGTGTTAACGTCCACTGATATGTGGATAGGTGAACGCACTTGTAGCAAGTTTTGTTCCATTGATATTATACGCTAACGTCCTTATGCCGGGTACACACAATTGCAAAACGCCTTCCGTCCTTTTTATTTAATTAATTACGTCATAATGACGTAATCCCTGGAGACGAAATGTATTCCAAATGAAATATGTTTTGTTTCTGTATCGGTTACCCGAAAAATACGAATTTGACCTTTTGACCCATTTTTAGCCCTAACGACCTTTTTCCGGGCACACAACGATTTGTATCTATACGCGCGACATTTTTCAAAATGCGCCTGTCGTCTGTTAATGCTAGCGCGTTGCTATGCACGGTCGGCATCAGTAGTCAGCTACATGTAGTCTGGTTTTAAAGTATGGGTAATAAGAACAATACATATTGAAGAGACAGGGTACCATGCATAAGCTAAAATATGGCCTCTGAACATGAAAACAAAACACTGGAAATACCGCCGAAAGAAAAGTCACGAAATATGAAGCATTTTTACAATTGTTCTCGTTAAAAAGATATTTATTAAAGAGAATAATATCAGTGCGAGGACCCGGTCATTACTGTGTGATAATGACTGGGTTAGGGGATGACCACTGGTAATCACGCCGTCTCACCTCTCATTTCCAGTGTGTTCCCAGGTTGTCCAGTGCCATCCTCACAACTTGTAAATCACACCCATGCCTTAGGTCTAGTAGTGCTGCAACTGTACTTCTGAGAGTACTTGTGAGTACAGAATGTGCCAACTGAGGTTTATGGTGCAGTGGGCGTGTGTGGGTATCAACGAATAGTGCTCCTGAAAGCCTGCAAAAGTTATACTTTTATTGTGATTTAGTCCTCCATTGTCTTGCTTTTGTCTTTTTAAAATAATGATCCTACTTTTCACCTTCGTCCACTTGAAAGCCTGCTATGGCTTTGTGCTTAGTTAGAACAAAACAAGCCACTCGCCGCTGTGGTGGTCTAGGTTCGATCTTCAGCTCGGGGTCATATGCGAGTAGAGTTCTACACTGAATGTGTTACAAAGGTTTTCCCTCTTTGCGGATACAAAATGACCAAGTTAATTACAAATTAATACCTGTCTTCTCTGATGAACTTTAAAAGTTGTGATTAAAAAAACCTTAATGTTTTAAGCCACATTAAACAAAAAAATATTGAAAGTGAGGCTAGAAAGCAAACAAGTCTGGCACCATCCGATTCAACAGTTCACAATTTATATACATTTAGGGAAACAAAATGGCTTCCTAGTGAATAAGGTCCATATTGCAGCTGCAATTAATGACGATTAACCATTCCTCCAATTACACATTTATAGGAAGTCAGAGTGTAAATTATATACAACAACGTGATCTGCATTTCTTTGACAGAGCGTATTTCAGCAGCAAAAGGAGTCGGTCATCAGGAGAACGGTTCAGAGACTACCTATCCCACTCATCGTGAGTCTAGTACAAGAGCTAGCCTCACGGATGAACACAACACCACAGAGGTAAGCAGGGCAGTCAAGTTAGCTTCCAGTTAAATAGCTTGGGCATGTATGTGTCTATTGTCCCAAGGCATGGAGGCCACACGTGCAACTGCTTGCGCCCGAGTTCTCTGTTCTGGACAGAGGTTGTTGCTGTTTCAAGGTCTAGACCTAGCTGGTTGAGATCTGCTGTTACATCGTTACTGTCTAACCAGTGTGTCCGAGGCTTGCCGACAGGACATTTTCAGCCTGCTGACTTTGGGTCAACGTCTAGAATAATCATTGTTGGATGATTTTATGAGAGTTGGTGTAGGTGATCAAACCAATGAAGTCGGCACTGCGCAAGAGTGTTCAGGATATGAGGCTGCTGGGTTCTTTATTGCAGGTCCTTGTCACTTCTTATAGATAATCATTGGGGTGCACATTAGAACCAGGTTGCCCGAGTACCTGACCGCTGATATCGGAAACCAGATTATGGATCTGGTGCCATAACAATCACCATTATGGGTTGTGGCAATCAATGCTGATGACATTCATAAGCATCACAAGTCTGAAATTGAGCATAATTAGGGGCTTAAAGTTACAGTGGACTAATTGTAAGTTGCACATTTTTATCATTTTTTTAAGCAAGCGAAAGTGCTTAAAATATAAAGAAAATTGCTAGAAAAATATAAACCTGATATCTGTTTTATATCTGTGAATTATGTATATTCCAAAAAAACAATATTTTGAGAATATGATTTCAATTAAAAATGGCGCATTCTTATTCAGCCGAATACAGCTACGAGTGTGTCACGCACTGAACTAACTAACTAACAGTAGCACCCGCTCACGTGTGCATCGTTTCAATGCTTACACACACATTCGCAAATTACAAACCAACTATTGACGGAAACTTCAAACAATGCATCTCAGAGATGCATTTTTGGAAATGAACTTTTTAAATTATTTTCTTAAAATTGTAGTTTCTTAAAAAAGTAATCTTTTTAACAGTATTTTGGATGGTTACTTTTAAAATAGCTGCAGAAGGTCTACTTCCACTCCTTGTGTCATATATATTTTGAAAAGAGTTCCATATCCGGCCACTGCATAGATTTTTCTTGACTCTTCAATATGGCTGTCTACATACACACCATCTGATGTCCGAATGATATGCAAACCCAAAATGTGTTCCCAAAACAACTTTTGTTTGTTTCCCAAGCATATTGGATTTGTTTTCAACTATTGTATGCGGTGGCTGGATAAGGTACACTTTCCGATATGTTTGTTGACAGTGGACTGATGCTAGCCCAGTGGACCAAGGTGGTGCTGAGGGAACGGGCGTCCTACCTCATGACCTGCCCGGAGCTGGTCACCAAGCTGGGCCAGGTGTATGAGATGATCAACACGAGGACGCACCAGGCCTCACGGATGACCAGGCTACACGGCAAACTGGATCTTATGCTGGCACAGGTAATACTAAATAATACTAAATATGAGGTTGACCGGTTTTAAACGTACACATTTAAAACCAGCTCATGGGCCTGGACAAGTTAATAACCCAAACCGAAGACTAAAACACGTCAAAATAAGTTTCAAATTGTTTTGAAATTGTTAAACAGTTATACTTTAACTAAAACCAGCCACATGACAAGCTCTCAACCAATATGAATATTTAAACTGTCTGGGGTATTTATGAATAGAGTTTCAATAATTCTTATTACATCAGAGCCTCAGTAGAGAGGCTTTACAAGCAAATTTTACAGCTTCCCAGATCTATTCAAGCTTGTTTGTTTTGATTTCAACAGATTGCTTCTCAGAAGCAGCGTGAGGACGAGCAGGAACGACCCACCAAAGCATTGCTGGTATATGAAGAAGGTACATGACTCATTTATTAAAAGAAGCATAATCAGATGGAAACTGTTAGTTCAACAAGAAGAAGAAGAAGAACAACAACAAAAGACTTTACCTGTTTGTCTTTCAAAAATAGAAATTGTTACTAAACCTCGAATGTTTATCAAGTCATCTGCTGTAAGAAGAAGCTCGTAAAGCGTATCAAAAGAGCCAGCGCTACAGAGCTGGGTTCAAGCATTTCGGGAAGGGGTGATTTTGTATTGAAATCGAAGTTCATTTTAACTGTATTTAGATTTAAATATTTAAAAAATAATAAAACACAGCAGAATCTGTGGGTGGGGTGTTATAAAACAAATATTGAATGCTTTTTCTCGTGATGTAATAAAACTAGCCTTCCTTGGCGAACCATGGAGCATTCCATTATCCCACGAATTCGCCTCGAGAAAATATAATGCTCCATGGATCACCCCGGGAGGCTAGTTTTACGACACCACTTCAAAGTATTCAATGATTGTATAGCATTACAAATTTAGGACCTCGAGAAAATGCTGATTAACATTTACGTATGCTGTCATCTTTTTATGTCTAGCTTGGGCGAGGTTTGCGCGTAGGTACTACACCCATGCGATAGTATCACGATAGTATCACGATTGTATCGCAAAGCTCATGTGTAGTAGACTAGTACACTGGTAACCTGTGCCCTACTCGACTATAAATGCGTATTAACCCTGTGCATGAATACTCACATTCGTGCTTGGCAAACAGCAAAAATGGCTCTCGATCATGAATATGTATGAGGTATAGTAATAAAATCTTAGAGGCAAAGAGGCAAACCATTAGATCTGTGGATCAAGATTTGATATATTTAAAACCACATACACAGATTTATATATGGACTAACCTTATCAAAGTTTTTTTTTTTTGCTTCTTTCTTCTATAGATTCGTCAGACGAGGGCGACATTATGGAGGAACCATATCCTATGCACTCGGAATCAGAGGTAGTTTATTAATTCCATAATATCAACCTGTGACCAACTTGGGAATGGTTTATTTGTGTGGGTATAGATATTTACTTGAGTAGGCCAATGAATTATACATGTACCTGAGCCCGAGTGGCTTACACAAAAAACTGGTCCTAATCCCAAACTTCTCAGTTCTCGTTGCCAGGTGTACCTTGTAATAGGCATGGCAGTGTGTAATCAGAGATTCAACTAGTCTCCATAGATTAGCCTCAAAAAGTTGACTTATTGCTGCTATTTCCCCAACCTCTTTTATGAAGTGTTACACACAGTTCGTCACAAGTCCATCACATACATGTCCGGTTCAAAGTAAATCCCGTCAACTATTCTAGGGAATATATGCTTGTTGCACAACTATTCTAGGGAATATATGCTTGTTGCACAAGTGTCTATAATATCTTTGCAGATCCGGTAATTAATTATGCACACAATCACCTTGTCACCAATAAGCATGCTTGTCTTTAATAGGGGTCCATCGACAAATTGCTCATTAGCTGACACATACATTTTGTGTGTTTGCAAACCCATAAATGATCTCCAAAGACTTCTCCAAAAACATTTCAGTGCTACGAATATGTAATGCAAAAGTGATTTTGCTAGTGCCTGGCTGGCCCAGCTCAAAAGACGACCAACTTGACATGGCTGGCTTTTCCATAACACGTACATTCGTAAAACGTGTGTGGTACGAGCATTGCGGTGAATGTGTAGTTTTGGGCCCTGTTCGGGTCCTGAAGAAAAATTTACTTTATTGGACTTGCCAAAATAGTTGGTGCCATTAAAAATAACCTCAAGGCCCTTTTGGCTGGGAAGGTATCTTCAAATCCTTCAGTTGCCACCATGTAAAAATTTGATTCATCCTCAATCCTCCTAAATTATCTTTGGTTTCTTGATTTTGTACAGTGGTGGGGTGACCATTGCCTCAATCCTTCAAAATCCTCCACCTATTACGGTATGAGGCAGTACTAGTGCTGATGACATTCAGCACTGTGATATCATGCATATTGCAGGGCTTAATTATGGAAGACTGAATGTATTAATATTGCTGAGAACAGCCTACAAACTTGACACGATGCATCCTCCAAAATCAACCATCTTTTTTTACCATATTCATCCTCGATCCTCCTTAATCCTCCACAATCTTTCACAATCTTCCAAAATCTTCAAAACCTCCAAAACCGCAAGGAGGATTTTGGAGGATTGAGGGGGGGTTCGAGTTAAAAACCAATAGGTATGTCATTCATACATGTAGAGGGAAAGGTTTTGAGTTTTGAAAATAGTCACAGGATAGTTATACAGATGGGGCATTTATCTGTAATGGAGGTCTCAAGACCGTTTCAAGACCTTTTTTTTAGGTGTCGATCTCGGTCTCGTCCAAGCAAAATCTCGGATCCCGGAGGGCTGGTTTCGGTTTTGAATATGCGGGTCTTGGTCGCAGATGCCACGGTCTTGAGTTTTACCCTCGAGGGTCTCGAGACCACAGCAATATATGTTGCGCCACACAAATTATGTTGCACCACAACATAAACGATGCTGTACGACACTACGTAGAGAGAGAGAGAAAAAGAAAGAGAGGTCAAGTGTTGTGAATTAACTCAAAACTGATTTATTTCCATCGATGTTTGTTTTTATGAAGTCGACCTGCTACACTAGTATGTCGACTACTGGTTCCAGTATTTAGATTTGGTAATGACTTAAAGCACCATACATTTTTACTCGTTTTTGGTCTCGGTCTTGGACTGCAAAAGTCTCGGTCATTGAATTGCAAAGAATGCAGCTACATTGTAGTTGAGCTGCTGGCATGTAAAGGCGCATCTGGCAGCCAGCCACATCCACTCATATATGACTACGGAGCACAGCCAGAGATTGAAAGTGTTTGATTTTTCCGGGGGGAGGAAAACCAGAGGGAGGAAAACCAGAGAGCCCAGATAAAAAAACCTGCGGCGCAGGAGAGAACCATTTATTTTATGATTATAAACACCCTTTTTTTCTTTTCTTTTTCCTGCGACATCTCAGGGCGAGTGGGAGGAGCTATCAGAAATGGATGCCCAGGAATCGCAGGCCGTCCGAGATGAGGAGCCAGCGGGGATCAAGAGTGACAAGTCGGACATGGCAGAAGATGAGTTCGAGAATGATGAAGATGAAGATGTAGATGATGATGATGATGATGAAGAAGAAGAAGAAGAAGATGATGATGAAGAAGATTATGATGATGATGATGTTGGGGAGCCATCAAGTAGTGATGAGGAAGACTGAAGACATTTGTCAACATCTGGGATGATTGATCATGAATATAATGAATCACCCCTATATAAACCCTAACAGTGCTGCATCCATCAATTTCAATATGAATTTTCACACAGTTTATTATCACCAGACACAGACCCTATCCTTGACCACACATTCTCAAAGTTGCATCATGAAACTGCTAATCACAACAAATATGCATAACATAAACATTCTTTCTTGGCACTGCCTAGAATCAGTCTACCGTAATACTTCTATACAATGGTGCTTTAATTCTTTTGAAACGTTCTCATTCTTTTTCTGTGTGACTACAAGTTTTTATATTCTCCACAGTTCACTTGATTGTTTTTTACCTATTGTCTTATATTTGTACACATTCCTGCCGTGAATATGGCCACTGATGCCGGCACGGCGTTAAACCCGAAACTCGCTCACTCACTCCCCTCTGACTTTTAAAGAATTTAAATATATCTGAATTCTGAAGAACAAGAGCTTTTTAATGGTATACAAAATTAACCAGTTCGAGCCGGATGACGTATATAAACGTGATGTTAAAATAAGCATAATACACCATTGGTAATTGCTTAAATTATCATGAATTGGTGGATTTGGGAGTTGTAATTTATAGTAAATATCGTTTAACTGACCTGTCCGCAGTTTTACAATCATGAATGCCGAGAAAAGAATTCAACCGGCATCGGCCAGTGGTTCTTATGTTCTTGGTTTTTTGTGTGATTGCCGTCTGGCGATGGAGATTGTTTTTTATAAAATTCAGTTTTTCTTGATGCCTACCATCATTATTTACTTTCAAATAAGTAAAATATTCCTTAATAATTTGGTAGTAAAAATGTTTGATATCTGCAAATGGTGTATCCTACCTTCAAGGGGTACTGAAATCAGTAATATTAATTCTGTAAATGAAGTGCCCTAATCACTGTAACTTGCAAGCAGTGAAAAGCGAGAAAGAAACTGTTATGCCAGCCTGACTTTGTAAAAGTTAACAGTCGTGTTATTTGAATACTTTTCTATTTGGAGAAACATTCTGCATTACAGAATAACCAAGTTGATCTCCACAGCTTCTCCCTTTTTATTTCTTAAGCTGTCGTTCTTTTATGGTGTTTACCCCCCCCCCCCACCCCCACCAAACAAAGAATTATAATCAAGTTGGATTGCAATTCTGTTTCACTGTGTGTTAAAATCATGTTTCAAAGATGCAGCGGTTGGTCCTCATGTTTACCTCATGTTCAAATCATGTTTTAAATGAAGTTGTATTCCCTTCACAAAAGCGGTGTGTATTTTTATTACAATTCTAGTTCCTTGTTAGTGTTTTTCAAACTGTTAGTGTTGGTGAAGCACTTAAAACCAAGTTAAATGCAGGCCGTGTCCGAAACAGACCGGCGAAGGTCTGACTCTGTCGGTGTTCAGCGCATACAGTAAAACACCATTATAATGAGCAAAAGGAGGTCCATAACAAGCGTTTGTTTCAGCGGTCATTCGTTATAGTGATTGTGCATTGTAATATAATTTAATATTTCAGGAGCCAATGACGATGTTTGTTATAGCCAAATGTTTGTAATAGCTAAATGTTGGTTATAGTCAAATGTTTGTTATAGTCAAATGTTTGTTATGGTGGTGTTTTACTGAAGCTGCAATGAACGAAGACTTAGCTTTAGATAAGATTACCATTGTAGTTTCCATTGGTGCAAATAATGCAAGAGAAGCATGGACAAAAGACAGCAAATGAAGTCAGTGTTTAAGACAACAAATAAATTTGGGACTTTGGATACAAAAAAACTGAATTCAACTTTTGGGACAGAAGCTCTCAAAATTCACTTGAAAAGTACATGGCAAGTAGTTTCCAAATGTTTTTGTCATAATAGCTTAGTTCATACAAGATTCTGATTGTCCGAAGTCTTAATTTCTTCAGGCAAGTACTTACTGTCCAATGCCTGTATTATGCAGCTTTATCCATACCAAATCATCTTTAGGATATTTATGGTATTAAATATCTGGAAGTCAATAGTTAATAGCTAGTGACTTAATCCAAGACTAAAGGACTTGTGATGACTTGCAGGGACTTATACTCGAATACAACTCTGGTTCTCTTTCCTGCAAACTTTGTCAACAGAAGAAACCACTGTTCTTTTGCCAGTAATGTGTCAAAGGCAGGATACACAATTGGTAATTGTTTGAATTATCATGAATGGGTAGATTTGGGGGGTTGTATTTTATAATAAAAACTTGTTCGAAGTTTTACAATCGTGGATGCCAAGAAAAGCACGAAAAACAGCGTTTGTTTTCAACCAGCTTCGAGCAGGTATTTGTTTTTTAATTTTTCAGAATAATTACAGGATATCTAGCGCAATCATTTTGCTGGATGCCTAGAATCATTATTTACTTTCAAATGAGTAAGATATTTCTTAATATTTTGGTAGTAAATTTTTCGATATCTGCAAATGGTGTATCCTACCCTTAAACTATGACCTCACACCACTCGAGATTTATGTATTTAACCAGTTCGCGCCGGATGACGTATATAAACACAAAGTTTTCCCCAAAATTCAAAACGGATGACGCATAAACACGGAAGGCCGGAAATGTCTGCCAGCAGCGAGCAAGGCCGGAAATGCGTGGGTGTGCTTCCCGGTACTATCGGCCTGAACCCGCCTCGGATCGAGTTTCGGTAAAAATAGTCCCGCGCGTCGGCTCGGTGATGTCAAAATAATCCCGGAGCGAACTGGTTAATATCAGATGAATTTAAGTATTATGGTTGAACATGATTTAGAAGGGAAGAATGCAAAATTAAAAAAGGGGTAACTTCAGGTTTTACTGAGGTACCCCAGACAACCCTGCTAAACCCCATTAAAACCTTGCAGTAAACCTTGCAGTAAACCTCGAGGTAAACCTCGAGGTAAACTTAGCAGTAAAACTCAAGGTTAACCTCTAGTTATGCCTGTTTAATTTTGCATTCTCCCCATTTTTTTAAATGATGTGAAACGTAAGATTTTATGTACAATTCTGTATTTTTTGTTGTTTTAATTTCAAAAGTGCCTTGATCTTAAGTATGCCAAATGTTTTGTAATTTTACCGCAACAAAGGCTTATCAGCAATTTGTTCTGTAGCTGTGCTTTATATTATATTCCAGCTAATTATTGTTATCAATTCTCTTGCAACACCTGCTTAATATCTTGAAAGTTGGTTTATTCTGTTCCGTGATGTCTTGTTTTTCAATGTTGCAAAAGATAAAAGCACTGCTAATCTATCGTAACTTTGTAGCCCAAACATTGGGAATTTTTGAATGCTTTGTATTATCATTATGTAATTAAAAGGAAAGCTAAAGTACTGTAACATATGCTTCATCACAGGATCTGCCATCCAAAAAAGAAACAAAATTGATTTGGATGTGCTAAGTCAAGAACAGCCTTGAAACTAAAGTTTACTAGTTTACTTAATAACAAAATGTCATTTCCAAAGATGCATCTCAGAGACACATTTTTGGAAATTTCTGGTAGTAGTTGGTTTGTAATGTGCATGACATGTGCATAGCTGCAATTGGATGAATGAGAATGTGTCCCGAATGCTGATTGTGGTCACAATTCAAATTGTGACTTTTAGAATTGAAATCAAAATCTTTGAATTTTTTTTCTTCAGAATTTACAGCATTCACGAAGATAAAACTTATTTTGTTAGTTGTCAAGCACCTTTCTTTAGATTTTGAGCACTTTTGCTGCTTCAAACGCTACAAATAAAAACTGATAAAATGGTCTACAATGACTTTGATTTAAGTTTTTACTTTACCTCTCTTTCATAGTTTTGTTGGTGTTGGGATTGATGTTATAAATTCTGTAAAAAACAAAAAACAAACACTGCCAAACTAAAAATGACAGAAAAATGTTAAATCCCACCATATTTTTTATTAAATACTTTTCATTGGGATGATGTAAATATATTTTTACATAGACGCCCTCGTTTGGTAAGCCCAAATATAATAATGTTGCTTCTTTGAATTTCTTCAACTATTGTAAGATTGCAAATTGTTTTTCATATTTTAAGTAAAAAATAATTATTTTTGCTTTAATCATTATTTGCCTTTTTATTTGACAATAACTTCCTACATTTTGTTCAGATCTTTTCTGGCAAACAAAAAATACTTGTAAATTACTGTATGTACATGTATATCAATTATCGATTGTCTTTTAAAAAATCAATTCTTTTTTTTAAATCACCTTTATTTTATATTTTTGGTGTCATTTCTGTGTAAAGTGGTTTAGTGATAAAGGGTTCGTTGTACTTTTATGCCACCAAATGACATTCTTTAATAATTTGTGCATTTTGAAAAATCAATGGAAAAAACATGGAAAAACCTATACATTATTTTCATCTCAATAAAAAAAGAGGAACCCTCATTTGAAGCTAAATTAAAAGTGAATGAAGTCGAATTAAAAGAGAAAAAAAGTTGAGTTGTCAACTTTGCTCTGCTTCAAAGCATAAAGAAATAAGTGATAAATGATTAAAAAAAATAAAAAAGAAGTTTTTGTGTTTACTTGAAGACCATGATGTTGGTATGTGTGCAGATGTTGGAAATGGTCATTTAGTTTAGCAGTAATTGCAATATTGGCGGAACTAATTTACACGACAAGGGTTCAAAATAACTTGTTACAGCATGGAAGAAGAAACTTGTAAACATTTATAAAGTAATTTCGCTTTAAAGAAATCGGGTCAACTAAAAAGCACAATTAAAAATACCAAACTTGTTTACAATTATATTGATGTCTGGTATGACGTCATACCAGTGTATCGCAGCTGTTTGTGCCGATACGACCCGCAATAATGTGCATGCTATGTACATGTACGTACGTGTACATGTTGTACAAACTACATACGCGCATTATACGTAACTGGGTAATAACGACGGATGATATAGATTTTACTCTAGGACACAGAAAAGTGTAAATAAATCTGAGACTTATACTCCTTTGTACTTCCGCCATGTGCTAAATTCCTTTGTCTTTGAGTGGGCCGCAATACTGGCATCGTCATCGGACTCAGACAACGGTGGGTTGTCTCCTCCACCGGTGAAAAAACAACGCCTTTCTGCCGCCGCAATGCAAGCCAATTCGACCGCAGCGGTGCATAATGGAGACGCGAGCGTACTCAGCAGCAACGGGGCCAATATGGCCCCTGAACCCGTCATCAGCAACGGGGTCGAGGCGGCGGCCAGCGGCGCCGGACCGTCCTCCTCAGCCGAAGGAATCACACGAAATACCCGTGCCAAGCAGTTGTCCCAATGCGACAGAGACATTGTGAGACTTATAGGGCAGCATTTGAAGGGATTAGGCTTGACGTAAGTTGCCTACTCCAAACAATAACATAAATTATGCTGTCATCATTTTTCATCAAATTCAAAGCTAAACAATTGTGCTAACCCTTCCTGGTATCCTGCATAATTGAAGAAGAAAAAATCAAAAATAAATAAATTAACAAATAACAATGTTACTGTTTAGACACATTTAAATTTATGTCACTGCCTTGAATTATTTTTTGACGTTAACAATCAACACTTTTTACAACAGGTAGGCAGTACATTACAACAAGATACTTCAACTTGAGTAAGCCACTTTGGAGTTCCGACTGCGCATGTGCACAACAAGATTCAACAATTTTTCTCAAGGAGGTCAAGTGATACAAACACGGCAGACAAATGCACACAAGGCTATGGGGGACGTGGTAACCAAATCCGCATTTTTTACATTTTCTTGTGAAATCGAAAAAAATTAATAATATTTGTTCGAACAAAAGTTTGGCCACACAAAGCGGCTGAAAACACCAAAACGTAAACAAAAATATGTTACTTAGTAACTTTAAAACACGACGATCTCTTGAAATTTGCTGGTACCCCGCTATGCTTTTGCACGCAATCGATGAAATGTTTATATCGAAAGAAATATCGTCAAGGGAAAATGTGCGCATGTGCAGTTGGAATACCAAATTGGCTTATTGATTCACACCATTTCCTATTTTTTCTGCTTTGTATGCTTTGTATGTTTTGGACATGACCTAGGGGCCAATTTCATAGAGCTGCTTAAGCATAAAAATTAATTAGGCACAAAACATTCTTGCTTAATAAAACCATAGAGCAAGGCTCTATGATAAAACCAGCTTACCAGCCACAACTTCATGTGATATACAAACATTGATTGGTACTTTGCTGTTGCCTGTTGGTAGCACCTTAGCATAACACTAAAACAGTCGCATTGAATTTTGGCCCCTTATTACCTGATTTATTAAGCAAGGGTTTTTGTGCTGCCTTAAGCAACATTTTGTGCTTAAGCAGCTCAATGAAATTGGCCCCTGCATGCATAGAGCTGCTTTATAAGCACACAATTTTGCTTAAGCATTATCTTTGTCCCATCTGGATTCTCAAGGTCGGCATGATGTCACGAAGCAACATGCATTAAACCTCAAATTGTTCTCTTCGCGATAACTGCATAAATGAGGAAGATTTAACCAAGGTTTCCGGATATCCAATCGTTGGAATTGTTAAAAATCCATCAAGATTGAAGAAGAGGTTTTTGTATTCTGCAAGATTGAGGATAGTACTACCGGTAGTACAGAACCCTTTAAATTTGATTAAAAAACCTAGGCCTACAATTTTACAAAGAAGTGGCCGATTTTCTGCCTTATGGCATAACTTGGAGGATTTTGGAGGATATATCTGCATTTATTAAAATACATACATTCAGACCATGTACCGGTACCTTGTTATGTACGGTATGTGTTTAATTAATATAAGCATTGTTTCAGTTCCCACAACACACTATCTTAGTATCTACAATGTAGAAGTAGAACAATACAAAGAAGAAACGTAAACAAAGGACAGGTATTCATACAGAGATTTTGTACACTTTTGTCTCGGAGAAAGACATTATTTGCATAGAAAGATAATACATGTACAGGTGTAGCATCTTTCAGAAATTTATGCAATTTTCAGACTTTTTTTAAATTTGACACTCGTATTTCTGTTCATATTTGGATAACCGTTTGGGTCTCAGAATTATCTGGACTATAAAACTGTCAAAGTGCAGGTTATTGCAGTTTTTAACCAGTTCGTGCCGGATTTTGTTTTTATTTACTGGACCCAGGCGCGGGATTATCTTTCACAAACACTGACCCCAGTCTGTGGGCAGCACTACCCACACATGCTACCGGTAGCTGCGAGCCGGTCGCTGACAGATATTGTTGCTCAGAGTTGCTCAGTCACCTTTTTTATTTTCGGAATTCTTTCGTGTATTCGTCCTCCAACACGAACTGGTTCAAGGAAAACAAATCCAAATTATGTACACTTCACTTATTATTGCATTGCAAAGTAAATTACTCGGAGACAAGATGAACAAAAATGCAGACCAGAATCCTTATTATTTAAAAAAGTATATTTTTGGTAATTGCTTGAATTATCATGAATGGGTTGATTTATATTTTATATTCATAAATACCTGGGACAGTTTAGGTATTCCTATTGGTCGAGAGCCTGTCACGTGGCCGGTATTAAACGGACAAAAAAGACATGGCTGGAAGTGTTTAAAACCAGCTGGCAACAACGCGATGTCGCAATATACCAGTCCCCAGGGCTAACTTTATTTCCAACCGTACCTCGTCTCCAATAGTAAGAGCGGGTAGTGTTGAGCGCGTATAGCTCGACACCCTAGGAACGAGGTTGCCAATGGCAATAATAGTCTGGTTTATAGTAAATACGCTTTATTGCATCTATTGTGCAGAGCGACAGAGCCTTCGGCTCGGGTAATTATCAGCACCCAGACTCCAAGCGGTATTAACAGAGTTATTAAAACCTCTCAAACACACATTTATTCCCTTAGTAAATATCGTTTAACTGACCTGCTCGTAGTTTTACAATTATGGATGCCGTTGAAAGCAAGAAAAGTGGCATTTGTTTTCAACTGGTGTCGGGCAGTGGTTCTTACGTTTTATTGTCGTCCGGCGATCGTGATTTTTTTAAAATAAAATTGTTCTTAACAATTATAGGTTGTCTAGCGCAATCCTGCTGGATGGCTACCATCATTATTTACTTTCAAATAAGTAAGACATCTTTTAATTATTCAGTAGTAAAAAAATACGACATCTGCAAATGCATTATGCCACAATCCCAATCTCCATTGTACTTTGTTTGTCTTTGTCACAGTCAGTAAACACAACCCTATATTCAAAGTAATTTCAATGTACTGTAATTGCTGTGTACACTCAAAATGACCCTTGAGGTAAAATGTACATGTACTGTACATAGGTGGTACATGTATCATGTCAGTGTAAATGTACCAGTATGCAAGTTGTAATGGTGTTTCTAAATTCGGTACCCTGTGGAGACCTGAACACAATGGGGACAATGCAAGTCAAGGGCTCTCCATGGGGCAATTTCCACAATAAATACCATGAAATCGGTTTTTGGATTTTACTCAAATTACTCAAAAACTAGTGTTAGGAGTATGTTAGTGTTGGGGTTAGTGTTAGTGTTTTGGTTAGGGTTAGTGTTTGGGTTAGGGTTAGGGTTGGAGTCAACCTCCCCTTATCTCCTTATGCCCCCCCCACATGCCCCCCCCCCCCCCCACCCACATGCCCCCCCCCCCCCCCCACATGCCCCCCCCCCCCATGTGCCCCCCCCCCCCCCCCCCCCCCACGTGCCCCCCCCCCACATGCCCCCCCCCCCCCCCCCCCCCCCGCATGCCCCCCCCCCCCCCCCCCCGCATGCCCCCCTTCCACATGCCCCCCTTCAACAATTCCCCTTACCCTCCAATCCTTCTCAACCCCCCCTCCCCCCCCCCCCCGAACCCCCCTCAACCCCCCTCAAACCCCCTCAACCCCCTCCCTCAACCTCCCCCCTCAACCTTCCCCCAACCTTTCCCCCAACCTTTCTCCCCCCCCCTCCCCCCCCCCCTCCCTCAACCCCCCCCCCCCCCAACCCCCCCCCCCTCAACCCCCCCCCCCCCCCCCCCTCAACCCCCCCCCCCTCCCTCAACCTCCCCCCTCCCTCAACCTCCCCCCTCCCTCAACCTCCCCCCTCCCTCAACCTCCCCCCACCCTCAACCTCCCCCCACCCCTCCCTCAACCTCCCCCCACCCCTCCCTCAACCTCCCCCCACCCCACCTTCTCTCATTATGCACACCAGGGAAATCACTGATGATGGGACCCATACATTACTTCCTTCCTACAGCATAATCATCATTTCCTTCTGATCATGCTTTGTACCTAGGTTACTTCTGTGGTACATGTAGTTTGGGTTTTTCCACAAATGAATGCTTTATTAAATTGGCCTTTGGTCACAGGCCTGATGTGACTTGGCCTTAAACACAGTGCGGATTGTTTGTTTAAGTATCTGGCAATCTCTGCCTTCTTATTGGCAAAATTTGCATTGAATTTAAATACAAAATTTGAACCAGAAATTTGACTTGGTTTAAACGTGCTACCTCCGGATTACCATTCCGGTGCTCTACCAACTGAGAAATCCAGCCCAATGTTAGTGGTGCCCCATTCTGTCATTGTCATTGTTTAAAGAATGCCAAGTCGGAAGTCATAAACCTTTACAGGCCATGAACAAAGACCTGTACTCAACATAATCATAATCTCTTGTTGACAAGGGATGGAACATTTTTACAAATTTCTGTATTTGGTTATAAAAGTCTTCGCTTTTTTTCTTTAAATTTTCCATGCAGTCAGACTGTGGAGCAGTTGATGATCGAGTCGGATTGTCGGCTCGAAGACCCCTCGGCATCCAAGTTCCGTGCCCACGTCATGGCAGGGGAATTTGGCAAGGTAGATTCCTACGACCATATGTCGTGCGACCATATATAACGTGCGACCATATATAACGTGCGACCATATATAACGTGCGACCATATAAAACGTGCGACCATATAAAACGTGCGACCATATAAAACGTGCGACCATATAAAACGTGCGACCATATAAAACGTGCGACCATATAAAACGTGCGACCATATAAAACGTGCGACCATATAAAACGTGCGACCATATAAAACGTGCGACCATATAAAACGTGCGACCATATAAAACGTGCGACCATATAAAACGTGCGACCATATAAAACGTGCGACCATATAAAACGTGCGACCATATAAAACGTGCGACCATATAAAACGTGCGACCATATAAAACGTGCGACCATATAAAACGTGCGACCATATAAAACGACCTGTTGAAAACGTGCGACCTGTTGAAAACGTGCGACCTGTTGAAAACGTGCGACCTGTTGAAAACGTGCGACCTGTTGAAAACGTGCGACCTGTTGAAAACGTGCGACCTGTTGAAAACGTGCGACCTGTTGAAAACGTGCGACCTGTTGAAAACGTGCGACCTGTTGAAAACGTGCGACCTGTTGAAAACGTGCGACCTGTTGAAAACGTGCGACCTGTTGAAAACGTGCGACCTGTTGAAAACGTGCGACCTGTTGAAAACGTGCGACCTGTTGAAAACGTGCGACCTGTTGAAAACGTGCGACCTGTTGAAAATGTGCGACCTGTTGAAAATGTGCGACCTGTTGAAAACGTGCGACCTTGTGAATGAAATATGCCACTCAAAAGATTGGCAGTTAAACACAGTGCAAGAAAATTGTTTATAAAATAATTCTGCAAATTAAGTAATGCATTAACCAGAGTCGTATTTGAATCTCTGCAAGCCCTTTCATGAAGCCAGTCGCAAGTAATATTCTTGATTTTCTGTCCCTTGTGTCTAATAGGCAGAAGAGGACTTGGAGGAGCTGAAACCCCAGATGACCTGCCCACAGAGTCTTATGGTAAGCATTGGCCAGCCAGGGCCACAGGTATGAGTTGAAGTACAGATACCAGACCAAGGCCAGTAAGGTTTTGTATATTTTTTAACAAGATTTGAAACAAACTGGTCATAGTTTGGATCAGGTGGGTTGTGATTTAAATCAAACCACAAGCTAATCGTGAGTCGATTGCAAGTCAGATTGCAAGTACTAGAGTGATGAACGATGGCAAAGATTTTTCTTTGTCATAGTTTATTTGAAGAGCTTTCTGTTAATTTGGGTGACTTGTGATTGATTTGGGAGAACTTCACTGCAACTCCAGATGTTATAATCATTAACCTCAACCCCCTAAATGTATGCCATCTCCTCCAAAATCATCCGTAACTTCTTGTATTTTGCTCAGTGGGGGGGAAACCATTGTCTCAATTCTCAAATCTTTTACCAATCACTGGTATACGCCTCCTGCCTCCGCACGGAGGCCGCAATGGTAAACCCACTGCAGGATATTGCAGGATTAAGGCAGTGGTCACCAGTGATACAAATATGAAGATTTCTTTTTAGGTTACATGGAGTTTTAACACTTTGGAATTGGAGGATTTTGCAGGATTCAGGTTATGTTTATAAATGGGGTAGGGAGTATGTCATTGGCACTGACTGTAGTTGTGATCAAGGTGATAAGGATTTTGGAGGATTGAGACAATAGTCACCCTTCTGCTGAGCAAATGTAAGAAATAACTTTTGGAGGATTGATGTCGATTCCAATTTTTACAGCGTGTAAGTTGACCTCGAGAATGTATGAGACTTTACGAGAAACCAAACTTCTGGGCACATCAAATAGCTGAGCTTCAATTTTCTTCAATTTTCTTCAATAATTTAGACAGCCATGCATATATTGTAAAATAAATTGTGAATTTATCATATATTTGGTTGTTTCATGGTTCAGATCTTCGTGAAAACAAAGTATTACAGAAAACAACCACACGTAAAAAGTCCTATAGCCGGCGGCTTGGGGGAGGTGCCCGGAAGTTCAATCGTGACCTTTATTCACAAGACTTAAATGTTCTATTGGAGGACTTTACAGGATTACGGATGGTTCAAATAGCAAAAAAGGCTTACAGGGTTAGTGTCAATTAGTCTGAATATCAGACAGTCAAAATGTTAAAAAAAAAAAAAAGTAAAATCTTTCCACCATTTCCTCAACAGAAGATGAAGTTTCTGCTGCTTGAGCAGAAATACCTGGAGTATCTAGAGGAGAGTCGAATCCTGGAAGCCTTGCAGTGTCTACGTCAGGAGTTGACACCACTGAAATTTAACACGGACAGAGTTCATGTGCTAAGCGGGTGAGATCTCTCAAAGCACTAGTTGAATTCAGGTTGTTTTTTTAAAACATCTTGAATGTAGTCTGACTATCGCATTTTGTTGACAGAGCCATCTCTAAATCGACTTATGATGTTAACATATAGGTAATATACATGTAAGTCACAAAAAATAAATAGAACATAAACAAGATACATGCTTTCATTTGGTACATGTAGTAGAGCTCCATAGCCCCTCCCGTTCCGGTGATATGACATTTTTGAATACCTTTTATTGAACTCAAATTACAAAACTGATCAAACGGGCTTCGAAACACAAACAAAACAAAGACAATTACATTGGAACCATGCACTCTAACTTTATCGAAACCCAGTGTTTTTTTAATTAACCTAAAGCTTTGGATATTAAAGATGTCATATCGGAGCATGATCGGATCGCACTATGTATTTTTATACTGACAAGCTAGCTGCGCCAGTTGATCGTCTTTTGAGCTGAACTGGCCAGGTATTAGCAAAATGATTTTTGCATAACATATTCGTCACATTAAAATGTCTAAATAAGCTGATAAGTGATTTGCTGATGGCCCCAAAACAAGCTTGCTTATTGGTCAAAATCCGGGGTAATTAAGAGATCAGTTGTCGTGAATAATTAATTACCGGATCTGCACAGATATTATAGATGCTCGTCCAAGGAGCAGATATTCCATAGACTACATGTACCATGACTGTAGGGCAGTGGTGAATACATGTATACCAAATAGTCCAATATCATCAACAGAATGTTCTAAAATAGCACTTTTTACAAACGTGGCAGAATGCAGCTCTGCAAGTGCTCACCATTGTTGTTATTCTTCTTCTTTTTCTTTTCGTGCCATTTTCGACATTCTCGAACTTCTCGGTAAGCACTTAAGGAGAGTAACTAAAATGACAACCAAAGCCACCTAACGATGTCACGTAACCATTGCCTCACAGCAATGTCGTTTTGGTTATAGTCGTACAGTGCCTTCCGAACAAATGCATTATGGAGGATTGGTCAAATACCTAACCTGCTTGACCAGAATTAAACTGAGAAATTAATCCATGGCTTTTGTCACTATTGCAACAGTTTTTTTTTTTTCTTTACCTGAGTTCGAATTAAACTATTCAAAATTCAGCAGCACGCCTTGTCACTAGGATGAACAAATCTGAACATATTACTCCAGATAGCAAATAGCAAAGTTGAGACAGCTGTTAAGACATTCTGTTAATGATGTCGTGATAACGTAATTAAGTATCAAATTACAAAGCAACCAACGTTTTTTGATTTATTCTTTGAAAATCAAAAGAAAATCAACTGTAAAAGTTCTAATTTTGATTTCTACGGGAATTGATAGAATAGTCCTGGGTGTTCATTTGTTTTTATTACCTGCAAAATGACCTGACGCTTCCTTCCGATCCAAACCGGAAGTGCCTTTTAAATTGAAAGTGTAAAATTATGTGAACTTAGTTTCAACGATGTTAGTCTCTGGCAGGTTGTTCTCTACAAATGTTATAGCGCCCTCTAGTGCCAGGTTAAATACATTTTTTAATAATTAATCAGTTGATTCGGGTGGCAACGTTTGCTGAAATCACTTTATAACTAATGTACCTATAATCAGCTTTATAATCAGCTTTGAGAAAAAAAAGATCGTCACCAAACCGGAAGTTACAATAAATGACCTTTAAACATTTAAGAATTGGCTGAAAATTGTTTGCCTCCAATTTTCAACTTTTAATTTTATGAAAAGGAAACTTGACAAATGAAAGGAAAAATAAACAATAAAAATATTCAAAAAAGCTATATGTTCTGTTCGTTGAACAGACATATTTCTAGTTGTTATTATTATTATGAACATTTTCTGCGGTGGTGTGCATTTCAACTACGGTAGACCAATACACAGCGGAGCGGCTCCTTCCTGAATTTATGCTTTTTCTTTTTTAAACCACCTTGACTGTGGTGAATATGCCAACAATTTTATTATCAACAAAAAACTCCCACTTTTGAGGTGCTGCATTGCGAAGGACACAGCTACAATAATTTGTGTACAGCTTCAGCTTTAGACCACCAAAAGCCTGTTCAAAAGTGTGCCTTGCGAAAAATATTTTTGATGGATTTCTCTACAGGTTTCTAATGTGCACGAGTAAAGATGAGCTGCACAGAAGGGCAGACTGGGCCGGGAAGGGCCACGCATCGAGGACTAAACTGATGGAACAACTCCAAGGTATTTAAAGGAACGGCCCCTCAACAAATCAGATTGAAGGAAAGGAAGGGACTAAGCCCCGAGTATGAGACATTGAAGGAAATATACAACATTTGCAAACATCAAACGACCAGCGTATTTATTTTCCAATACTGCTCCTAATTTTTCCTAATTTAGTTATTCCAAATTTTCTTTGCACTTGATTACACATCTGTAAAGGGGTACAACTGATTATGTGACGTTATTATTTTGCAATGTCTACATTTTGTTCTGTTTCATCTTAGTGGGGTCAAGAACAAGAACATGATTGGTTTTCTTGATTTTTCAGCATCTACAAACCCAAAACGTCAAATAAGTCAGTGTAACAATATTTGCTGTTGCATACTATCCCCCTAAATTCATCCATTTTTGAAAACTACAGCTACATGTAAAGCAAATGATATACCGGTACATTCCCTTTAATGTGTGCAAATATGCTCACGTACCATGTATAACATCTGATATATCCAAGCATATTAATTTTATATGCGACCCCGCGCGCCAATGAATCGGAGTCCACTTTACAAACAGTGACCTCATTTCGATCTGAAATTTGGAATGCCTGACCTGCTGATTGGTCATTTTGGCCGCCATTTTTTTTATACCACATCAGGTTATGGAAGACATGACAAGAGATTAATTGCCGAATCCGCTCGAATCTGGCAGTACAAAATGAGCGTAGAGTCGCACTTTGGCTTTTTGAGTTGAAAAAGTCAATTTTTTTGATTTTAACAACTTTCTATCTAAAAACCCTATTGTGTCATATTTCTAAGTTTTTAAACTGAATCTCTTAGTAACATATTTTTTTGGTGGAGATTCTTTTTAAAAATTGGATTAACATCTGTACAGATCAATTTCTTTGAACTTAAAAAACAACCAACAGAGCGTCTAACAGAAAGAGGTTCTAAGGATGGTGCCAAGTTCAATCCTATTAAATTAGCAGTCTGCTGTTAAATTATGTCAGGAAAAGACAGGTAGCAGGCTGGAGCAATGAGCACCAGCACAGATATGAATGTAGATTCTAAAAAATTCATGACTTCCACTTGAGTATGATTAAAACTGCTGCAAATTTACTGGCTGGAATAAACTGAAATGTAGAAAGAATTTTTTTAGAAGGCTTAACCACATTCTAGCCGCGTCCGTCGCAATGGAGCACCCCAGCTGCGAGTAAGGATTATTAGTCTCCCAAATTATTATTATTATAAATTTCACTTGTCAGACGTATCCACTTTCTCATCGAATTGCCCTGCTATCTCCAATTCTTTCTTGTTGCTATATCCCTAGCCTTCCTACCTCCGTCTGTGATGCTACCCCCACGGCGGTTATACACCCTCCTCAGTCAGGCTGTGGAGCTGCAAAAGCACCGCTGTCCTTACCACAACACGGCCATCAAAAACGACGACTCCCTTCAGTCCATTTCCCTCCTGCATGACCATATATGTAGCCGGTAAGATTTTATAAATAGAAGAGATGGCCATTAATCCCGCCCACCTTTGATTTGTATACAGTCAAAAAGTTGCCATTAACCCTAAACCACCTTGGCTTTATATTACAATCCTTTACAATTCTTCAATTGCCAATTTTGTATTCAGACTCGAAGCCTCCAAAATCATCCATTATTTTCTGAATTTGTTCAGTACCGGGGTGAATATTGATTCATCCACCTATCACCTATCACTGTAATGTCAATCTTCTACCTATCACTGTAATGAGTTGAGGCAGTGCCGATTACATACAGCAGTGCGAGGGATGTTAAGCATAATGCACAGGGTTTCAAAGGGGTTTAGATGAACGGAATACTGCTATAAACTCAACATAATGTATCCTCTAAAATCAAGCAGCACTTGTTGCCATTCAGCCCCAATCCCCTGAAATTTTCAAAATCCTTCAAGAGGATAGGGTGGCTATACAGGGTGGCCCCCCAAACAGAAAACGAACAAAGCGTGCTTCCGCCGCACTGTGGTCAAATTGGTAAATAAGGTTAGGGAGTATTTCTAGAAGACAAATGATACAATATAGGGTTTAGAACTAAAACTACTGGACCAAATCGTTTTTTTCTAGAAGGACTCTCCATTCATTGGTATAGATAGTTTTAGCTTTGATTGGTAAAGGTGTGCTTTTTTTTGGGGGGGGGGGGGGGGGGGGAGGGGGGGGGGGAAGGGGGTATATTAAAGAATTTAAAGGGTTTAAAGTAATGAAAATTCATCAGACATCACTCGACTTCTTACAGCGATTGAGTCAGAAGTGAGTATTTTTGGACTGTTCTTGGAACCTTCTCATCGAGTTGGTTCCTCTTTTGATTTTCTTCTGATGCCTACATGTAGGAACCAGTTTCCCTCCAAGTCCCGGCAAGTCCTGCCGGACCACTGTGACGAGGTGTGGTTCTGTAAATTCTCGCCCGACGGTACCAAGCTTGCCACTGGATCTAAAGACACAACTGTCATCATATGGGATGTCAACAAGGTAGGGTATTATAACAGAAATAAACTGTTTCTAAATTTGTTACTCGTTGAAGACCGATTAACACAATGGGGACAATGGGAGTCAAAAGGTCTCCACAGGGTATATTTCTACAGATGAATAGGTTAGTGTTTGGGTAAGGTTTGGGGTTTTGGTTTTGAGTTAGGGTTTGGGGTTTGGGGTTTGGGGTTTGGGGTTTGGGGTTTGGGGTTTTGGGTTAGGTTTTTGGGTTAGGTTTTTGGGTTAGGTTTTTGGGTTAGGTTTTTGGGTTAGGTTTTTGGGTTAGTGTATAATATAGAATATATTTGGTCCAAATTTCAAACCAAGAAATTAACAGTGGTTAAGGAGTAATACTGGAGGTATAACCTTCAACGGACTACTGCTCTTTGCGGTCTACTGGAGACAAAGCAATTTGCCCGCTTCGAACAGGCGTTTTTGGACGTGCACTGCACTAGTTCAAATAATCCACCAAGTGGCACTAGCTTTGCACGATATCTTTCACAGCACTGTTTCACAGCATTGTGTCACTGCATCTAACAAAGGAAACACGGTGCACGAACAATGGAAATCTATTATATACTTTATAGCACTAAATTCATTGTTACATGTACATGTACATGGTCACTGTGTGTGCAATGATTACATGCCTGGATTGGTCTATAGCAAATAAAAGAGACAACATTATTTTGTTGTATTTATTGTTGTATTTATTGTTGTATTTTGTTTGTATTTTGCAGGAGACGTTAGAGTTGAAAGCCATTAAAACCCTGGAGGGCCATTCCTATGGCGTGTCCTTCCTAGCTTGGAGCCCAGACTGCAAATATCTAATAGCCTGTGGGCCAGAGGAGTGCTCTGAGTTGTGGGTCTGGAATGTTGAGGTATAAGGGGCCATTCCAAATTGTCAATGCTTTTTTAATATATATATTCAATATATTCTACACTGAAGAACAAAGTAATGCTTCAAAATGAGCCAGATATTTTACGGGCCTCAACCAATTCTGGAAAAAAATCACCTCCTCCCCGCGTGGTGTTTCACACAGTGGCTGACACAGTTATGGTACATGTCCGTACTGTATTGTACAGGTCATTATGTCTGTATTAATGGGGAAGAAGTTTAAAAGAAATGCGCATCGGAATGCTGGCGCGTAATACAGGCAAGTAAAATAATCTAGCAATTGTTTTGCTTTTCTTTGCTTTTTCTATGAAAAGTGAATTTTAATTTTTTATTATTTATTTTGACCCACCCACACACAATTTCGAAGGAAAAAAGAAAAACTGCTTGAATTATCAGGAATGGGGGAATTTGGGGGGTTGTATTTTATAGTAAATCTCGTTTAACTGACCTGTCTGAAGTTTTACAATCATGTGCGAGAAAAAAGCAAGAAAAACGGCGTTTGTTTTTAACCTGTGTCGGGCAGTTGTTCTTGTTTATCTTCCTTTTTTTGCGATCAATGTCCGGAACAATTTCAGGATAGCGCAATCATTTCTCTGGTTGCCTAGAATCATTATTTACTTTAATACAAATAAGTAAGTTTTTTAATAATTTGGTAGTAAAAATGTTTGATATTTGCAAATGGTGTATCCTACCTTTAAAGACCGACCTCAAGAACAAGCGAATAAATGGCTCCTGAAACAGCATTAATCAAGCATCATGCATATATATAAAGCCAATGATTGACCAAGTAACTTGTAACAATACAGCAGTAACGGTACGTGTACGTGAATAAAGCACGCATCAAATCTTGATAGTGCCCACACTATATGGACAAGTAGAACGCTTGGTTTGTCACAGAGTGCGCAGCATTTTTTCAAAATTATGCGCATACATGTATGTGTCATCTCTTAATGCTAGCGCGTTGCACGAGATAGATCCGTGGTTGCGTGCTATAAAGTCTGGTCTCAAAGTATGGGTAATAATGCATATTGAAGAGACTGGGAACCATGCATAAGCTACAATAATTTGGTCACAAATAAGTCATCAATTTTGAAGCATTTTAACTGTTTTTTAAAAAACTATCAGCTTAACCAATTCGCGCCGGGATTATTTTAACACCACGAAGCCAACGCGCGGGTTATTTTTAACAAAACTCGATGCGAAGCTGGTTCAAGCTGAAGGTACCGGGAAGCACACCCACGCATTTCCGGCCTTGCTCGCTGCTGACAGACATTTCCGGCCTTGCTCGCTGCTGACAGACATTTCCGGCCTTGCTCGTGACGTTTTTATGCGTCTTCCGTTTTGAATCTGTGGAAAACTTTGCGTGTACATACGTTCTCCAGTGCGATCTGGTTAAAACCCCTTAACTAAGTCTCCATCTTTGTTGAACCATTTTTTTAATGTTTTTATTTAGTTTTGACTTTTTGTTTGTTTTAATTATCAGACAGGAGAGAGTAAAACTAAAATCAGTCAGTCGCCGGAGGACAGTTTAACGAGCGCCTCCTGGAATTCAGACTGCAAACGTTTTGTCACAGGAGGCAACCGAGGACAGTTTTATCAGTGTGTAAGTACAGGGGCCAATTTCATAGAACTGCTTAAGCCAAACATTAAGCACAATTGCATTAGCATTGCTTAGTAAAATTTGCTTTAACAGCCACAACTTCTTGTGATGTACATTTGTGATTGGTATTAAGCTGTTTTTTTGCTTTATTAGCGTATTAACAATCTCGTAGAAATTTTGGCCTGGGGCCAATTTCAGCCCAAAAATTTACAAAAATCCTTGCTTGGTAAATCAGGTTAGGAGCCAAAATTTCATGTGATTGTTATGCTAAGTTAACAACAGCTACATATTAATCACAAACAATATACACTGCATAGAGTTGTAGCTAGTAAGCTGGTTTTACTAAGCAAGGATTGATTGTGCTTAAGCAATTTTTGTGCTTAAACAGATCTATGAAATTGGCCCCTGATTTAACTCGGCAAGTGTTTTTGTGCTTAAGCACATTTTTGTGCTTAAGCAGCTCTAAAAAAATTGGCAGATGGTTGCTGGTGACATCAAGTGACGGCACATGAATGCTTTATTTTGCTTAAAGGTAGGATACACCATTTGCAGATATCGAAATTATTTACTACAGAATTATTAAGAAGTATCTTACTTATCTGAAAGTAAATAATGATTCTAGGCATCTAGCTAAATTATTGCGCTAGATAACCTGTAATTGTTCCAAAACAAATTTTATTTTATTTTAATAAATTCACAATCGCCGGACGGCGAAACAAGAACAACATAAGAATTACTGCTCGACGTCAGTTGAAAACGAATGCCGTTTTTCTTGCAAAACCTTGAACAGGTCCGTTAATCAATATTTACTATAAAATACAACCCCTCAAATCCAGCCATTCCTGATAATTCACACAATTACCAATGGTGTATTCTACCTTTAACCAGTTTGAGTCGGATGCCGTGTATACACGCAATTTATTTCCGAGATTCAAAATGAATGACGGATAGACGAGTAAGGCTGGAAATATCTGTCGGTAACCGGCTCGCAGCCAGCTAGGCCGGAAATATCAGGGTGTGCTATCCACAGTTGCCGGCCTAAACCCACCCGCCTGAGATCATGGTTCGTGACAAAGAATCCGTGACCTGGGCCCGGTCAATGTAAAATTTATTCCGGCGCGATCTTGTTAAAATGCTGCTGGCCGAATGAAGGAATTGGGAATCTTGGCGCAAAATGCAGATGGAGTGGCACACTAAACGGTGGCAAAATATTTATACTGTCATGTTTACCACTTTTCTCTGCTTTGAGATACTGGTTAAAAAGTAAGATATTCTTTTAATTCGGTAGTTAATAAAATTGATATCTGCAAATGGTGTATCAACTCCTACCTCCAGCTTTCCTGATTTTCTTCTTTTGTTCAATCTTTTTTTCTTCCTAGCCTTTCGCCTAAAGTGGCTTATATAGCCTTGTTAGGATCGATTTTGTATACAAAACACGTTAAAAACAGACACTTTAAAAAATGTTTTAAAGTTTTGTCTATTGTTATTTTTTGTTGACTTATGGTACAGGATTTAGAAGGTAACGTCTTGGAATCCTGGGAGGGTGTTCGAGTGCAGAGCCTGTGCATCAAAGGAGACACTAACATTGTACTAGCTGCCGATACGCACAACCGCATCAGAGCGTACAACTTTGAGGACCTAACAGATCAACATGTGTAAGGTTTTTTTAGAAAGTGGAACACCGCTAAACCGAACACCATCTTTGGCTCCCGATATAATACCGAATAATGTTGTTGGAAAAAATGTCAACGGATTAACTAAATCTATTGGGTGACAATACAAATGAGCAGCAACTTGCAAGATTTTAATGTTGGTGTTGGGTTTCTTTGATGGGTACCCGGGTACCCGCATGTTTTACCAATCGGGTACCTAGTTCCTGTACTACCCGTAAATGCACACCCCTAGGTGTGGGTTTATCAACGAGTCTGATTTGATTTGATTCTTCATAATTTGTGTGTGTCCAGAATCCAAGAGGACCATTCCATCATGTCATTCACCATTAGCTCTAATCAACGACAGGCCCTCCTGAGCGTGGCCTACCAAGGGGTGCATCTCTGGGACATCAAGGACAAAGTCCTGGTGCGCAAGTTCCAGGGGGTCACCCACGGGTTCTACACCATTCACTCCTGCTTCGGCGGGGTGAATGAGAAGTTCATTGCCAGTGGGAGTGAAGGTCAGTTTTAGCCCCCCAAAAAAACCAAATCAGGCAAACAAATTAGGCCCCAAAATAACACCTATTAGTTTCTCTTGTTTGTTTTTTTGGGTAGTATAATTTGCAAACATTAAAAAAAAATGTCATGTGGTCTTCAAGAAAAATTTAAATGTTGTATAAATTTTAAACGATTTCCGACTGGCAATCGTTGTAAATACTATTTGACTATTTTCAAACACCACTTCCAATTTATTGAATTCATCTAAAGGAAGTCGAAGAACCAGATTTGAAGAACAGCACTTTTTGTTTTTGTTTTTCCAGCTTCTATGAACACAATATTTGAATCCCCCTAACCCATCTATTTTTGAAATTTCAGCAAAGGCAAATAGTACCTTTCAATTTAACCAGTTCGCGCCGGGATTATTTTAACATCGCCGAGCCGACGGACGGGATTATTTTTAACGAAACTCGATCCGAAGCGTGTTAAGGCTGATAGTGCCAGGAAGCACACCCACGCATTTCCGGCCTTGCGCGCTGCTGACATACATTTCCGAACTTGAACTTGGCGTGTTTATGCGTCATCCGTTTGGAATTTGGGGGAATTTTTTGCGTTTATATACGTCATCCGGCGCGAACTGGTTAAAATAAAGAAATTATTAAAATCCAAAGTCAATAAATTAGGGGTCTAAATTGATGTCCCTGTTACATCTGACATTAGATTTTTATTTAAATTCTTTGATTTACATTCTTTGATGCCTTCTTTCTCAAAAAGTAATTACATAAAGCAATGTCAATTTTAGTATGATTATCGCTGGTATTGGCGTGTTCCGAAGCTATTAGCCTATGTAAAATCCAGACTCCCATTGTTAATGGGAATGTGAACAACAAAGACCGAGTAAAATGAGGCTACAATGTAAGTGCACTGCCAATCACGCAGGCCCGTACACAGGATTTGTTTATGGGGGTGCGAATTTTGTTGTTCACATTATCGCCTAAGCCAAGTCCATTTTTGTGTGCCAATACCGTTATTTCTACATCAAAATACCATTATTTACCCCGGAAATTGTAGACCTTTTGGTAATTTCGGGGGGTGCGTAAGTACCCGTCGCACCCCCCTGCGTACGGGTAATGGACCTCGCCTTCGGCTCGATCCATTACCAGCGGTCATCCCCCAACCCGGTCATTATCACGCAGTAATAACCGGGTCCCTCGCACTGTTATTACATGTACCTAATTAAAATGAAATTTGATTTCAATACAAAATTGGTGAAAAATGTCTGCTTTTTTCTATACCACCCCTTCAAAAAATGATTGAATTCAGCTCTGTAGCACTGGCTCTTTGGAACATTTTGTGTTACGCGCAATGCTCAACGCGCACATCAGCATACATTTGCAAACACATATCGATCCATGAGTATGGTACTTTGGTTGCTATTAATGGTATAGTACTTTGGTTGCTATGGTAGAGTACCTTTGGCCATGCACAAAAAGATAGTAAAAAGTAGAAAATACCATGTGACTAGCTCTCGGCCAATCAAGACAAAGAATCGACCTTGGGAGAATAGGTCTCAATGCTGCCATTTTTGATGCAAAGCAGAAAATTAACTACATTAACCATCTCTGCCCATTTACATTTGGGTAGGGGGAAGCAATGAGTGACAAAGTGCCAGGCTGCAACCTGCACAAAGTATGCACAAACCTAGCCCAGGTTGGACTCCTCTGTTGTGTACAACGCGACGGAGTCCAGGGTATCAATGTTTCCTGCCATAGCGAACAATTTTACAACTGTTTTCATATTTTTACCTGATGAAGGAAGCCAAAATCTCGCTTATGTATTCCTTGTGTCTGGAACTACAGATCGTCATGGGTTATTAATGTGTCTTTAGGCAACTTATTTACAGAAAATAAATTTCAAATCCACGCTTTTGGACGTGAACATCACGTACGAACTCTCTACAATCCATACATGCGTGCGCGGGTACCCGGCAGCCGCGCCGGCCTACATGTACAACTGATGAGCCAGGCGCATGCACGGTACCTGCGCACGCATTGTAGGGATTGTAGAGAGTTCGTACATGATGTTCACCTCCAAAAGCGTGGATTTGAAATTTATTTTCTGTAAATAAGTTGCCTAAAGACACATTAACTTTTAATAACCCATGACGATCTGTAGTTCCAGACACAAGGAATACATAAGCGAGATTTTGGCTTCCTTCATCGGGTAAAAATATTTAAAAATGTTGTTGTAAAATTTTTCGCTATGGCAGGAAACATTGATACCCTGGACGTCAGTCGTAATGCAATAAAGAACTTCGTCCAACCTGGGCTAGCACAAACCTGACTTTGAATCAATACCAGGATTGTCATGGCAATGTGTTTTAGCATTAATCGTAGAGGAGGTACTTCTGAACAGAGTCTATACAGAATGTTGAACTTGAAGTTAAAAAGTTGACACTGGCTTTGTGGGCGTAATGTATCGTGAAACCTATTTGATCCCTCTGCAGACAACAACGTGTACATATGGCACATCAAAGACGAGATGCCCATTGCAGTACTGCAGGGCCACACACGAACAGTCAACTGTGTAGCCTGGAATCCAGTGCTTCCCAACATGCTAGTCAGTGTCTCAGATGACTGCACCATTAGAGTCTGGGGACCAGATGAGTCGGGTATTGAATAACATTCAATTTTTTAATATTAAATTTCTGGAGGAATAGTTTTGGAAACCTTGCAAATATGTTCTCAATTTCGGAAGCTAGACACGACCCGAAAGCATATGCGATCGTAAATTTGTGACATCACGGCATGTTTGCACCCGGAAAAGTTGAACGAACACATTCGATTTTGGCGAATTTTGCAGCGAATGCTAAGTGACCTTAAACTTCCATTGCATTTGCGTTTTGTATTAACGGGATTTTATCTGAGTCCCCCTTGTTCAATGTCCTGTTCAATAAGCCCCAAATTCCATATTGTTCGGGAAAGTGACTGGTTTCGGGCATGGTCTGGGCAGTTTATTTTAACTGTTTTTCACCATACTCAAATAATTGTTCATACAATTTTGTGTTTACTTTTAAACATGTATAAATGTTCGGTTCTATTTCAGAGGGAGACGGTAGCACAGAAGTATGATGTCAACCTACGGGGAGTGGCTTGGATTAAACCCACACCCTCAAGCTCAAAACTAACTACCACACAATGAAGACATTGTCATCCAAATTTGACAACTTATGTCCTGTTGTGTTTTTTTAATATATTATTACGCAGAAAATGTTTTTAGTCAGTCAGAGGGGATCCAATTAACACGGAGACTAGAGCTACATCAACTGTTCGCACTGCGATTATTTTGACATTGACCGGACCTAGCGCCTAACCGGACCCGGGCACAGGATTGTTTTTCACGAACCTCGATCCGAGACAGGTTCAAGCTGGCTAATGTGTGTAACACACCCTAATATTTATTCAGCCTTGCTCTTGGCGTGTTTATTCGTCATTCGTTTTTAAGGGGAGATTGGGTTGTTAATTTAGCATCTGGATATTGTGTGTCGAATATTTCTTCTACTGTTTCAACTGTTTGCTTCGGTGTTTCATAACTGACGGAATGGGAAGACTTTTACCAACAGCAACAGTACCGCGCTGCAGCCTAACTTCTACTTGGAAAAGGTTAAAAGAGAAAGGTGGACATTTATTGCCACTTTGGAGTGATGAAGTGGATGGATATATGCAGATTGAATGGTGTGTGGCCTGCTCAATAGACCGGAGACCTCACCTTATGACACGTGTATATGAAGACGGGCAATGGCCTCATGCTTGTGATATTGTTTGCTATATGCACTATGACAAATTGTCATGCCTCTGGATTTTGTTGGTTGAGCTTACAAATGCAGAATGGAGGTGCGTGACTCAACCAGATCTGACATTATATTGACGCCTATGCCACAGGTCAACCTGACAATTGACGTGCTGGCCGGTACTAGATTTTAAATAGCTGTCCATACAGACACTGACCTCGTGTGTTACCAGAACCACTGTATCAAGCTCTTTTCCCCTCAATGTATCGCGCACTATTGGTTGATTTCTACACCAAATGTTTTATTGAAGTGGAAACGAGAAGTGCATCGAAGACAGGAAGTGGACAGTACAAAGGCATGGTGGAATAAGTTTGGCTGTGTCATGCGACTCGGGCTGCGCCGTTCTATTGGCTGACAGTCAAACGTGGAGTGCGGGCACCCTCTTCAGCTACATGTATGTGTTATTCTGTCTACGCAGAAACATGTGTGAATGCGCATTACGTTTTAGATGTCTCACTCTGATTATAACATGTTGCTTGCAAAGGAAAAGCAAGGAGTGCAATGTCAGGATGACAAAAACAGATTTTTGTTTTAAACTTTGTGTCTAGGGGTACTGGGTTGTTTGTTTAGAGTCGTGTATAAGGTGCATATGTGTAGGAGCCCGTGTTTATGCATTTACATTTTGTACCGATCTGTATGGGAAACTGCATTAATTGTCAGTAGTATTAATAGAGCTGGTGTTGTGTCAGGAGATAGTGAAACTGCACGGCTGCAATAAATTGGCCACCGTTGACTAGTTGAAACCAAGTTACAAAGTATGCTGAACCTCAAAATTAATAGTTGAATGTTGATGAAGCAAATGACCTAACAAAATCAAATCAAAGACCAATCAGGTTAGCCCCATCGCATGAAGATTATGTTCTACGATCAGTAAGGTTTAGGAGAAATGTGTTTGTTACCCGTGGGGCATATGACTTTATCTATAGATCTATAATTCCAGAGAACTCTGTGTGTCGGTCCGTAATTGACCTATCGTCGTTTGTGAGTTAGCCACACCCCATAGACAACTTTACACACATGCAGCATATGGATGCGATGTGCGAAACGTACAGTGAGTCATTGCATACACACTCTCTCTGACCGGATACACGAGTTGTCTCAGATTTCGTGCGACCACTTATTGTTTGAGTGGAAAAATTGCTTTTTCTAATTTCCAGTCATTTGTTATAACGCATATCTGAATAATGCAGACTCCCCGGAACCCACAAACATATTTTCACCAATCAATAATAAGAAAAACTCAGGAAATATTAACATAAACTATACTAAACAGGCCCTGGCCAAGGTGTTGCAAACAAGATGAGTAGTGAAACTTGATAACGGGCCAGTTGAGCGTTCGCATTAAATTTGACGTGTATTCACGTATTGTGTTTCAACGAACAGGGCGCACATTTGGAATGTTTTTAGTTTATCCAAGATTTGGATCGTCATGTGATGGTCAATGGACACTACGATTGGATAATGGTCATGGACAGTGATTTTTCAATTCGATTATCTCCAGAACCAGGCAAGAAGTAAGAAGTTGAAAATCTGCAGGTGTATTGCTCAGGACTCAAGAATGCTAAGTTGTTTGGATGAGCAGTTCTCAAAAAGCAGGAATACTGGAGCCTAGACCTGCAAACATGGTGGTATAAACCGCCGGGCACTGCGCTCTCTATTGACTTGGGTATAGTCTGTATAAACGGGCAGTGCACTCTATATCGACTCGGGTATAGCCTGTATGAACGGGCACTGCGCTCTCTATTGACTTGGGTATAGACGATGTGCCTCTGTTTACATCTGTATTCAAATGTGCCCGTCAATATGCGCACGCATCATGTTTTACATAAATTTGTTTAAGAGATGACATCAGAGGTCACATAATTCAAAGGCGATCTGACCTGCGACGTCACTCTTTAAGCAAATTTTATGTAAAACATGATGGGTGTGCATCACTGCCGGGAACATTTAAACACGCGACGTCAGAGGGCACATCGTCTATAGTCTGTATGAGCAGGCACTGCGCTCTATATTGACTTGGGTATAGCCTACCACGCACTGCTGTACTGTGTGAACGGGCAGTGAATTCTATAAGGCTACGTTTGCAGGTCTACCGGAGGCCAAGCAATTTGCCTGTTCTGAACAGGCACATTTTGAATGGTCACTGCACTAGTTACATTGAATATGGGAACTACTCGCGCAAATCAGAAGGGGAATTATGATTTGTTTTTACATAATTTTTAAGAAATGTATGACTATGTAAAATTCTTTCAACTTGCGAGATTTCAAGCGCCATTTCAAAGATCTGTTTCAGTAGTTTTGCGTAACAATTAAATGCCTTGTTGTTTTTATTTAATGAATAAACTAAATTATAACACACACATATTGCTAGTTCTGTATTCTGGTTGGCTGAAACACGGTCACGTGGGGTTAAACTAAAATACACATATGGACTGGCAATGAAGTCACTAGAGCATGCCTATTCAAGCGGGGACCTATTTCCCGAGGCCGAAGAAAATAGGGCCCCCTTCTGGTCACTCAGTGGAATAGACGTGCTCTAGTGACCTCATTGCCGGTCCATATGTGTATTGCATATTGCCAGAGCAGGTCTTATATTATTTGTGGCTCCATCGCAGTGAGGAGTAGGTCAAGTGACGATGTGAATAACAGAAGTGCAGTTTAGAATGGCAGGCTTTTAAGTATTTCTCCTTTAACTTCTTTTGTCCTTTTTTTCTCAAAATTGTTATCCTATTTTTCATCTAGGTCTGCTTGCAAGCCTACAATAAACTCTAGATACTAATACAAATGATGGTAGCTCCATATGTTGTAATTAAAAGTAGGTTCGTGTAGTGTATGGTGAACATGGGATGCACAGCAAAAATTAGTTATACAGAGTCATCAACGAATTATTATTTTGTTTAGCTGTGTTTGAACTCTGAAGGGCCAGGTTTTTTTAGCAACCAATGAATAAAACAACTATTTGACTATTGTGTGGTATGTAGTGCCCACACATTGCACAAGCATTGTATGGTTTTGTGAACTGTCCTGGAATAAACATGTTGTAATACAATGTAGTACAGGAGCTGACGGTTAACTAATTTATTAATATTTTTAGTACTGTGTGATTTACCTTTATATTCCCAAAATGTGGTTGGCTTAGTTTTCTTTTTGTTTGATAAGATAAGCGTCAGAGTAATGTAAATTCAGTATTGGGTTTCTCCCTTCACCAGCGTATTTTATAAACACTGTATACATGTACTCAGTGTTGTCCCAAGAGATTTATTGGAGAAAAAAAACAGGGGCGAGACTCAAATCTATGACCACCTATAGTGCAGGGGTCAATTGCATAAAACATGCTTGGCACAAAAAGTCTTGCTCAGTAAAAACAGATTACCATCCAAAACTCCATGTGCTTTTCATGCTAAGCAAAAACCAGCTGAATAAAATGCAGTCAAACAATAGACATCACCTACAAATTTGATTTATAACCCTGTTTTTGCTAAAAAAGAATTGTCACGCTAAGCAAGTTTTTGTGCCTACATGTTTTATGCCACTCGACCGGCTAATTCAAATCTTGTTTTTCTGTTTTGGTAATTAATATAAATATTTAAAATACATTTTGAGGTTGTTACTCCTCTCCCCCTTAAGTCGCACACAAATGCTGCAGTTAAAATGGTTTTCTGTGGTGCATGTACACAAAAGTTTTAAGAGTGGCTTGCCAAATATTCTTATTCTATGATTTGAATACCAAATATTGAAAGGTATTCAAAATCAAGCCTTCCATTATTTGTGACACAGCTTAGGAAAACAATTGCAATGGTCATTGATTGGACATGAACCCCGGCAGCACCACCCACACATGCGAGCTGACAGATATTTCCGGCCTCACTACAAGTTGCTCGTGGCGTGTTTATCTGTTTTCATTTTCGGAACCTTCGGTCGAACCAAATAATCATTATTCGGTTTGAGAAAGGTCCGATTTTTCCCATCACTAATTTAACCAGTTCGCGTAGAAGGGAATACATACACATACTTTTTTCAAAGTTCAAATCGGATAAACGCGTCACGGGCAAGGCAGTGCTACTCACAGATGCTGACCTGAACCCTTCTCGGATCAAGGTTCGTGAAAAACACACAACCAGTCACTTGGACTGGATTTCAGGCTCATTGAATAAGCCTATACACAACAGCTGAATAAATCTGTTATACGATTCATGGATCGTTGAACATGTGGATTGAATTATTTGTTCCATAGCACAGCCACACTGGCCCCAAAAAAAATATTAAATGGTTCTCTTCAACGGTAAATAGAACTTCCATTGCCCGGTCGCACTGACTATTCAGATGTTGTATAAAACAAATAATGAATGTTTCACGTTCGTGCAATAGAAAGAATAATTCCATCTGTCACCCCATGAAATTATTTCTACCATCGCACTCACAAACATTAATTATTCTAGTGATGTATAGAAGATGGAATAGAATCAAATCCAATGGAGTTATTTTCAGTTCCCATTTTTCTGACCTGTGAATTGTCCCCAGTATTGTGCGACTGGGTCACTAATAAGGGGTTTTTAAGTTGTGGAATGTAGAAAGAGCAATTTGAGTACTTTCCAAGGTCCCTTAACCAGTTAGCGCGACCACTTGTCATATTCAATGTAGATTGAAGGCATTTCAGCCAGCTTAACCGGATGACGTATATAAATGCAAAGTTTTCCCCAAATTCAAAACGAATGACGCATAAACACTTCAAGTTCGGAAATGCGTGAGTGTGCTTATCGGCCTGAACCCGCTTCGGATCGTTAAAAATAATCCCGCCCCTCGGCTCGGTGATAAAATAATCCTGGTTAGGAGTAGTTTGTCTCTCCAAATCTATTGGAATAGGTGTTTATTTCTTTATTTTTTACATGCAAAGCGCACAATGGAAAACCTGTGCACCTTATTATTTTAACAAGTCTGCCGTTTTTTATTATTGCATAGACTGAATAAAATAAACCAATCATAAAGTAGGACTTGGAATGTAGCTAATTCTTACAAAGTTTCTGGTTAAAATACATGTTAAATAGTTTATGCCAGAGGACATGTATACACGAACCTTTTTGCCCGAAAATCTAAACATTTTCCTGATAAACAACTCGAAGCGAGGCCGTAAATATCTGCCAACCGGCTCGCAGCTGGAGTCGATGTTCAGGAAAAATAATCCTGCGCCTAGGTCTGGCAAAACTAAAAACGTAGAGAACTGGTTAATGCGATTGTTTAAACTCTCATTGATACAAATCCAATAACAACTGCCCGATGCCGGTTGAAAACGAACGCCATTTTTCTTGGCATCCATGATTGTAAAACAGGTCAGTTAAACAATATTTACTATTAATGATATTTCAAGCAATTACCAATGGTGTATACGACCTTTAAAGAAAATCCTTCAGTATTATATCTCTATTCGTTAGATACATGTAGTTTCACATTAACTTGGCTGGAAATCACTGCCACAAATCAAGTGAATATTCATCACCCAAATACTAATCACTATTCAAAATATGAATTGGTGTTGACAAAATATTGAAAAACACATTTGTTGTGTCAAAAGCTGCTTTTGTGCATGTGCACATTTCATCTTTTCCAATATTGAAACTGGCAAAATGTTATTGATCTAGTATTCAAATATTCAGGACAAACCTAACCCCGTTATAAACCAACTGCATGTTTTTTACTGTTCATGTCAAGTCCCACTGGGAAATACAACTTACGACCGTTTGCACAACTAAGCGAGACTAGACGTGCGACTTCACAACAAGTCTAACGAAAAGTTGTGAGTTGTCTTGCTTTGGTCGCACGATTAGTAGTTGCCAGTCGTTCAACAGGACCTTACCACTTGTACGTAGTCTTGGTTAGTGGTGCTATCAGTCGGCAACCAGTTTGGTGACACAACAAGTCTTACAATGTGACTGCTAGGCTCAAATCGCAGGAAATATATCTACGACTAGCCCTAGTCGCGGAAAATCACAGGTCTTAGTGGGACTTGTAAACTGTACTAGTAAACTGGGGTCGGGCATATAACCACACGAGTCCAACAGTTCATTATGTTGGATTTCGAAGAGTAAGGAAAGATCCTAGTATTATCACTCAAGGTCTAAGTTACTCAAAAATTCAGCTCTTCCGATACCTTGATCAGTTCATACTTGCACCGCAAGTTTGCAAAATTTGAACACGTTTCAACCTACAGTGTAGGCAAAATTTGCTCTGAATGTTTCCCGATGTCGAATTTGCTTTGCATTGCAGTATGAGTCAGCCTTTTCAACCATGTTGTACTCGCACATCACTTTCCATGCTTGGGAGTCGCTGTCAATAAGGCTTGACCATTAACCAGGGCGCTGTCAGAGTATGACCTTTTGACCTCTCGGGAATGTGGCCGAAAATAGAAGCAGATGTTTCTTGTTGAACTGTTACAGCTGCTGATCTGTTTGAATTAGAATGGATAAACACTTTTGTTAATTATTATTTATCTCAACTCAAATAAACCCTCCTATAAATGTAGTTTGACAGCACAAATGTCCCGAGTCCAACCTTTTGCATGTGTTCTTAAGGGGAACACAATTTTGCCCACAGCTTTAATGTACAAACTCTATACACAAAGACTTCTGCATAGGGAGGTTAACAGTGGTTGATCCTAAACCAATTTTCATAAGCAAAACCATTCACAGGTATTACACGTCACCGAGGATCTTCCATTTCAAAGGGAAATATGTGGTTAGGTTTTTTCGCAAATATGAAATTGAGGAACAGTCATTGTGTGGCTGCTTTTTCATTGCTTGTTTTACTGAAATCACTTCATAATCATGTTGAACTCGTTCTCAATGAAATGGCCATTTCAAAAACAATATTTCACAATTTTCTGTGATCAGACACAAAACTGAATCACAGTCAAGAATCATGGTTTAATATTAGCTTTTGCCCTTCACCGATGTGTTTTGATATTTCACCCTGATATGCTATGTTGTTTAGAGATAAGGGGGGGGGGGGAAATCACTTGGGTGGGACTCGAACACACAACCTTCTGCTTACTAGTACAGATGTCTTGCCATTTGACAACCGAATCAAGACTTACACTGGGATTTGACTCTAGATATTTTTCGTGCCCACTGAATCTGAACTAGTGAACCACTTTATATGAGCAAAAGGAAATGGGTCCTCCAAGGTATTTTGGCTAGAAACCCTGCCAGATGCAGCAACATGCAGCATAGCAAGATCGATCAGGACATTAATCTTAAGGTCAAACTGGGGATCTGGTCACTAAACGCAGCAGAATCCATCTCTGGCATTGTTAAATGGGGATTAGCAGTCAATAGTCTTAGACTGGTGTTCATGCACTGGTGTTGACAACCGAATGCCTCAAAGTGCACCAGATTTTTTTCCTGAAACCTGACACCTCTCGTTTACAAATGTATCTCTGATATATGATGGGCTTTAAAAATGCCTTTATCACTCTACCTTTGGTGTCTCTCTGCCTGAACTTATTCCGTCTGGAAAGTCATTTACTTCTATGCTCTGCATTGCTGCATGACCATTGGCTGCTTCACTGCCCGCTGTCAAATTTCCAAGTGGGTGCCTGTGGTTTCCAGAGCAACTGCATGTGCACATCTGGTGCTGGGCGTGGCTTGTCAGAGAGCCCCTCCCCCTGCTTTTAGTATCTCTTTGCGAATCCAGGCTTCTGCTTTGCCTCACTTTTAAGTCTGGGGAAACTGCTTCAGCTGCCAATTCAGAACCGTCACAATTCTGGTTTTCACTCTTCAAATTGTTATTTGTGGTCCTTAGTTCTTCTGCTGACTCTTTCCGCTTGCGTTTCCGACCTAAACAGCGAGATTCTCTCAAGTCTGCATTGATTTTTTCGACGACAGACGTGTCGAAAAGCACTTTTTGATGAGAAGCGGAATCAATACATTTTACAGCTGAACTCTGGTGATCTATGCGATTGTCCTTCAACTTTACAGGACTCGGTTCTATTTCCCAGGTCCCATTTAAAACTGTCTGCTGGTGAACATGTGCCTTGCTTCTTGAGTCTGCAGTCAAATTCATATTCATTTGTTCATCCTTGATCGAATCAACTGATATTGCTACTCCATCTAGAAGTTCACATTTTCCCCCATTTGATATATCACAACACAAATCATTCTCCCCTGCACTGTCATGCTGCTTCAAAACAGTACCGACATCTTTTGAAGTGGTTGGGAAACTTTTAAGATCTTTAAGCTCAAAATCCAATTTTTCTTCTATGATAATGCGTTCCAAGCCACTAATTTTTGTCTTTGCGTTGTTGACGCCGTTCAGATTCGCACAGGTTCCAAGAACTGTTGGTTTCTCCATGGGAGCTTTCTGTGGGAGCGGTGACTGTTTTTCGGCGTCGGTTTTTGGACAGGAGTTTTCGACATCTTGGGTGTTCTCCTTACATTTCGTGTTGGCTTTCGAGCTGTTCTCCTTACATTTTGTATTGGCTTTCGGGCTGTTCTTGAGCCAGTCCGATATCGATGAGTTGGTCCTGCTTGGGGGTTTTGGAGTTGTCGGTGTAGTTGGTGGACTCGAAGCGACATTCCATGGTTCGTAAGATGTGGATCTACTCAGACGAGGGGGTGTGCGCGGTAGATTTTCCTTCACTGCAATAAAACAAAAGGTTAGACCATTAGGTCAATCAAATTTAATATCAGGGTGGAAACTGAACGTACCAAATTATCCAGGCTTTAGCGATTCTAACATTGGTTAGAATTGGTTCCGATTCCCAGGCTTTCTGAAGCAGACCCAGGTGAAACATTTGTAGAATAATAGGTTTAACATTTTCTAAAAACAAAAACAGTACAAAATTGGGATTTTGGGTCGACATATTTGGGATAAAAGTAGAACTTTTGCAGGCTTTCGGAAGTTTTTTGTTAAAACTGCCATGCCCATAGTGTCATTAGCTTTGCAATGTCATGTGCTAGCAACACTTGTGCTCCATCTTCAACTATTAAAGCTCTTGGAAGTACAGTTGCAGTACTCCTACGCCCAGGGCCTTCATTGTGTGATTTACAGGTAAAAATGTTTTTAAAACATTCAATGAGATTTCTTGGATGAAACGGTAAGAAAAAGAGTTACATATACAATCTTGTAAAAATTATAAGTTGTCACAAATGCAAAAACTTCAGGAGTCTATACTTTCGAGAATTAAATTCATTTTGAATTGTTTTGTGATGTCTGGCTTACAACACTTCACATATCTCTTTATATATGAGTCTTGCAATTTTCATTTTGAATCCGAAATGTAATCTTAAAATACCAGGTGGTCAACAAGTTTAGTGTCCCTCTAAAAATAACGCTTGCCTCTCAACTTCTTTCCCCCTCTTCCGACGAAAAATATTTGTTTTTAAGCATATACGAGAAACGTTAACATTGATACATACTTTGACTACTTAATTGTGACTGTTCAGCATGTCCAATCAATCCGTCTAGGGCTTGGTGACGTGTAGGTGGGTTTTCATGGTTGTGTAATCGCCAGATGCGAATAGAGGCATCATCTGCACCGGTAATAACCTGATATAATAATAGTATAATAGTATAACAATAAGTGAATAAAAGTGTGGTTGGCCAGTATTAAACCGGTTTAGAGTCTGGATGCTGATGATGACCCTCGTCTTCGGCCCCAAACCGTTATTCAACATACTGTTTAATACCGGCTAACCACACTTTTATTGCCATTCATAAATACCTTTTCGCTCAAAAAATCTAAACATTTCGGTCCAAAAGCTAAAACAACCCAAAAATTAAAATTTGTCAACGATTTTGTTTGACAATTTTACTTCATGTTTTTCAAAACATCCCTTTAGCTATATAATGGAGTGTCCAGCTCGCGAAGGAGATTGGCGCTCGCGTCACGCGTATTCTGCGATGTCGCACAGATGCGGCGAGTGCATTCTTAATTTAGTACCGTAATACTGACTCACTGGTAGTACAGTCAAACCTGCCATTGCGGCCACCTTGATACAGCGGCCACCTGGCTTAACTGGCCACCTTTGCTTGGTCCCAGTTTGATTCTTGCATAAACATACCATAACCATTTTTGCTAATGCGGCCACTGCGTAACGCGGCCAGTGGCCAACCCATAATAGCCCACAGCAAATAAAATGTGTACAATTACATTGCCGTGAAACCTGTGTACTCCGGCCGCAGAAATGAAGTGCGCCCTCTGTTGACTTTGAAATCTCCCCTGTTGTTTGGTTCCTGGACTTCGTACATGTACATTTATGGGTGTGTGTACATGTGTACGTTTTGCTATAGTGGCCACTTGCGTATAGTGGCCACAAAAAGCGGCACCATCACTGGCCGCTATATCAAGGTTTGACTGTATTGCGCATGCCTACGTGAGGATTGTGAACGTTCAACCAATAAAATGGTAACAAAAACTGAATTTCATTCGAGTCCAAAGTTCATGTGACACTGGGAAAGTGTTTAAGACCAGCCAGCCATGTCTTTATCATCTGTTTATTATTGGCCACGTGACGGTTTCGACCAATAGGAATGGGTAAACTAATGGGTATTTATGAAGCACACGTTTAAAAAAAGATGTAAAGTCAGGGATGCCCATCAGGCCAGCATTTATCTCCATTTCAGTAGCATGACACCGCTAAAGAATGTTTCTATTCCTCCTGGATGGGATGCTAGGTCATCATGGGTTACTCTCCAGCTAATGCCGGTACCCATTTATGCTCCTGGGTGGAGAGAGGCAAGTGGGGGTGATGTGGCTTGCCTAAGCTTAGGACACAAAACATGGCCAGGAGCTGGATTTGACCGTCTAATCACGAATCACAAACCGTTACCTCTAGGTGCTAAAAGTTGCAACATTATTATTAACCATGTTCATTAGGCCAGTGAAACATTCCAAAGACAAACTCAGCTTCCCCCCGGAGAAATACAGCTTGATGCAGCCATTTCGGTGCAAAATCAACATAAAATCAACACAATAACCCTCCCCAACTTCGCAGGATTTGACATTTACCTTGGGGAAGTCATCCTCTGCCCAGGTAACCATTGTAACCTCATCTTCATGTCCGCAGAGAGTGACAGGGGGAGCGTGCGGCCGGTCAACCTGTAGGGAAATGTAGCCACATGTGTTTGAGAACATACCGTATAATTATCATTTCTCTCTGTATATCATTTACGAAAACCCAACACTTACTGTAGCAGAAGATGCCATGCTTTAAGGTAGAATAGAACATTTGCTGTTGCTATAATTTCCAGAAATGGATTTGGGAGTTTGTATTTTGTAGCAAATACAGTATTGTTTATACACTGAGCTGTTAAAAGTTTTTTTCTACCCCATTTTTCTTACACACAACCCGAATCCTGCAATATCCTGCAATTCCAGTGTTAAAACTCCATGTAACTTGAATCCTGCAAAATTCTCAGATATTTATTACTGGTGACCACTGCCTGAATCCTGCAAAATCCTGCAGTGGGTTTACCATTGAGCTATAAAGCAGCCAAATACGGAACAAACAGCTGCTAAGTGCCCTATTACAACAAGGGTCTGCACACATCACCCTTGGTATGCAAACGATTCCTACCCTCGACACCTTGACTGAAGCTCTATTGAGAATGTACATAGAGCATGAGCAGTGTAAGTACAAAGTAACAAATAACCTCATTCCTCCAAAATTGTATTTTGTTATCAGTTAAGTTAGAGATGGTTATTGTAATAGCTGCCTTGCGCCCAAATGGCTGCATCGTGATGTATACTCCCCAGGGAGCTGAGATGGTATTTGGAATGTTGCATGGGCCCAGTGCTATATAAAAATCTGTTATTATTATTGTTAGATCAACCGATTGAAAGTCAGGGATTTGAAGAGGCCCATAACATCTAGTAGAGACTTATAAAAAGAAATATACTTGAACATACGTTCCAAATATATGCCTTGCCATCTCTCGACCCGCTTAGCAGAAGGCCGTCGTCGCGAGAGAGGGAGCTCTTTACGTAAAACGAGGAGTTCTGGTGACCTGAGTAAGTTGCCATGGGTCGTGAGGCAGAGCCGAGAGTGCTGTAGCGATAGATGATGTCGTCCGTGCAGCTCGCAAAAAACTCACTGCGGGTAGAGTTGAACACAAGGCTGGAGAAGCCTGGAATGTTAAGAACAGAAACTGCATTATAAAACTCTGGGTGGATTGCAGGTTCCTTGCCTTCCATAGCTGTGGCTGGGTTGGAATCCTGCCTGGACCAATATAAGCATTGGGTTTCGAGTCCCTGCTTGATTCCTTGTTCGAACATTTCATATGTACTGCAAACAATTGACGGCAACAAGAAGTTACGAATCTTGGACTTGCACAGGTCCACAGTTTGTTTTGACCTTTAGAAGAAAAATTGGGTAAGGTGCTATCTGTAGAAAAATTGAGGGGAACCTTAACCAGTTCGCGCCGGGATTATTTTAACATCGCCAAGCCCACGGGTGGGATTATTTTTAACGAAACTCAATCCGAACCGTGTTCAGGCTGATAGTGCCGGGAAGCACACCCACGCATTTCCGGCCTTGCCCGCTGCTGACATACATTTCCGAACTTGAACTTGGCGTGTTTATGCGTCATCCGTTTTGAATCTGTGAAAATTTTTGCGTTTATATACGTCATCTGGCGCAAACTGGTTAAAAAGGCCCAGAATCTATATTTGGGGTTCAACAAATGTTCTGGAAGTGAGAAAAAATGAGTATTTAGCCAACGTTTGCTTAAGTACAAAAATACAAAGGAATGTCCACAGTACGTTTGGCTAGGTACAACTGATGTGTGGTTTTTCCTCCAGAATATTTTTCTATGGTTTTCTGACCTACTTATAAGATTTCTTCAGTCTTCTCTCTACAGGTTTTTACCATGCTTACAGTGGCTTGAGGATTTGTTGGATCAAGAACCAGAATCGACCTAACAAATTCCACATTCAAAGCCGGTCCATGCTTGCGAGAAAGCCAGGAAAGTAAATTTTCACACTGCAAATTCATGCAAAAGTCAAGCACATTTATAAACCCCAGTAAAATGAATGCTTCCAGACGTAAAGTTTGTCATTTGCAGTGTGAAAACTTAACGGTCCTGACAATGAAGTATGAACCGACCTTCAAAGTGCCAGTGGGTTTTTGACCCATAAAACAATCTCAATACGTCTACATGTATTTTGAACTTTCTTGTACATTCATGTATTTAGTTTATAGCCACAGCAGTTGCAATGCAAAATTGCATGTTTTCTTTGTGCATACGTACTACACAAGAATTAATTTTCCCAGTCTGTGAATGGATGGATCGATGGATGGAATTTGCTTTTCCAAAACATGAGAAAGCCCAAAGTCTAGCTCTAGCTTCAAAACTGGAACCCTTGCACATTTTTTCCAGGACCCTACAAAATGTGCATTCTGCAAGATTATTCAAAAAGAGCTCTGGCAAATTCTAACTCTTTTTTTGTAATACCAGATTAATGTTTTTAATGTAAATACCAGTTTATGTCATTCTATAAGTACGTTTTTCAGCGATATTATTTCCAGCGTGTGTTTCATCCAACAGAAAAAACAAAACTATTCTAGACACAAAATGTGACCCACTCAGCAAAAAATGAGTCTGATGTCGCAAAAAACAGTTTCCCATACAGGGCTGTTTAATATCAGAGAATATTTTTCTATCAACAAGTCTTTTTTTTTTTAAAGGCTTTTTGGTTTATGTGATATCTTTATTTTCAGATCTGATCGATTGCAAAAGTTGTTTTGATCCCTAAAGTAGGTTTAATAAAGGTTTTTGTCATTCTCTTACCATAGCATCTAATGAAGCACTACAATATTTAATCTTAATTTCTGTACAAAGTTGTTTTTAATATAAAGGAGAAAAAGCACATTTCAAAAAATTTAAAAGACCGATGCATTACACTACAGAGTTGTGCAATATATCAAATGAAAGCTTTTTTCCTGCTTTTTCTGACCAACTGTAAAACTTAAACAAATATTTGTAACGCATCAGACTCATTTTTGCAGAGTGGGTCACAAATGGGCTCTCAATTGAAATTGTGGATTTGTCCTATCAATAGACGCTTACCGCCATTTTTGATGCTGGATCCCGCGTAGGGATACACTAGTTTGGGCGACGGTGCCTTCTTCATTCCTTTATTGCATTTTCTCAGATCCCAAACTTTGATCGTGCTGCTGGGCAAAGAAACAGATGACATCAGATGAAACCATTTTATACACTATACATTTTCAACAATAACTGTGTTCTAGTTTCATGTTTTTTTATTATGGAAATATAACATGGGTTGAGGGTGGGTATTCGATATTAGCTCCCCAAGTAGTTGACAAACTAGTTTATCAACTTGAATATCCACCCGAAACAACCATGTTATATTTGTCCTACTATACCTCCTGCAAAATCCGTTTCAATTACAATTTCAGGATCTCAGGAAAATAGTGATTAACATTTACGTGTGCTGCCATCTTTTCATGCCAAGCTTGGGCGATGTTCACGAGTGCGTGCATCGTAAAGCACATGCATAGTAGCCCATGTGATAGTCAACTATGCGTGCGAATTCAACCTGGGCATAAATTATCACGTGTGCACTTGGTACATGTATTAGAGAAGTAACATTGATTGGTTTGTTAATTGGTGTGCTAAAATTTATTTGATCATCAGTGTGCAAAAAAATAAAGAAATGGTTTTTAGTTTTCAAAAGAACAAACAAACTGTGCAATCTGTACAAATTAATGATTTGCCTGTTGAAGTAGTTAATGAGTACAAGTACCTAGGAACTGTGGTTGACAATCAGTTAAACTGGAATTCTAACACCACAACAGTTTACAAAAAAGCTAATCTGCGGTTACACCTTGTGAGGAAACTGAAATCTTTTAATGTAAATAACCGGATCTTAAAATTGTTTTACCAGAGCACAATTCAATCATTGTTAAATTTTTTGTTCTATTGCCGGAAGAAACTAGAAGGTTTTGTGAGACGTGCTAGTAGGATTATAGGTGATGGTAATGAGAGCCTTCAGGAGTTAGTTCAAAGTAGTCTCATGAACATGTTCAACTGTATTTTGTCGGACGGCACATATCCTCTGAACCCATAAATTGTTACAAATAAATCAGGTAAAATTCGTCAGTTAAGTCTAAAAACAAACAGGTTCAAAAATTCCTTTTTACCTAATGCCATATACAATTTTAACTGTAATTTTACTAGATGATTGCAGGGTGTATTTACCTTGTGCAATGTGTATAGTCTCAAAGGAATAGATTTTTAATTCTTTTACCAATTTTATATTTAAGGTATAACAGAGTAGGGACCCTGGTCGTGTCGGCGGGCCGGGTTGAGGATGACCAATGGTGATGGACTGAGCCAAGGGCGAGGTCCATTGCCGGCGGTCATCTCCCGGCCTGGTACATTATCATGTAGCTAATTGTAATTGTAAAATTTAAATTTGTAATATGTAATGTTAGTAAATGATTTGTTGTGTGTATTGCCTTTGGTGTGCATATTTGTGTAATTCTTTACTGCTTTACCAGGGACATCAAATTTCATGCGTGTCACATGATGAATAAATTGAATTGAAAATTTGACAATTGAAATTTCGGCTCTCGATCATGAATATGTATTTAGGTAAAATAATGCCAAATATACAATTTTGAGTCTAACTAAATAGTCTGCAGTCCTTTTATTAAGATTTCCTGGATTTACGAATAAATGAGAGAGTGCAACAGCCTTTTACTATTGACAGGTAACAATTGAAATTTCCACAAACATGTTTGCACTTGTTCTAGTTAACACCATGAACATTTTTGCAAATTAGCCCAGTTGTTCTGCCGAGGTGATGTGCTCACGTTGGCATATCTGGGCTAATTTGTAACATTTTCTGTTTCAAGTAAACAGCCATGATTTTGTTTGTCCACCAGTGTCCCTATATTTACTACCCTGTGGAGACATAGAAACAATAGAGACAAAAGAACTGAATAGGTCTCCACTAGGCAATTTGATGGATTAATATGTCTCCACAAGGAATTTTGAAGAGTTGTATTCGAGTCCCTGCAAGTCCATCGCATGTCCTTCAGTCTCAAGTCAAGTCACTAGTTATTCAAATTAACTGTTAACCAGTTGGGACTGGCTTTATGAAAGGACTTGTGACTGGACTTGTGAAAGGACTTGCAGGGATTTAAATACAACACTGGAACTCTATGTACAGTCTATGGGAGAACGTTTAAGTACAGGTACAACGGTTAGAACGATGCCATGTCTCCACTGACCTATCAGTGGCACCGGCTGAAAACAAGGACATGTCGTCCTGAAAGTTGACGACAGTGACACTTGAAAGGTTGTCCCCTCTCATTGGCAGCGAGGGAGACATTCTGCTTCTCTTCCTGGAGGGAGTGTTGCGCATCTTGGATGCCTCGGCATGGGCCTCCCTGATGACGTTGACTGCAGTGTGATTAGGAGCCTGGCTTCCACCTGGACAACGAGAGCAATACTTAAAGCTACAGCACACCATTTGTGTGGGATTCAGGCAAAATGAGGCTTTTCAGGTATTAGAAAAGAGTATAACATTTTCTTTACAATACTGTTTTTTGGCACTTTAATCAGACTTTCCATTAACAAGTTATGACTGTTTAAAGTTCACATTTATCAACATGTCCCCAAAGTTAGGGTTAATATTGCCCGTTGTCGAGTACAAAATTTTGTTTGAGAAACATTTATTTAGAATCATTTTTGAAAGCTTGGTGTTACCTCTGTTGTTGCACCTGGTGTCCCACACCAAGATGTTGCCGTCCCGAGCCCCCGTGGCAAACACGTGGCTGTCGCCGGGGCGAAAACACACCGACTTGAGGCTGCAGCTGTGACCTCTGAAGATACCAAGGGGAGTCCCTGTCGGTACATCCCACAGGCCTGCCATCTGGTCTCCAGAAGCAGTCACCAGCTGGTTCCTGCCGCTGGCCCAGGCTACGTCAAAAACAGCGTTTTTGTGCGCACGAAACACTGTTTGCAGCACAAATACAATGTAAATTGCTTCACCCAACATGTAAAAGTCTCAAGTTTCCCCTGAGTAAAATAATTAGTGTTTCAATACTTTTAATTTCATTTCAAATTGACTGACGGTATTTGTTTTTCTTCTGGGTCTTAATTTGTATTTGCTGATCTGTTTGATAAAATAATTATCATCATTGATAAGTTATCATCAACAATTGCTAAACTTAATAGCTACACTGATGAGTATAATCTGCCATAACAAACATTTTTTAATATAACTCATTTTTACTACTTTAATTCAAGACCCAGTTCTGGTATTTAATTAAATATGAAATAATTAAAAACAATCACTGAATACAAATTTGAATACTTGAATCCTGATAATTTTTCAAATTAAAGGCAAGTGAAAGTTTCTTGTCTGGGCTTTTTGAAACATGAGAGGAGACTACTCCCCTGCCCCCAAATGTTTTTCCAAGATGGATTCTTCCTTTTCTCTAGAATCTTTTGCCGATTTTAAGCTTGCATTCGCAGCTACAATTTTGCTGAGAACACATAAAAAGATGGGCGGGGATTAAAAACTGATGGATTTTTCTCACTTGGCCTAAACACAAACAGCTCATACATTGTACCTTTGACTACTTCGGTAGAATGCCTCGTATTAAAGAGGGTCACGAACCCATCCTCATCCACCACGGCCAACAGATGAGAACTGTTGGCCATCCTTGCGATGCTGCATGCAAACGGGGGAACCTGCTCTAGCTGATTTTCAGACTCAAAGATGTATTGGTCACTTGGAGAGCAACAGAGCCGCAACAACGTTTTGTGCACGTAGTCCCATACATGTACATCACGATACCCTAAAAAGTGAAATATTAAATTGAATATTTTTTACATAACCGAAACACCAGGGAAGTTTCGAGAACCATCATCTGAAAATTGTGCTCGTGAATTTCATCGATTATTTACTCGAAGGTAGGTTAGTATAAGAATAAAAGTCTATAATTCGTAAACTAAAGATATTTATAAATCTAAATTTGTGACTTTTTTGGTGGAAATTTATCTAATCGCAAACATGTTGTATGCTCCGCCAAAAAGTGGTAGTCGTGGCTGCACAAGTGAAAATTGACAGGAGGCAATTTTTAGTGAAATTTCGTCTGTCTTTAAGTGTATTAATGGGGCTTCCGACGCCCGCATGAGTTGAGGGCAGACTCATCGATTATCATCAATAGCCTAGTACTACTCACCTTCATGTTTGAGTAATGCTGTCGTTGGTCCTATATTCATGATTTTAGAACTTTGCTTGGCTCTTGACGTTGTCAGTGACAAAACCATGTCTGCAGTCTGGTGAACAAGTACAAGGGTTGCCGTTGATAACAAAAAAACGTTTGTCAGTTGTCACGCTTTGTGTTATTTTGGTTAGACCATGGAGAAATAAGACACTGAGTGACACAGACATAAAATATATCATCATCATTGATTTAAACAAAAATTAACTAGGCCTTCGGGCAGTACGGATGTAGGGAAAGATGTAGTAGTAATTAACGTAGTGTTGAATTGTTACGGCCGGGTACTGGCCAAACAACAGCCGCCCACTGCTAGCTGTAACGTAAGCAAATGCAAGCAAGTAATCCAATCAAACTCGACATTAAAATTTGGCGCGCCTCTCTATTCGATATATGAACTTTTTGCGGGAAACCTGTCCTCGTCCAAATTACTAAAACTTGATTGAATTATATTTACAATAGGTAATCACATTTTTATGCCATATTACTTTTCAAAATATATTTAGTACTTTACATTTGTAAGTAAATAATAGTAGTATTAAACTTGTTTATTTCGTAAAAAAATAGAGCAGAAATATACACACATTTGTGATTTTTGGCAAAATACACAGACCAAACTGTTGAGGGCAGCAAACACAAACTGTGGAGATATATCGAGAGCATGCTGCGCTGCTTCAAAAGAGTGCTTCTTCTGTGCCAGTGCTAGCTGCCAGCGTGCGACTAAAAAAGGTTTTACATTCAATTTTGCAGTTTAAATTATGTTGGGTTTACTTTTAGAATTCCAGCATGCATGTACGTGTGTGGGTTTTTAGGGAGTTTCTTTTTTGCCCCCCCCCCCCCCCCCTTAAAAAAAAAACCTCTCTAAAAAACCACACACACATCACATACATCAATACGTACACCTGGGGTGCGTTCCGCTCAAGCGAACGTTGCCAACGTTGGCCAACGTTAGCGCTGTTCGCGTGAGTGGAACGCAATGTTCGCCAATTATGTTGGCAAACGTTAGCGAAAACGGCGAACGACATTTCGAGCAGTTCGCTGTTGGCCAGTGACGTATTTTAAAGATGGCGGAGAAGTTAGCAGCCGACGGTTTTCTTTTTACAGTTTTGATTTACGTTTCATACTTTTCGTTATAAACGGTGGGTTGTTTTGATCCATCCCATGATCAATTGAGCAGCCACCACAGGGATCTTTTAAAGAAAAATAATGAGTTGGACAAAAAGCAGCCAACCAAACGACGTCACTGTCACCAGGCGGCGCCATTTTGAAAACGTAATTTTTGAAAATATCGTTCCACTTCAACTAACGCCAACTCAAAACGTAGGCGAACGTTTGCGCAAACAGTTCGCGTAAGTGGAACGCACCCCATGTGTACACACACTTTCTATACGTTGGGTTGGTGGAAGGAGAACGGGGCGGGGGAGAAAAGAGACGGGGGGGGGGGGGGGGACTTTCAAAAATGTAACTGGAATTTTTGTAAGGCGCACAGGCAGCGATGATTGTCATGATCAATGGAGGCTGTTCCACCTATTCAATAAAGTTCATGCATATCATAATCATATGACGTCACACGCACGTCGCACTTTATGACAGCGCCCCCAATGAGGTCTTTGCGTAATCACGGTAATGTACCGTCTGCACTTTGTTTGACCTCAATAATGGCCGCTCGGCCTGGTTGCTAGTGCGATTAGCACGTACGCGTAGCGCATGACATCAATGCTAGGCAGAATCACCACTATGGACATTGGTGGCGCCATTTTTATGTCCCAAATTACCTCAGTTTGTGTGACCGCATCTAGTCATGGAATGTAACATACAATGGAATTTTTGTAAAAGCTCCAAACGTCAAAAAAGAAGAATTACAGGGTGTAGTTGACCTTAGAAAGTTTGGTTTGTAAAAAAATCCTGTTGCCAAAAAAAGTTATGGATTCCCCAAACAGCAATGCTGCCACTGTGTGTGTAAATTTCCCATATGTTTGTACACATTATCAAATGATGTGGTCACACTCAGTTTTTCAGCCAAAACAAGCATAATTTTAAGTAAAAAAATACGACTTCAAAATGGTGATAACTTAAGAACCGCTTGCCCTATGAAGCTAGGGGACCTCTTATTTAATTGCATTTTAAAAGCTCTTTAAAATAAAATCAATTCAACAACTATCAAATCAACTTTAAAATTTGATGAATCTATATCAATGCAACCCCTTTATTGCACACGCCACCGGGCAAAGGGGAAGCCCTCCATTCAATTTGTACAGGGAATTCTTAATTTTTTTACAGCAATTACAAATACTTTATTTTCTTAGGTGTATTAACGCGGGAAATGTTGTTACTTAAAAAACAATGAGGAGAGTCAGGAGACACGTTTGTATTTGACCCCATCTTTTTTCTTGAAATTTCTTGGGAATGGAAGGTGCTGTGTTTGCAAAATTTGGTGTAAAAGAGCATGTGTGAGTACTAAACAGGAAAACAAAAAATAATTCTTCCTTTGAAAGGACATGGCGCTTATAATTTTGTTCATGTTTGTAATGCAACAAACATGGCATTCAAGAACTGTAGAAAGCTCTGATGGCTTTTATTTATTTATTTTTTTATTTTTTTTTGAGGGGGGGTGGGGGGGGGGGGGTGGGGGTAGATTGAGGGTAAAAGGGAGAGAATTCAACTCTTTTTGATTCGATACTACATGTACAATTTAGGTTTAAATATAAAGAAATAGTGCCAAAAATAGCTTACCAATTGGTCCTGACCATTATTCTGGTCTGCTTTCTTTATACCGACAAGTCTGCCGTTGCCAAGGGGCAGAAGACTTGCAAACTGCACGCTTGTGCGCACTCGAGCACAACAAAGTTTACAAAGCTACATGTAGCCTGATCGGGTGCTATTGTTGCTGAGAATCTACATGAAAAAGTTATGAAAAAAAACAAGACATGGACTGATGGAGAACATTAAAATACAATGTTTTATGCGCGGACTGAATATGTTTAAACCTTTCTTGTTGAATTGAAATGGCAAGGCTTGTTCATACATACATGGCAATATTCGATCTTACCTGCACTCGATCGCGAAAAAACAAGAACAACTAAAGAACAACTGCCCGAAGCCGGTTAAAAACGAATGCCATTTTTCTTTTTTCTTTTTTTACACCCGTGACCCATGAGTGTAAAACTTCGGAGAGATCAGTTAATCGATATTTACTATAATAAAATACAACCCCCAAAATCCACACATTCTACTAATTCAAGCAATTACCAATGGTGTATTATTGATGATTAGAAGATAATTTAGAAAAATCTACAATATATATTTATAGGCAGAAACTGAACATAAACATTTACATGTACAAGCCTACATCTACACATTGTCGCATGGTTTCCTTGACAACAGTGTTGCTATGCAACCATCATTGTTTTGGGTGGCCTTATTGGGGCCTTTATTAGCATCTTCAGGCGGATAATCTCAATGGTGCTACAATTCCATCTCCATGACAGTCATTACTTGCCGATGGGCCAAGAAATTTCCTGCACAAAGTATTGGTTGGAGTTGTGGACGGCTGTTTACTGTGTAAGTAGTGGACTTGATTCTGACACATAACTGGCACTTGGCTGCTTGTCGATGTTTCTTCATGGAGGTCGGCAAGCGCAGTCAACTCACTGAACAAAATTATTTTTTGTCGACTGGTAACTATATTTGAGCTCCAACAAATATTCACCCCATTTTATTTGATTTTAGACAATATTTTGAGAGATCCCTTTCTTACCTGATTTTTCAGCATTGACCATACGAATTAAAAAAATATTTAAAATAGGAATATTCAAATCTTGGGAAAATTGCAGCTGCTACCAGTATGAGCAAAGACAAAATTTCGAACTTGAGGGCACACGCCCATGTAATCCGTCCACTTGGACCCTTAGGCCAAAAAAACCCAAAAACATGTTTAGCGTCACAGCCCGTTTCCTTTTTAGGGGCCGCCTCCTTTTTTCTTTTTTTTTCTTTTTTGAAGAAAATGATAAATTTTACCATTTTGATAAAAAACATTTTTTTTTTTTAACCAGTTCGCGCCGGATGACGAATATAAACGCAAAAATTTCCCCAAATTCAAAACGGATGACGAATATATACGCCAAGTTCAAGTTCGGAAATGTATGTCAGCAGCGCGCAAGGCCGGAAATGCGTGGGTGTGCTACCCAGCACTATAGGCCTGAACACGCTTCGGATCGAGTTTCGTTAAAAATAATCCCGCCCGTCGGCTCGGCGATGTTAAAATAATCCCGGCGCGAACTGGTTAAGAAAATAAAATGTTAAGATCGTATTTTAGACTTTAGCATCGCTGTGTACATGAACTGGAAATATATTTTTGTCTAATAGGAAGGCTAGGGAGTGACGTGTAGTCGTGTACGGTGCATACATGATCAACCCACATGAATTTTGATTTTTAATCGTGGGTGAACCATGTTTTAATTTTAAATTGGAAGATAGGGTGTGACATGTTCACTACATGACTCGAATTAAGATGTGTCGGGCGGCCATTTTGAGAGAAAAAAGGGGGGAAAAAGGGCTTTCCCTTCCTTTTAAAAAAAGGGCATGACGCTAAACATTTTTTTTTTTTTTGCCTTATTTGAAGTTATTTCTATTAACTCATTTTAATAATTGGAAAAAATCTGAGTAGCTGGAATTGTCACAACTAAGAATCAGTCCCACGAACGCAATCTTGGCATAAATCCCCAGTTGGAACGGTAGGGACAAACTGGTAAGCTTCCTAAGGGAATCTTGGCTATAAGTAAGAACAGTGTGTGTGCTAATGTGTGTTGTCATTGGGTCAACGTCATTGTTTATCTAACAAAATGGTTGTTACTTGCCCTTAACCCTCCTAATATGCAGAAGTCACTAGTCAGTTGGTCAGCAGCACAAAGATACACAGCTTTGTCATTTAGTGCATTGGACTATAAGTAGGGGGATAATCAGATGACAGTTTGTGCTGCCCAACAAAGTTGCTTCACTGTTCCATTGGAATAATTGTGCAGTAAACAGACTGTAGTGATGAGGATGTGCTGCTTTGTGCATACTGTGTACTGTATCTCCCTCTTGCCTAGAGAAATCACTGTCTCGTGTAGTCCACAAGGTAGTGCATACTGCATAGACAACCCAAAACAACACAACACAACCCATTGATCGCACAAATCATTGTGAGTCATTTTGTGCTGTCTAACAACAGTATGTACAGTGAAGCTGTGCAGAATTGTTTTTCGTATAGGAAATGCATGCAAAAGTCTGGACTGTTGATATTTGTGCTGTCAAACCATAGGAGGGTTAATTGGGTCCCTTTCTCTCTTCTTTTTTAGACTGTGGTGACTTCAGATCACATTGACGATGAGGTTGTCTGCAATTCCAAGCGATGCTGGTTATGGGGAACAGGAGCAAGATGCTAATACGGCACTGCTGGAACTTGACAAAGGCAAGTGTTGCGTAGTGCTGCAGGTATACTTGTTTGAATGTTGGCGAGTTACTTTAAGAACGTGGACCTTATTTTGCTTGTCCGGATATGAGGGATTTGTGCAACAATTACACAGCACTGTCAGAATGCAAAGCAAACAGTTTCTGTGCCTTAACCCTATCCCTCCAGGGAATTATGGCTTGAAATTCTGCCAGACGCAGCAATCCGCATCATTTGCCAACGTGACAACCCTGCCCAGTGCAGCGAGATCCATCATGTCAGAAAGGTCAAACTGCTTCAGAGTCTGTGGTTACCCATCGCAGCAGAATCTATCTCTGGCACTTTTTTCCTGATAGGCCGTATGATGTACACATTTTGCTTTTCATCCCATTCTGACCCCTTGGGTCTAAGAGAACTCTTTGGTTTTGGACATAGTTTTGTCTAGAAATTATGATTTAAAGAAAACGCCTATCAAATTTTAGTAATTATCGACCGAAACCAGAAATAAATGATCAAGCGATGGAGCATTTGTTTATAGTCGTATTCCGCTGGCGCGTTACATAAGGTTAAAATCCATGTGCTCTGGTACCACGTGATCCGAATTCTCCAATCACAAACCAGGTCACGTCATAGGCCATTGTATCATTTCGAACCAAAACAATCATGGCGTCGCCTATGTCACGATCGTCGCGTGTTGAATAAAACCGAGTTGTTTTGTTCACTTAAAATCGGTTACGGCCGGGAAAATCCTTGTTTTGTTCACTTAAAATTGGTTACGGCCGGGAAAATCTTTGTGAAAATGACAAAGAATTGGCAGAGAAGTTGGTAAGCCAAGACCTGCTACTGTGTGCTAGAACTGTCGTACGAGATGGTTCGTGAAAAGCAGCCAGACAGTCGTGACAGTATACATGTACATCGGGTTTACGTTAAACGTTGCGTGTTACCGCTGGATATTGATCCCAACGTCTGCAATGTGTAATGCCTGGCAGCAGAGAAGCGTAAACGTGCAGAGACACTATCGGGGAAAGCACATTTGCCTTCCAAAACCCAGTCTTAGATCGAGGTCAGCCTTGTCGGGTTCGCTGTCATCATCGGGTCCTGTATATTGCCGCATAGATGTATTATTTGCAAGGAACCAAGAGGTAGATTTACTCAATAATCTCAGACGGGCCTAAACAGTAAAGATACAAGTAGATCATCGCATAGCCTATATACACTGTAGTAAGATAATGAACGAATTAATTTGCTTTCCCAGCTGCCCAGATTGTGTCTATATCGAATTTGGAAAGAACATTGTAACTTAAAGTTGTATGTTGAATAGACAAAATAAAATTAACATTCATTTATATTACCTAGGCCCCATAAAATCTGCTTCTGGTTACCAGATATACCCCGATTTTGACAGCCCGGACGGACGGAAGGTGCGGGGGGGGGGGCCCCGGGATGTAGTTTAGTTTTTGAAGAACTTTTAGCATAGTGTTTAAATAGCTACTACAGTCAAACCTTGATATAGCGGCCATCGACGGTGCCGGTTTTCGTGGCCACTATACGCAAGTGGCCACTATAGCAAAACGTACACATGTACACACACCCATACATGTACATGTATGAAGTCCAGGAACCAAACAACAGGGGAGATTTCAAAGTCAACAGAGGGCGCACTTCATTTCTGCGGCCGGAGTACACAGGTTTTACGGCAATGTAATTGTACACATTTTATTTGCTGTGGGCTATTATCGGTTGGCCACTGGCCGCGTTACGCAGTGGCCGCATTAGCAGAAATGGTTATGGTATGTTTATGCAAGAATCAAACTGGGACCAAGCAAAGGTGGCCAGTTAAGCAAGGTGGCCGCTGTATCAAGGTGGCCGCAATGGCAGGTTTGACTGTAGTAACTATATATGCCTTTAAAAAGTAGACCCATGGGGGTCGGGACAAAAAAATTGTGTAGGCATCTTTTCATTTACACCATACGGCCTATGATGCACTGTGCTGCGTCTAGATTTAAAGCGCATTTTGTTCTATGTGCACATTTGACCCTGTATGTGTCATGTGTAGCTGGTTTTGGAACCGTGTTACATTTGTTTGGGTCTTCAAGTGAAATGAAACCACATTTGACTGACAACCTCTTTTTTTTCCCTAGGTCTACGATCTCTGAAAGTGGGTGAACAGTGCGAGGCCATAGTGCGTTTTCCTCGGCTGTTTGAGAAGTATCCCTTCCCTATCCTTATCAATTCTGCCTTCTTGAAGCTTGCTGACATCTTCAGGGACGGGTAAGGGATCTCTGGGCCTTCTGTTTCAGTTGTTGTCTCTGCAGATGGTTTGTCTTTATGAGATAAAGATTTCCTTCTCAAATCATTAAATGAGTTCATCTGGATTGTTGGTGAAATCATGAATTTAGAAGTTCGATTTTCAATCAAAAAAATTAAGATGTTACTCAATGAATATTGTTATTGTTACTCACTTAATATTACGTTTCACTCCTAGGCTAGAAGCTTAGGAGTGAAACGCAACTAGTAATATTAAGTGAGTAACATCTTCCAGATTTAAGATTACTTCTGGTTATTTGTGTGCCCCGCTGAACAAGCCAAAGAGTTTATGGGTTGGTCCTCTCTAGAACCCTATCGATTTAAGGGACATTATGGTAAATAAGAACAATAATTTCACAAGGTGACTGATGGGATTACCATTCCAGAAGGCAAAGTCAAGTAGATTGGATCATTCCATCTGTCACCAAATGAAATTATTCTTTCCATTGCACAAATGTGAAACATTTATTATTTGTTTGATACAAATATGTTTAGTCTGAGCGCGACCAATGACGTGACAGTGCAATGGTAGTTCTATTCACCATTGAATTGGGACGAATAATTAATTCAATGCGCATAATCAACTACCCACCAATCAGATGACTTAGATTTACTCAGGAGTTGTAATACAACAATTTGACTACTATAACCTGAGGTCTTGACATATCAACCTCAAACTTGGTATGTGGATTGGTCTTGGTGCCACCTCTAAAGCAGTGGAAATGGTCTTCGTTCGTATTATATCTAAATTAGCCCAAAAATGTATGTTATATTTTTTGTAGATACACTTACAGGTTACCAGGAACTGTGCCATAACCAGCCGTGAGTCACCCACGAATGTGTATTCTCCTAAACTCCAACATTTTTACAAGTCTCGTGCCTTTCTGCCCTGAACCTCACATAATTCAACAGTCTCTCCTTGGGCCTTTTGTAGCGAGTCCAACAAAGTCCACCTACAAGTTGCTAAAGTTTTGGTACGAAACCTGCCAAAACCTAGCAAAACCTTCAGTTTGATGGGCTTTGGGTAGTAAGGGTTAAGGAAACTCTTCATGTATACATTTAATTCTTGTTTCTGCTTTCTTACCTACTATGCAGGAGTAACTTTTTGCGTTTGTGCGTGGTGAAGGTAGCACAACAAAGCCGGCTCCATTTGGACAAGATACTCAACGTGGATGAGTTCGTCAGGCGAATCTTCTTTGTTATTCACAGCAACGACCCTGTTGCCAGGGCGATAACTCTCAGGTTTGACTGCCCAAAGGCTTTGCTTCATATAGTGGTTGTAATGTGGCTTTATTAGATAGCTGTTAAATCTTCATTTTTTCATAAAGCAAGGTTTCTTTTTAAAGGTAGGATACACCATTGGTAATTGTTTGAATTATCATGAATGGGTGGATTTAGGGGGTTGTATTTTATAGTAAATTTCGTTTAACTTACCTGTTCGAAGTTTTACAATCATGGATGCAGAGGAAAGCAAGAAAAACAGCATTTGTTTTCAACCGGCCTCGGGCAGTGGTTCTTATGTTTTTCTTGGTTTTGTTCGCGATCGCCATCTAGCGCAATCATTTTGCTGGATGCCTAAAATCATTATTTACTTTCAAAAATATTTCTTAATAATTCGGTAGTAAAAATGTTCGATGTCTGCAAATGGTGTACCTTTAAAGACCTTCCTTTTCAAACTTGTTACCAACCCTTGGACCCTTTGTTCAAATATTGTTCAAATATGCTTCAAATGTTTCTTGGCTACATAATTTGATGTGTTTTAATGTAACTTGGAGGGAGTGATTCTTGGGTTGGGGGTGCACTGTCCTAATTCAAGTCCCATTGAAAACAGTGTAAAATAAACGCAGCCATTTTACAAATGGCATCCCTCCACGTTCTAGGGCAATTAGGACCCATTTTTCAACCGTAATTTTGTCAAGTCTGCCTTCAGATTAAAGCTCAGAAACCAGGGAGTTGATCCCATGCTAAATTTACACAATCCCACCATTTCTTTTACCAAACGGACTCCTTTTTCAAAAGAAATTGTGGGGGCACATTTCATGCTAATGAGACTGCGGAGAAATTCTCCCTTCAATTAGGATAGTGCACCCTTGGGGTTCATCACAACTCCTTTGAGGTCAAAGGTCATCTAGGGGTATTTTAAGGTCATAGTTAAAGAATGTGAAACATTTCACTTATTTAAGAACACAAACGATAGGAATCAACTGCTAGAAAAGGACAGTTGTCACTGTCAAACATTTAAATTGTACTTCCTTTTATGGTTTTTATCTTAATTGTTTTAATGTTTATAACGTTTTACTTGGATTTTACCTTTAGGGTCTTGGGAAGCATAGCAGGCATCATTGCCGAAAAGAAGAACGTACACCATAGCATTCACAATGGTCTGGACTCCCACGACAGGGTGGAGCTGGAGTCGGCCATCTATGCCGCCTTCTGCTTCTCTGCAGAATCAAGGTACCTGACTGTACCTCTGTTGCTTGGGCATTGGTTTACTTGTATGCATGACGACTGCATACTTCTCTTGAAGTTTGATCATTAAAGATATATATAGGGGATTGTGTTTTTAATGTTCAAATCCCTTGTCTTTCGGGGTTTTTTTTCCCCCACCATCCAGGGCTGGGTACCCAAATAGGCACTGTGCCTCGTGACTACGAAAAATTCAGAGCCGACGAAAAAATCAAAATCAAATAGATTTGAGACCGTTACCAAACCATCCTGGGTATAGTGTTTGACCTAATTAAATTGTAATTAAATCTAATTTTTGTACGTTAAAAGAAATTAATTGATAAGTTTAAAACTATGCTTTTCTAATCTCATACAGTCGCAAATCAGTCGCAAATGGTTAACAGTCGCAAATCTTTAGCCAACAATGGGGCTGTGTAGAGAGGACCGGTGTTTGCAGCAAAGGACTGTTTACAGCCCCACCGGTAATCTGCTAACAATAGGCGCATGCGCGGCAAAGTTTTCACGTATTTTGTACGTGAAAGATCAACCCTAGCAACGAGGCTAGCTTGACAAATACGTGATACTTTAAAAGTTAAAAGTGGACTTACCACGTTTTTTTAATACGTGAAAAATTTGTCTATTATTTACTTTTCACATTTTTTGTTCCAATAAAAGGTTTTCACATCTTCTGGCTTCATAGTGATACATGCCTCCTGAACATATATGTATAGAAAATGAAACAAGTTGAACAATCTCTTTCTGCCTGCAAATCTTAATTTTCCAAATTTGTTTTCAAATTTTTTATTTTTTTAAAAAGCCTGTGCTGTATATATTCTGAATCTCTCGTCCTCATCTCTTTCCAGAACGTTTGCCTCGGGGATCTGTCACAAGCTCGCCGAGCTGATCCAGGGACTGTCCACCCCAGCTGAGATCAAGCTGAAGCTCATCCCAATCTTTAAGCACATGCACCACGACACGCCATCGGCAGCCTTTGCCCGCCAGCTCTGCCTGGATCTCTTGCCCTCCTACCCAGCCAAGAGCTTTCTGACAGTCGCCCTGCGGACCTTATCTCAGCTGGCTGCTGCCTCACTGGTTCATATACCTGATCAGGTATGTATAATTGATTCATTAAATGAAGGTCACTGTCATTTATTTATAGCCACAGTCCCGCACGGCTGCACAGCAGCCTTTGTCCAGCAGCTTCACTGCACAATAGACCTGCGCGTACACATGTCACACAGGCCGTGTTATACAGCGTAGTACAGCTGACAACAGCATTCTGGATGGGTTAGCGGGCCGCAGCAATAGCCACTTACTGTCGTTAAGGGGTTAACTGCAGTACACGTTCAAATAGTGTCATATACACTTACTTAGGTTACTTAGGCGGCTTACCGAAATTGACTAGCCGTGATTCTGCAGTCCGTATGCGTTCTGGCCGATAAGTCTGCAGTTGCTAAGGGAGGCGGGAATCTGCAGACTGGACGGGTGTGTGCGTTCAAGCGCTGCGAGTTTAATGAGCTCCACCAGCCATGCGCTATTGTCATCTCAACAATGATATAATGAATAAACATGAGTCACTAGAGACCTCATGAATCCGGACGGCCGGTACGCGGAAAGACGTGCTATTTAAAAAATAGCACTTGAATTAGAATACGGTCGTTTTCCCAGCTATACTTCTGGATCGCAAAAGAATGTTCCGGCTGCTTTAGGCTAGACCGATTTTAGAAAATCAAGTATTAAAAAAAGGTTTAGGATTCCTACCTACATATAGAGTGTTGGACATACTAACATTTAAAACAATTTCTTTTCATAATCTATGCTCTTCTAATTTTGAAAATACGATGTTAAAAAAACCAACATCACTTTTCCTAGTTCGGGATCGTTCTAATACCAGTTCCAGATCGGGTCAAAACTGTTTCGTAAATAACGAAATATAATTGGGCGAAAATAAATTTCAGTTAGAACCAACTTGAATGAAGCAGATTTTTCGAAACTGGTATTAAATAATTTATATAAATACAGTTCATTTAAAATATTTACAATAAGTTTAGTTTTCGTTTAACGTTAGATAGAGCATGCCTGCATGGCCGGCGCGGCAAAACGAAAACTGCCACGTCACATAAATCGCTTACGCACGTGTAGTTGGTATACAATATAAAAGGTATACAGCCCTGATACTTCACGACGGCAACGACGGCAATTGCCGTCGATGCCCCTACCGATTGCCGCAATGCCCTTTAAAAATCCCACTTTGCACGGCAATTGTTGCCGTGCCCTTTTTTGTTATTGCCGCCGTGCCCTTTCTCCTGAAAAAAAATATATTAAACGATATTCTGCATGCGACTTAAATCTAATAAAATGGCACAGAAAATGAGCTGAAATATAGAGACTGTCAAAACTTGCGACGTCTGTGTGATCTATCTGCAGATCCCAGAAAAATTTTTTACGCAACGAACAACTTTCTCATACACACATGCACATATTCGGTCGCAGTTAACACTGGCCCAGACGCGCAGTAGGATGTGAAAATATTATACCGAATGCAGCGCGGTTCCCTGCAATTATGTATACTAATACTGCACGTGAACCAGCGACGCGGTCATTGATATTATTTTCCCACTGCGTGTCCGGTCGATCGAGTGTAGCGTTGAATGGCACGACTGTGGCCACGTGCAGTACGCGCGGCGGTAGGCCTACTATTAATTAATACGCACGGCAGGCCTATAACTTGACGTGTGTCGGAAGAATAATCCTCCATCTAAGACAGACATCGAGTAAACAGAACGGCCACAAAAGACAACTTTAGCAACAAAATAAGATGAACTGAAAAACACTTTAGACTTTAGAATTATAGACATATTTTGTTTTTGATTTTATATAAATGTAGGTTTTTAAATTGGGCCTGTGCCTGCCCTACTCTAAAATATTCTAATAATTATAACTTGTGCAGACCCACTGACAGTCTCGTATTACTAGTTTCCTTATTAGAGTGGTGTGTATTTATTGTGTAAGATTGTATTATTTATGAAATATGTGTTTTTTTCAAAAATTGCCTTGCCTTGAAAGTCCACCCCCCCCCCCCCCCCCGCCCAAGGGACTAAACAAAAAAATTACCAAAAGCAAAAGTCATTTAACAATTTAACACTGGTTTCCTTGACAACAATGTTCATATGCAACCATCCTTGTTTTGGCCTTTATTAGCGTCTTCAGGCCGATAATCTCATTGGTGCTAGAACTCCGTCTCCATGACAATCTGCTGTCTAGCGCTTAGTTCCCACGGTCAATACTTGGCGATGGGCCAAGAAGTTTAAGTTGTGGACGGCTGTTTACTGTGCAAGTAGTAGACCTAAATGTGTTCGTCAATGTTCCTACATGGAGGTCTGCAAGCGCCGTCATCCCCGACGATTTAAGCTGCTTGTTTAAGTATTTTTAAAAATAACATTTAATTGAATTGATATAAATCTCCCTAGGATTTTCTAATAGTTTACCTGTCCCAAAATTAATTTGCTTTAATTTATCAACTTGGAGAAGAAACTTCTGTACTGGAAGTTGTGCCACACAAACATTGTCCGTTAAAATTACTTGTGTGTCCCATATCTGCATTTTCAGAGTGCATACATAAACGGTCCTCGTGTTCCCCGTAGCTAGCTACATGTAGCAACTTGAATTATTGCGTGCCAGCGGGAATTTCCCGAGGCCGTTTTCCAAACCCCAACTTCGTCTCCACTGAGGCTTCGTTCCTGTAGTTTGGCAATAATGATGGAGCCCGCATAGGGCCTAGGCTGGGGTTTGGAAAACGGCCCGCGTGCTTTTAGTTCCGAGTTGTGCATGCGCGCGTGCGATCGCGAAGAAGATCGCTGGAAAGTTCGAATCGTGTAAATAGGCTGTTTCGTGTATAATATCGCGTAAAGTGTTTTCCTTTCGTTTAGCAGTTTAAAACATAAAGATGGATAGAATATGCAAGATAAAGGTATCAGAGGAAATAAGAGATTCTAATCTTTGTTTAACTGATGCAAACTTTAAGAAACTTTGTGATTAATTTTGCAGTGTCTGTTCGTTAAAACAGAAAAAGGCCATGTATCAATTAGTCCCTTCGTGAAAACGAAAAACTCGATAGGGATACATTTTTCTTAATCCCCTAAAATAATCCCCCTTAAAAATAATAAATAATATCTCTTAACAATTTAAAACCAATGCCCTCTATTCGTGTTCGTGACATACATGCATGTTCTTTTAATGTCGCCAATAACCAGTTTGGTATGCTATTTGGTCAACTATTCTGTATTTTGTTCCCTAATATTTATAATAGTGAACCGGGCCCTCCAAATAACGAACACGATCGTTAACTTATAAATAATACTTGTACTTGGACCGTTTACAAAATCCCTGGCTTCGGCTCTGTATCAGGCTAAAGCCTATTGCTAAACTGCAGAACGAAGACAAAGCTGTTCATGATCGTGATCCGGGGCCAGTATGCCAACCATTAAAATAGTTGCGGTTTTGCAAGTCGGTATTCTGCAGACTGACCGGCCATCGTCGTAACTATTCATATTTAAATTAGCTCCCTAGCGCTCCAGCTGGCCCGGCGGGTCTGCAGAAGATCGGGTATATTCACGTTGTTTGTTATTTAAATGAAGCGTTCTGGCCCGTGCTAGGACGGGTAACTAAGGGCTCTTTTGTTTAAAAAGTCTGCAGGAGTCTGCAGAAAGAACGCAGCCGGCACGGCTAGTCAATTTCGGTAAGCCGCCTATACTGGTCAGAAGACTTGAGCCGCCGCTTGAGCTTGCTGATGACTAATGTTGTTCTACCCGACCTGACCCGGGTTTCCGTTTTGCTTTTGTGATTTTCAGAACGGATCGGATAGGTTAAGCCATATGTTTAATAATTTTGTATGGTCAATTGTGATTTGTACAAACATTTTTGGTTTACTTCTAGGTGGGTCTTCTTCTAGGCTATCTATGCCACGATCCCCGCATGGCAGTTCAGATGACCTGTATACAGGACTTGTGCCTCTTGGCCAGGAAGGCGCCGCACATGTGGACCGGCGAAAACCTTTCAACTCTGACCCAGCAGTGTCAGGGATGCGAGTCGACAACCTTGCTGGCCAACCGACTTCGAGTCCTGGCCATTCTCTTTGCGACGCCGGCCCTGTTGGTACAGGAACAAGGTATTTCGGAAATTATTTCAACTGAAAAGTAATGAACACCATTTTCAAAACATGTAAAAAAGCAAAATACTGAGAAAAAGATTGGACTGTTTTGTAGTCATAAAAATTAAAAATGTCAGTTGTTAAAAAAAAATAATCATTTATTCCATGATTTTTGTATACTGCTTTCTTAAAATGTGTTTAACGAACACTACCAAAATTACAGATACATATATCCTGCGTCTAGTTGCGCTTCATTTTGTCAGAACGTCTCGCATTATTTTTAAAAAGAGCACATTTTTCTTACAAATTAGTCAAAATTAATTCCATGATGTACACAAATTTGAATCTAAGCTGTAAACAGAACTCTTTTGAAGGCTTTCAAGTATGACTACTTTCCATAGTTTTTTTAAATTTTGAACCTTTCTCCTATTGAAATTACTACTTTCTTACATTTTCCTGCAATGGAATATTTTGTTTAAACAGTGATATACACTGTGCTATGTAAATCACACAATAAAGGGTGTATGGGCACAATAATACTTTAACTGTACTTCCAATAGCTTAGTTGTTGATGGAGCACAAGTGTTGCGAGTACAGAACATGCCAATTGAGGTTTATGATGCTGTGGACATGGGCGAGTAACAACGAAAACTACTAAAAGTTCGCAAAAGTCTTAATTTTGTCCCTAGGTTTAGTGGTTGTGCATCAGAACCTAAACTCGAGTACCCGACCGTCGATGTCAGGAACCGATTCCAGACTATGGAATCAAATACCCGTAGCCAACTTTACAAACTACATAGTAACTTTATAGACAATGATCGCGAAATGTTTTGAATGTCATTTGTTTTGAATTTTAAAAATGAAACCAGGCTACATTGAAAAACAAAATGTATAATTTAAATTGATGACGCTTGTAAATTTTACACCTTAACACCTTAACCCTAACAGTCCTCAATCCTCAAATTAATATGATTTTGCACACACCCTAGTATACACCATTGGTAATTGCTTGAATTATCAGGAATGGGTGGATTGGGAGTTGTATTTCAAAGTAAATATCGTTTAACTGATCTGTCTGAAGTTATACAATCATGGATGCCGAAAAAAAAGCAAGAAAAACGGCATTTGTTTTCAACCGTCGGGCAGCTGTTCTTTGTGTTATGCCATCTTGATATTTATTTTATAAAATTCAAATGTTTGGAACAATTACAGGTTACCTAGCGCAATCATTTTGCTGGATGCCTAGAGTCATAATTTACTTTCAAATAAGTAAGATATTTTGATGTCTGTAATTGGTGTATAAAACCTTCAAAGCAAAGTTCACTGTAAACACTTCTATCTTGCTGTATTAGCTCACTGATGTGGCAGTATTATAGTTTTTGAAAAAGCTGAAAAGAAACTTCTGAGATTTATATATTTTTTTTAAAATTTGTTTAATGGGTACCTGAGTAGCCGTGTTTTTGTAATCAGCTGCCCGGTTCTCAAACTACCCGTAAATGCACACCCCTACCGTCTTACCTTTGTTCATAACAAACAACTGTTGGTCCTACTGCGTGAAAGCCAGGGCTTGTAAAAACGGCTAAGTACATTGTCTACCTTTCACATCACTTTTTCTTTCTTATTTTCACTTCTAGTCGAGCCGATCGTGATCCTCTGTAGCACACTGAGCCACCACTGGGACATGAGCATCGCGGCAACTGCCATCCATATAAGAACCCTTCTGGCCAAATGGCAGAATGCTGGCTCTGGTTCCCACGACAATCGCGAACCTCCCGCCCTCTCATACATGGCGATAGTATTGGCGGCTCAGAATGTTGTCATACAGTGTTTGGCAGAGGAGACAAGGGCATCTTTACAAGCCCTAAAGGTATTGGTGTTGAATATAGGACGTCATCGTACTATCGGGTACTTGTTAAATATCTCTGACAGTTTGTTGGTCTCGCCTGAACGAAGTTCAGTAAAAGACTATGGGGGTTTTCAAAGAAGCGAAGAAGCAAATATAAATCAAATCAAATGGAAATATCCAAACTTCTGGGTTCATAGCAACCGGTTGAGTGTTTCTGAAGCACAACAGGCACCAGAATGTGGCTGGAGTTCTCACAGTTGGGAGCCTAAAATTACCTTAAGCCAAAGACGGAGCCAGGGATTCGGAAAGGCCCTATGCAATCACTTTTTCTGCGTATGTATTGACCGCCAATCGTGATCGTCAGACAAAATAAAAAAAAACGTCATCCGAAAACGTAAGAGTACAAACAAAAGAAGGGAAGACGGTCGGACAATGCCCCGTCCACGATTGGCGGTGTTTACCGGCCTACGCAGTGCCTACGCAGTGCCTACGCAGTGCCTTCGCAGTGCCTACGCAGTGCCTACGCAGTGCCTACGCAGTGCCTACGCAGTGCCTACGCAGTGCCTACGCAGTGCCTACGCAGTGCCTACGCAGTGCCTACGCAGTGCCTACGCAGTGCCTACGCAGTGCCTACGCAGTGCCTACGCAGTGCCTACGCAGTGCCTACGCAGTGCCTACGCAGTGCCTACGCAGTGCCTACGCAGTGCCTACGCAGTGCCTACGCAGTGCCTACGCAGTGCCTACGCAGTGCCTACGCAGTGCCTACGCAGTGCCTACGCAGTGCCTACGCAGTGCCTACGCAGTGCCTACGCAGTGCCTACGCAGTGCCTACGCAGTGCCTACGCAGTGCCTACGCAGTGCCTACGCAGTGCCTACGCAGTGCCTACGCAGTGCCTACGCAGTGCCTACGCACTGCCTACGCACTGCCTACGCAGTGCCTACGCAGTGCCTACGCAGTGCCTACGCAGTGCCTACGCAGTGCCTGGCGGCACAGCCAATTTGAACCCAAGAGCCGGGCAGAAATTTGCAGTACCGGGCGGTACCGCCCGGCGCCGCCCACTGTGGCTAGAACCCTGCAATAGGCTCTTTATTACATTGTATATAAATAATCTTCTTACTCAAAATAATGAAAAAAGTTGGGGGATTGCTTCCGACAAATAAAAACAAGATGTTTTGTTTAAATATTGGTACTTTTGCCATGTAAGTGTGCCACGTCAGAGAATAATATCAAACCATCGGGAGCACCTGCACCTTATATTTTGCTTCTACTCTTTCTAAGGAACTTTATTGACGATGATAATAGAACAATGTCGTCTGTGGGCCGTTTCAAATCGTCTTACAAAAATGCGCTCCTGTCACAATATGTAACGTAGCTTCCCTCCTTAGCTACTCTGCTGCATGGCGTTAATGTGAAATATCCATCACTTATCTTCATTGGAATTGTCTCCTTGCCTCACTCAGTCTCCACTGTCCCATCCATTGTTTAGTTTTGTTTTGTCTTTTTTGTTGTTCTCTCTTTCTGTCTGTATAGCCTCTCCTTTGATTGTCTGTGTCGGGCTTTTCTCTACAAGCTTCGGTTTATTTGAACAGCCCCAAATCTTTCACCCCCTCTAACCAGTTCGCGCCGGGATTATTTTAACATCACCGAGCCGAAGCGCGGGATTATTTTTAACGAAACTCGATTCGAGGCGTGTTCAGGCCAATAGTACCAGGAAGCACACCCACGCATTTCCGGCCTTACTTGCTGCTAACAGACATTTCCGGCCTTGCTCGTGGCATGTTTATGCGTCATCCGTTTTGAATCTGCGTTTATATACGTCATCCGGCGCAAACTGGTTAATAATCTCTAGTTTACAATTTCAGATTTTGTGCATAATATATTTACGCATATTTCTTTCTGTTTATCTAAAAACCTAACTTGACTTGCATGTGAATAGTTTGGAAATAAACATTTTATCGGATTACTGAGGTCAAAGCTCTTGTAGGGGTCATTAGAGGTCATTGTTTAAACAATGTTACAAATGTTTTCTTGAGCCTATTTAAAACTCTGGCTTCATCTTTGTCTTAGTCTCGAAGCGATTTAAGGCTCACAACTGGGTGAACTCCAACCGTGCCTGTTGTACCTTCAATCGGTTTAAATGAACCCAAAAGTTTCAATATTTCTATTTGCTTCTTTATTTGCTTTTGGGTGGGGGTCATTTGAGGTTGGTCAGAACAGAAAACAGGAACCGACCGCGGAAAAAGTCGACACACTCGTCTGAAATTCAGTTCGTATGTTTAAAATAAAAAGTTTTTTGGTTATTGTGGGTGTGGATCAGTCCCGCTCTTTGACTTCATAGTGCTGAAGGTGTTAATGTTTAGAATTTGTTGGCAGGTCGTGCTTGGCTGTGTCCGTGATCTGAGCGAGAAGTGTCCAGAGGCCCTGCCAGCATTGGTCAGCACACTGACCACAGCTCTGACGTCCACCTCAGGTTAGGAGCCTTCGCATTAAAACTACTTTGGCAACCTCCAATACCGAGGGAAGCTCATATAGACTATCCACTCAAAATTAACCATGTTATATGTGACCCAGCCCAGCACGAGTAAATGAGACACTTTGCGGCAAAAATGAAAATTGAGATTTGGATTTCATCATTTAAAGCTAAACAAGCTTTAAATTTTCATTTTTGCCGCAAAGTGTCTCATTTACTCGTGCTGGGTCACATATTTGTTTTACTATACCTCATACATTCAGTTGCATTACAATTTCATGAGCTCAGGAAATTGCTGATTAACATGTACCTGGCTGACTACACCCATTTGCTAGTTCCAAAATTGCACCGTAAAGCGCATGCGTAGTAGACTAGCACAAAACCTGTGTACTAGTCTACTAAGCATACGTATTTACCCTATTCGTGAATAATCGTGTGCGTGCGTAGCAAACAGCAAAAATAACGGCTGGCATGTGATGGTGAATGAACCAGTGAGAATTTGGCTCTCAATCATGAATATGTACCGGTATGTGGTATAAATATGCAAATATTGACTGCTTCAGTGGTGTCAAAACACCTCACCCACAGATTCTGGGTTTTTAAGATAACTGATTAATAAATTTCAATTTTTTCTGTGAGAACGCACGCTCGGTTATAGCAAAACTAACGACTGTAACTAGATGGTGAATGAGCCAGTAGGAAGTCATTTTCATTCATGAATATGAGTTAAGGCCGGTTCATACTTAACGCGAATGCAAAGCACTTATAAAAATAGCGTTCGCTTTCATGCCAAGTATAAACCGGGGAGTTGGGGGCTTAATTATCTGTAAGCTTAGCACATGTTTTAATAAAGTAAATCTTTTATGTTGTCTTTTATGGACAGGGGAGAGCGGTTTGGCACTGTGCCAATGCCTGGTGTCTCTTGGAGAATCCAGACCGGATGATCTATTTACCCATTACTTGGCAATCATACAACAGCTGTACGCTGATGCCCTCAATCAGGAACAAGCTCAGGGGGACGGAAGAAACAACGGCGTTAAACACAATATGCTCGTAAGTCACAGACACTCGGCAATTATAAACTTGAATTTGGTCTATACCCTTGGCTGTATATAGAGTTCAGTGCTTGCCCGTTTAAAATGTGCAGCAGCGCGTGGTGGTCTATACCCTTGGCCACATAGCTTTCTTTTGCAAACCACTCGGAACTTCCAATACCAAGAAAAACATAATATCAACTATCCACCCGAAATAAACCATGATTTACCCAGTATGTTTGTTTTTATACCTCGTACATATTCAATTTCATTACAATTTACTGAACCTAAAAAAAATGTCGTTTTATGTGTCCCGCCATCTTTGCGTGAGAAGCAAGGGCGATGTTTGCGCATGCGTACTAGATCCTTGCAACAGTTGCATGATTGCTTCGCAAAACGCATGCGTAGTAGACTCTGTAGACTGTTGCATTCGTATTTATCCAGTGTGTGAATACTCCTGTGCACATTTAGTGTAAACAGCAGGCACGGCTGGCACGTGATGGTAAAGGGACCAGTGAGAATTCAGCTCTAGATTATCAATATGAGTCATTCCATGAGGTTGAGATACAAAGTGTAACATTTTGTCTCATTTCTCCATTCGAACATTAGTTTCCTGAGAAATTTGTCCTTTCATGTAAAATTTAGTACGGGTACTCTGATGTAACAGAGGACGCCGAGTCTCTATTACATCTTGTTGTCATGTTGCAAGATTTATTGTACTTCTAACTGACCAACTAATTGAACCATACACATTTCAAAAAGGTTATTGTAGATATATTTCAAGGAATATGCTGAAAAACATAACAAATGACACACTAGGGTACACCATGTCAAATTGTTTATAGATACTGATTCACTTGTATTTTATGAATAAGAGTAACTAACTTAACCAGTTTGCGCCGGAGGACATACATGTATATACACGCAAAACTTTCCCTATATTCCCAAAACGAATGACGCATAAACACATCATGAGCAAGGCCGGAAATGTCTGTCAGCAGCAAGCAAGGCCGGAAATGCGTGGGTGTGCTTCCCAGTACCATCGGCCTGAACCCGCCTCGTATCGAGTTTCGTTAAAAATAATCCCGCGTCTCGGCTCAGTGATGTTAAAATAATCCTGACGCGAACTGGTTAAAGCTTTGTGTTGTACTTAAAAATGCATAGCATTTGTGGTACATGTACATGTTTATGTTCATGTACTAAAATCAATGCACAACACAACATTGAATGGCCCATGAGGTGTGGTAAAACAAGAGTATAACCAACCTAATAATTATTTATCCTGTTACAGGTTGGCTTAGCAATGTTACTGCTGCTAGCTGACAGGAAGGGCCGATCCTGTAAGAGTATCAGTCAGAATGTCCAGAGATTAGTGGATCACTGTCCATGGCCAGCGTACCGTATCGCACACCAAGCAACAAGACTGGTGAGTAGCTTGACCCCCAATCCAACTGGTCCCCCTCCAGCATTCTTTATCCATTCTTTGGGTGGGATTGAGGTATTTGTAACTGTTCTTGTTCAACAGTTTTTCCTGATTTGTTTTCTTTTTCAGAATTGCCATGAAACTGCTGCAGAAATTTTTGTAAAGCTGGCAACACAGGTACTTTTGATTTATTATGACTCTAAAAAAAGTATAAACATTTTCAAATTCATACTATTGCAAAACTACCGGTACTGAATATTTCAGAAATAGAGAAATATCTGTAGAAAGGGTGGAATGTCTTCTGTTCAATGGTGTAAGGTTCATTGTTTCATTGCCATGGATGATTGAACAAACAAGACAGTTTGAAAGGTACAGAAATCAAAACTCTGACAATTTTGTTTTATACTTGTGTGACAAAGCTCAGGCAGGTGCCTTTAGGGACAAATTATTTTGTTGTTTAAATTATTCCCTTTTTGTGGTAAACTTAACTGGAAAATTTTACATGCTGTGCCCTTCACATGGCCACCATTCATGTAAATGCATAGCTGGCATCTTCGTCTCATGTCTCATATGTGACCTGTTCATGTCTCATATGTGACCTGTTCCAACGAAACCCGGACAAAGTCGCACAATGTGTTTTGTCACAATGTACTCCTGAAGTCATTTCGGGATGGATTTTGCCATTTTGTGGTTTTAGGTTTTCCTAAGTCACTAACTATTAATCTACAATCTCCTCAAATTTGAACAAAATCCGTCAACCAGAAGTGTGCTTTTTGTCAATTTTGTGAAACATTTTTGTATAGAAATAATACGCTTTTCTAAACTTCAAAGCTGTTTATCTCATAATTAGGATGTCAGGGTTTTATCACTAAATCCAGACCCCAGGGAAGATAGGGTGGGGGTACATATGTGAATGATACATCATTTTAAAGCTGAGAACCTAGAGAATTTGAAAAAAGCAAAATCTGAAAAACTAAAAAGTCGACTTTGTCCGGGTTTCGTTGGAACAGGTCACATATCATCCCAACTTGTCACAGTGCTGATTTCTTTCATAACTGTCTTATTTATTCAGTCATCTAAGGTAATGACATAATGAGCCTTATACCATTGGACAGGGTAGTGAGGTGGATTAAGGACAAAAAACACGAAGATCGTGACACGGTGGACAAAAGCACCAATTTTTTTTTAAAGACTCCTATGGGTATGTAGATTAATAAAATCCCATGCTCCAAAAAAATTGCAATGACCTTGACCTAATTATGACGTAATATATTCAAAATGGCCGCCATTTCCTTAAAACGGCATGTTTTTAGTTATATAATGCCGAGGCAAGTGATTTTAGTAGCGAATTATATGTATCAAAGGCCAAGGAATCGCATGGCAACGTTTGTGTTGCGCTGAAACAAACAGTTTCATCATTTTTGTATTAAATTTGTCTATATTAGCATATGATGGTATAAAATACATCATCATCACCGTGGGAAAATCAGTGGTTTGTATTAAAATATTTTAACATGTTTCAATTTCAGCTCATGGTTGTGATGGCTAGCAGACCAATGTTAGTAACATTTGTAATTATAACTCGGTTTTGGATTGAAATGGTTTTGTTTCAGTTTCAGACAATGCAATCGCCATATATAACTTTGTGTTTATTGTGAAGCAGCGTAATCATACATGTCACTCAATTCTCGGTCACCTGGGAAGGACATTAACGTGAAGGACGTGTAATACTGGGTTTTGTGGAATTTTCTTTTCTTTTTCTGTGAGGCTATTAGGTTTTTAAATTCTAATGGAGCGCTTTTGCAAGAAGGTATAGCACAGAGAAACCGGTTTATGCAGGCATACTTCAAAGAATGATCAGTTCATTTTTGTGTGTTTTTTTTGACCAATTCTAGAGTTAGCTGCAGTGAATCAGAACTCATTCTATGTGGGAAGGGGAGGGTGTTTTATGGGAGTTTTCACTAAGTCAGAACTTTTTCTCATCGTTTTCGTTGTTTTTTTGGAGATGCTGAAGCAGTTCTGCTGCGTAAGGTATCATTGGATTTTAGGTAGTGGCTGGTCTACAGAGATAAATCTGCATGATTTATTGTGTGCTGGTATGCCAGCAGTGTGGTTGCGTAACTATCCCGCCCAGAGCGTAATTCCTAATTTAAGTTTTTTTTTCTAGTGATATACGCTTCATGGGAGGTCAGTTCAGGCCACTTTTTTTCTGCGAGATTGCAGTCTGTAGGAATGGGGGGGGGGGGGGGGGGGTGTTTCTGTGTACAAGTTTCAACAGAACCCCTCCGTTCTTTTCGTTATTTTTTTGAGACGCGGAAAAGGTTCTGCTGACAAGTATCATATGGATTATATTTGTGACTGTTCTGCCAAAGATAAATCTGTAATTGTACGTTAACTAGTGGGTATGCTAGAAAGTGGCTGTTTGACTGGTCTCTCCAGAGCGTGATTTTTAACTCTTTTTTTACTTTTTTTTCCGTAAGACACGCATCTGGGGGTCAGTTTTAGCCACCTTATCTCTGCTAGATGACAGTCCGTGGTTGGAGTTCGTGGACGGGCAAATACATCAAACGTCTGCAGGCCAATTGGGTTAGACATTCCCTAAAAGCGGGAGTTTCAAACCCTGTCTCTGGTTTTGGCGACGCGATGACTGGTTTGTGTATTGCCACAGTGGTCCCTTTGTTTTTGGTTCACACAGTGATTGATTTTTACCGGTGATAATATGCCGTCCCCTCTTTTTTCTCCTTTTTTGGAAGGGGAGCAGGGCATATTTTCTGTGCTATATCATGCACGTCATCAGCCACCTTCTTATAGTTCATTTTACTTTCCTTTTTTGTGTGTGTGTGTCGGTTTATTATGACGCGTGGCAAGGACAGGGGGGGGGGGGGGGGGGTTTTGGGGGGGGTTGACTTATTTATTTTGTTTTAGTCTTGAGATCCATTTCTTTGATCATTGTTTTGTTCTTTCAATAGTTCCAATAGAATTTGCAGATTCTCCTCATCAAGATTTTGTTCCTCTTGGTTGGATTGTGGAGACGCTTTAGTCCTAGATCGAACAAGTTCATCTTTTATGTTTTTGTGCCGTTTGTATGCCCGGATGGGTTGGGTATCAAATAGCCTATTCAGATATTCGTTTTCGCTAATCAAGGGCCAGTGTTTGAGGATAGCCCGTTTCAGGGCTGGGTGGTGCGCGACATGTGGGTAGTATGGTAGGACGAACACCAGTGGGATATTGTTTTTGTTTTTTTCACGCTTAGGGTCCGCGGGAGTCTTTCCCCTTAGAGAAAGGAGAGCTAGGTCTTCGTTTGTGTATCCGCGCTTTTGAAGTTTGTCTTTGAAGAATTCAACCCTCTCCTCAAAGTCTTTTGAATGGGTACATATACGTTTGTATCTGGTCACTTCGCCCTTGATTAATCCGCCAAATACCGACTTAGGGTGTGCTGAATCTCGAGCTAGGTACTGAAATGTATCAGTTTTTTTGGTAGCGACTCGAGTATCCAATATTCCTTCATGTATGAATCGTTCGCCTTTGTAGATAATAAGGTCGAGAAAAGTGACTTGAGGGAGCGAGATCTCAGACGTGAACTTCAGCATAGGGTGAATTTTATTAAGTGATTGCACTAGGTCAGCAGCCTGCTTTTCATTTCCGTTAAAGATTATAAGAACATCGTCTCTATATCTCATGTAGCTCACAATTGAGGGATTGTGAGGGAGGATTTTGTCTTGTTCGTATTTGAATAGAGTTATGTCACAAATCTCCGGACTGCATTCGCTGCCCATGGCCACGCCAATTTTTTGTCTGAAAAACTTAATTCAAATTCAAACGTGTTTCGACGCATAATGAGTTCAAGGAGACGTCGCGCGTGGTCTGTCGTGGGCTTGGGTATTGCTTATAGTCTGTCATCGGCCATTGCAAGTGCGTCACAAACTGATTCAATTGCCTCATCTTGTGGGCAGTTAGTGTACATGGATACTATATCCAGTGTTATCAATAAGTTATCTTGCTCCAATGTCAGGTTATTTAGTTTTTCAAGCACATGCCCAGAATCGCGTGTGTATGTGCTTTGCTGTTTGACAATTGGGAGCAAGAAATAGTCTATGTATTTGGATATGGATTGAGTCGGTCCTCCGCAACCACTAATGATTGGCCTCCCCACGAACCGTGTTCCTTCTGGTACTTTTTTGTGAACTTTCGGTAGGAGGTAAAGGCAAGGTGTTTTAATGTCGTGGTTGCGGGGGTTAAGAAACTCAGATATGTCTTTCGATATGAGTCCGTCCACGTAGAGTTGGCGTATGGCTTGAGAGACTAATTCCGCGGTTTCATCGGTCAAGTCCCTGTTAATTTCTTCATAGTGGGGGCCTGTTAATTGTCGTGTCCCTTCACGTATGCAGTCTTGTTTGTTAAGGACGCACACACCGCGGCCTTTATCGAATTGTTTGATGATAATATCCTGTCTTTTCTTAAGGCCAGATAGCGCAACACGTTCTGCTTTTGTTATATTTAGTTTGACATTTTGAATTTTCAGTCTGGACAGTTCCTCCAGAGTGCCTTCAATATATGACTCTAGGTTTAGATTGAAGGTAGGTTGGGGAGTCCAAGTTGAAGGTAGTTTGAACGGGTGTGAGCTTATAGGTCTGACTCTCCCTGCCATTCTTAACCGTAATCTCATCTTTCTGAAGAAGGATCGGGAATGGCGAAGGATGGTCGACCTTTTTGTTTTTTGGGGGGTCGGGATGAAGTTAAGGCCCCTGCCCAATGCTACCAGTTCAATGTTGGAGAGTTGAGCGTCTGATAGATTTTTCACATAAGGCATACTTTTCTTGGCCCCCATTTCGAGAGTGATCGTTCTCGTCTGTTTGTTTTGCTTTTTACTTATTTTGCGAGACTCGAACGATCTTTCTCTTGCTTTTTTAGTTTTGTGATTTTTTTGGCTTTTGTTGATTCTCCTTGCCATTCTCAAGCACACTCAATGTTTTCTTTCGGTCAGGTTTTTGTTCAGTGAGGTGTGCAGGAGAACGGGGAAAATCTTTAGACTATAATATTAGACTTAAACAGTTGTGACGTCAAACAAATGGACCAACATTGATTGACTTGGGTACAGGTTTCCCGAGAACGCCATTTTTTTGAGCGACGATCCTGCCCCTTTAAGTAGGTGGTTAATAGTAATAAACTGTAAAAAAACCTAATAACTGTAACTGTAAGATGCAGTTAAATAAATGGTAACGCACTATAATCCCTCGTCTACACAAACTAACTGTTATATGCGCTATTCAATATAATAAATATCCTGTCATAACCTATATCCGGTCAGAATCATTGTGTTTCATTGTGTTAATGTGTTATTGTTTTGGTTGATAGTTATTGTTTATTATATCATAATGACATCATGGTATCTTGTAGATCAGTGCCACGGTAATTATACTGTTACCATTTTGAACACACAAAAAATAGCATTTTGGTGAAAAAACGGGAATAAAATCGGTTTTTTTTTCAAATTTTGTGTTATTTGTGTAGTATTGACGATGATGACGTCATATTTACATCAATATACATGTAGTCACCACTCACCATAAAGGATATTAATTTTTTACAAACTAATACCACCCTCATTGAATTCCTTGACCTCAGAAACATAATTTTGGCATGTAGAAATCCCACCATGGCATTTGCGTTTGCTTTATTACATAACAAGAGGTTATGACGTCATAATGACGTAATTCAAGGTTAACAATTCTCAGATTTTTTGGAGCATGACTTTTTTGAAATCTATGGGTCAAACTGATACTTTGGTGAAAAAATGGTGCTTTTGTCCACCGTGTAACGATTTTTTCCTTAATCCACCTCACTAGGGGACATTCTACCCTTTCCATAGACATTTGTCTTTTTCTGAATTATTCAGTAGTTTTGCAAAAATATAAATTTGAAAATGGTATACATTGTGCAACACGTGCTTGAATGCATAAAGTACGCAGTTCAAATTTCCTACTAAAGATCTATAAGGATGATACCTAAAGGTAGCATGGACGTGAATGACATCCATGGAGAAAATCCTGTGTGTTTTCTGGCCCACCTCAGGTTGCTTCTGAACACTACTACTACTGGCTGTGTGGCTTAGAGCAGTTCTGCCTAGGAGAGACCTGCCTTGCAGACATCACGGACAAGCCCGACAATCTCATGCCTTGCCTAGCCAAGGCCCTGCAGCACTACGAAAAAGGCTTGTCCAATCTGAAGGTAAACGATCAGTCAGTGAATGTCCGCTTATAGGGATCATTTGCCTTTATTTTATATAAATAGTAATAATAATAATAATTAGAATTGATGTTTATACAGCGCTTTATGGGAATTATACATCTCAATGCTGTCATTTCAGTGCAAAGTACCCACTTACTCCTCGGTGGAGAGAAGCAATGAGCGACAAAGTGCTTTGCCCAAGGGCACACATACCATAGTCCCAGGCTGGACTCGAACCCACAACCTGCAGCTTTACCCACAGATTACAAATTCAATGCTCCAGACCACGAGGCAACGGTACTGTGAGTGGTGTTACAATAATAACACTGCTCAAACTCTAAAGAAGAAAGGTCAAAACCTGACCTGTTAACCATCTCGCACCAGGTTTATTTTTAAGTTACCGAGTTACTAAGTTACTATTTTAAATTGTCACTTCTATTGTAGCCCTACATGTATGTCTGAAAAGTGATGAAGTGCACTGCATGTACTGTGAATGTTGTGAAATTCAAATTAGGCCGAAAAATAAAAAACGTTATAGCAGAATACAAAGTAAAAACCAACAACAATGTTAGAGTACATTTCAAGACCATTCCTGACAGATTCACAGTTTTATGGTCATATACCACATACCCTATACTTAACCCCCACCGTTTTAGATCAACAAATAAAGATTATTCACATTTTATTTTTGTCTGGTTTGGTCTAGGACTGTTGGTCTCTTTCTTGGACTCGGTCTCAGCTGCCTTTTGTCGGCCTGGGCCTGGTTTAGTCTTGGTCTTGGTCTTATAGTCTTGGACTGTCGGTTTCGGTCTTGGTCTTAGTCTTGGACTTGGACTGCCTTGTCTGCAATATTGGTATAATTCTAGACTACATACTTTGCTTGCAGGCTGCCTCGACGCCCTCCCATCCTCTCCTGTTCCACTGCGACTACATGAGGCTGCGGGCAGACATGCTGCATTCCTGCCTCCTCCTGTTGTCCTGCCTAGCAACCATCCGCACCTGCCCGCCTCCTGCTATTGCGCCGGCTGTTGCCCTGACGATGGGCCAGGAGCTGCTGAGATGTGGGCACATGGCAACAGAGGTAGGGCTACAGTTACTTCTAAATCTTTGTTAAAAAAAACCAAACAAACAAACATTGCACTAAAGTCATTATGTTGTCCAGCGATGGTGCTGACTTAACCATAATAATCGCTATCCAGTCAAACTCCAACACCAGGTTTTGTTGGAATATGTTAGGATGGGTACTGGACCCCTAATCTGATTGTCCTATACACTGGGTTTGGCATCCAGAATCAGAATCCATCATTTTTTGCGGACGTGTAAGAAACCACATTTGTGCAATGGTGCCGTGTGCAATTTATGGGGAAACACACAGCGTGTTTAATAATCGTACACTACATTGAACGAAAACGACCCAGCGCGCATGCGGAGGCGAGTAGCTATCAGAGCTATGCTTGGAATGTCCTCGGAATTTTACGGGTTCACGTGACTCTTGCTTCAAGACCGTGCTCTGAACTGAATCTGGCGATAATTAAGGGCGCCCTCAATAAGCCCGGATAGCGGACGGCTCGCCCCGGAACAGATGAACAGCTTGGTCTTGGAGCAAGACTAGTGAGTAGTAGGCATTGGGTTTGGCAGATTATGAGTCAAAAGTAAATTATAAAGAAAATCTTAGTGGAAAGACAAATTGCCTTTGTGATTATAATTGTTTACATTATGGTCATTTAGACAGTCACTGATTATTGATGAATTTTTCTTGTCTTTGATTGTAGATGCAGCAATGTGCAATGCAGGTCCAACAGTTGAGTGTCCGTTATGCTCGGCTCTATCAGACTTCCTTTGATGCTGACCCCGACTCGCTCAGCAAGATCAAATTGTATCCTTCAACAGAAGGCGCTCGGAAAGGGTTCATTGATTTTATTTTGTACTTTTTGGTCCCACAGCTCCAAAGAATGAAACCTCATTGAATGTTTTTAAAACAATGCTACACTGTCAAGTCCATAAAAAAAAACCAAAGTCACACTTTTATCCTGATTTTGTCAATCAAAAGTCCTACTTTTATCCAGATTTTTTCAATCAAAAGTCCGATTTTTATCCGGATTTTGTCAATCAAAAGTCAATCAATCCTTAACTACTGTTTTTTCAAAGAATTCAACAGCAGTGTTTGCTGTTGGGTCATGCCATTGACTGCCTTGTCCTCAACAATCCAGCATACAGGTAAGAAAGACTTTTCAACAGTCGATTTGCTTGTCCTCATCTCAACAAATTGACTTAAAGGTAGAGTAGACTATTTGTCACCTGTGCGTTTTTATCATTCGAAGCTGCAGAAGTACTTAATATATAAAGACTGGTGTTTTACAACTACATGTAACTTGATGTAGCGTTAGCTCTGTGAATGTGGTATATTTTCTCAGAAAACAATATTCTAGGATCACAATTTTAATTCAAAAGTTTCTGAGCCATATTTTGAATTGCGCCCGAAATAAGTATCCGAGACATGTTTTCATTCAGCCGAATGCAGCTATATGCGATGCCACGCGCTGAACCGAATAATAGTGTTTGCACACACCCTTTCACAGAATCGCCCAAATACAAACTAATTAATAAAAAATATTTCTTAAAATGTGTCACCTGACCATTGAAAGCATGATGGGAGACACGGCGGAAATCCCCCTACTTTGTGGTTCTTTTTAGTTATGTTTTTTTTTTTGTTTTTTTTAATTTTTATTTTGGAGGGAGGGATCAGGGCCCAATTTCATAGAGCTGCTAAGCAAAACAATTTGCTTAGCACAACAAGTCTTGCTTATTAAAAACAGGTTACTAGCCAAAATTATACATGTTTTTCATGCTAAGCAAGAAAACAGCTGATTATCAATCCAAAACAATAAAGATCAGGTACAAAATTGGTCTGTAACCTTGTTTTTGCCAAGGACAAATTGTCATGCTAAGCAAATTGTTGTGCTTAGCAGCTCTATGAAATTGGCCCCTGGTGTGTCTTGGGTAACAATAGTCTAGAGAGTATATAGGTATGGGGGACCAACTGGAAAGTCCCTCTGTCTCATATCGTGCTGGGTATACACCTGACACATCTTTTAAAATGATCTTTGTTTTCTTCAAAATGACACAATGCAAGAAAGAATCATTTCACAGGAAGTTTAGTTTCAGTATAATCTTTACAACAAGTAAAGCTTTTCAACACTGAATGGGTTGTTTACTTTTTGAATAGCTGCAAATGGTATGCTCCAAAGGTACATTGTAATACACACAAGCTTTGCATTGCATTGTCACCACATCTGAAGCTTTACGTGATGTCAATTTTAAGGAAGAGTATCTCACAAAGATCTCATCAAATTCCATTGGATTTGTGTGGTTTCCCCGCAGTGGCTCCAAGCAGTGGAATCTCCTGGGTAGCTGTAGTGCTGTGGAGGGCTCCACGGGAACCAACAAACAACAAGCCAAAAAGCAACTGCAGGTGACAGACGCCATCTTAAAAGATATGCAGAACGTTCTAGCGCAGACGGACGGCCAGTCCATTTCCCATCAGGTGCGTAAAGAAGGCCTGAATACAAACTAGAAAAAAGGCACTCAATAGAGTTATAGTTTTTATCATAAAGTGGACTTTAACCCTAATCGTCGCTAATTGCAACCCCCCCCCCCCCCCCCCCCCCCCCCCCTAAAAAAAGGGCCTGACGTGAAAATATAGTGATAGATTTCGATAGAGGCCTGAAGCTGTGTCGGTGCAATTGATGAATTTTGCCTAGGATCCAGTATTGTTGTTGCCATATAAAGGCTGTGTACTAAATTCATCAACATCAATCAGCACTTCAGTGGTTGTTCCATTAGCCCAATTGGTATGGTACCTCGTTGGAAAGGTAGTAGAGACTTGTGGGGACTGTATTTTCCTGTGGATGTTTTTTTTGTATCAGCATGTGAACTGCCTAATTGAGGCCTGTGCAGGGATGATGCGATTGCCGTTTGGTTTTCCACGCTACTTCTTCCAGGCGTTACAGTCAACCAGCATCAAGGTAGGTAACCATAGTTGTCTCAGTTTGCGTTGATACAATCAGTCCAAACGTACCCATGTTCCCCTTATTCACGACCGTTCGAACATTGGTGAATAGAGGGGGAGGACTTACAGGTTGTACTTTTACACATAATAATCTTACACATAATCCGAATCTTGCAAAATCCTCCAATTCTAAAGTATTAAAACTCCATGTAACCTGAATCCTGCAAAATCCTCCAGAATTTATTACAAAATCCTGCAATGGGTTTACCATTGAGCTATAAAACAGCTGCTAATGTAAGTGCCCTATTACAACAAGGGTCTGCACACATCACCCTTGGTATGCAAACGTTTCCTACCCTTGACACTCACAGGTAACTTGCACCTTGACTGAAGCTCTATGGAAAATGTGCATAGAGCATGAGCAGTGTGAAAGTACCAAGTAATAAATAACCTCCCCCTCTAAAATCCTCATTTGGATAAATACCCAAGTAAACTCAATCCTGAAAAATCATCCAGCATTAGTTTAGGCCTTATGACCTGGATTCTGCATTATCCTCCAGTGGCAAAACCCCAAACGCTCTCAATCCTGCAAAATCTTGCATTTTGCAAAGAGGATTTGGGATGTTTAGGGAATATTAAACTTTAAACTTGCATTGTGTTAATTTGGAATTTTGGTTCTCAGTGGATTTTTTTTTTTCGCAGCTGGCTTTGTCACCAACTGCACGGAATCCAAACGAACCTGTGTCTTTGGCCACTGACACGCATTTGGCTATGAAGGTTGAGGGCGTTATACAGCATGGAAGTAAACCTGGTAAGAGCCCCAAAAGAATGGTTTACCAAACGTGGATATGTCTCCAGCTTTGGCTTCAGTGCAAGGCTTCGTGCATTTAATGCCTCCAGCTTTGGCTTCAGTGCAAGGCTTCGTGCATTTAATGCCTCCGAGTCGTAAACACTAACTCCAGCTTAATGTTAGCTTCAGGAAAATCAAATCCTGTTGTACAAGGTCAATATTTGGAGTGTTTAAGTTTGGTCATTAATTTAAGGCTTTTTGTGAGTCTGGAGACAGACTGGTGACAGACTGGTGACAGACTGGGGAAGGGGAAGGTAAAGGTGAAAGGAAGCCTAGATTTGGAACTAAATCAGTGCCTGTGGGCAAAAAAACAAACAATACATGTAGGTAAAATACAACAATTGCTTTTGCTGCCCAATGTTTTCGATCAAAAGACAGTAAAATGTTCAATTTCAGTCATGGAAGATAACCTGCTAAAAGACTAGGAGAGACAACTTCTGTGCAATTATTCCTCAGACTCTTGGGGTGGGGTGGGGGGGGGGGGGAGTGCTAGTGTATGTAAAATGTGTATACGAGGCGCGATGGTACCCCTCGCTTTCCCCCATGATGCATTGCATTAAACAGTGCGTATACATCATCAGTACATATTGCTATTGACAGTTGATATCTGACAGAGAATTTGACCATGTTCATGAACTGGACTTTATAAAAAGTTGACAACACTGTTAGTTTTACCTTAAAAAACAAACCCTTTATCAGGCCTTTTCCGCAAGGTGAGCAAGGTAAAACTGGTGGTGACATCGTCCTGTGCAACTGCCAAGACTACAGCTGTGGGCAAGACCAGTGAGGTACGTTATAGTCGTACACTTTTTAAAGCTATTTCTTTCTGTCTGGCAAGCATTGGAGGTATTTTTCCATGAATGATGAGAAAATGATATATATTTTAAAATTTCAATTTTGAACCAACTACTAATGGCAATTTACAAAAATATGTCTTTGAGATGCATCTTTAGACTTCTTTTATTTGTTTTCTTTAAAATAACGGAATGCCAGAAGAGAGTTTAGAGTCAATAATATTTTTACATTATAATAAAGCTTTTAAACTATAATTTGGTTGGTTACTCTTTTGGATAATTACAAAATATATACTGTCCCTTTAGGACTCATTTTGTGGGATCTTGTGTCGCTTTTTTGTTCGCCTCCTATAGTCTGATGGTGGGACCAGCGCCGGCACGTGGTCGGTGGAGCCCCATCATGACTACTTCAGCATCCAGATCCTGCTGTCGCTGCCCATTGTCGGTACCCACACCATCAACGTAGAGGCCAACGTGGTGGACAGCCACGGCAGCTGCTGGCAGACTGGTCCCCGGCTCAGTCTGCTGGTCAAGACGTACGAGGAGTTCACCTTGCAGCAGAGACAGCAGCAGCAGCAGCAGCAGCAGCAGCAGCAGCAGGCCACTGGTGCCAGATGAGTGGCAGTTGGTGGCGAGCAGTGATGACTGGTTCAAACTTGGTTTTACACTGTTTGTGAATACTAAAGACTTAGCAGTCGAGCTATTTTTATCCATGTCTTTGAAAAGAAATGAAGATTTACAATTGTAGTGCTTCATCAGATGCTATATGGTAAGAGAATGACAAAACCTGTATACAATTTAATTTATGGATCAAAACAATCTTTTCAATCGATCAGATCTGAAAATAGAGGCGTTGGAGAAACCAAAATGCCTTTTATAAAACAAAAATATTATTTGTTGAAAGAAAAATCACCTCCGAGACAATAAACGTCCCTTTACGTAAAAATGTATTTTCCGACATCAGACTCATTTTTGAAGAGCGGGTCACATATGGTTATATCCTGATGCCACTTCAGCAGTTGTGTACAAAGTCTATGAAGTATTTCCTTACAAAATTGGAAATGTTTCTCAGTCCCAGATTCGTGTCTTTTAAAATAAATTGCACTGATTGACCATCATTGAAATTATATATGTAGACAAAAACTGGCGTCAGGTTGCAACATTCTTTTGGGGCAAATACAGTTTGTGTCAAACAAACAAATTAAAATACTACCTCCTGTTTTCTTTATAAAGAAATAATTATGTGGTTGGCCGGTTTAAACGAGTTATTAACAATGTCCAGGCCCATGAGCCGGTTTTAAAGGCATGTTTAATACTGGGCAACCACATAATATATTTATTCCCATTCACCAATACTTTTCAGTAAAACGCGTCAAAACTAATTTTCCAAGTCTTGCGAGGTTTCAACCAAGGGTAAGACAACCAGATTTCATGGGCGTCCAAATTTTATGTGACATCAAAAAGTGTTTAAAACTGCCTACTGGGCTATCTAATAATAGAAATGAATAAACTAAGGTTTTTATGAATAATATTTATATATACATGTACGCACTGGAAATGAATAATTATTTCTCAACACGATGCTTCCTTCCCCCCAAAAAAAACAATTAAAAAAAAGTTATACCTATCGATGTACAGTTATTAAAATGAAAGGGATGATATGTTAATGTGGTGAGACTTGAGTGTAATTTGTCTATGGATAGGTCTCCTTCGGTGTGCGGACAACCATCATGAATGTATTAATAATTGTCCCAGCACCCAGACGGTATTAAACAGAGTGAATAATACCGACCGAGCACACATTTATTCCCATTCATAAATACCTTTTTTGTAAAATTCAGCCCCAAAAGCCCCGAAAATTGTCGCAAGTAAATTTTGGTGTTTCGCCATTCTGTGTGTGTAAAATGACATGTTTCCGCCTCTGTCACCCTACACAATACATGCAATAAAGCATATTTACTGTATACCAGACTATTACTGCCATTGGCAACCTTGTTCCCAGGGTATCGAGCTGTACGCGCTCAACACTACCCGCTCTTACTATTGGAGACCGGGGACGGGTATAATGCGACATCGCTTTGTTGCCAGGTGGTTTTAAACACTTCCAGCCATGTCTTTATCGTCCATTTAATACCGGCCACGTGACGGGCTCTCGACCAATAGAAATGCCTAAACTGTCCCAGGTATTTATGAATATCGTTTAAAGGACCTGTTCAAAGTTTTACAATTATAGATGCCAAGAAAAGAAGAAAAAGGGGCATTTGTTTTAAACTGGCGTCGGGCAGTGGTTCTTGTTATTTTTTGTTTTATAAAAAAAAAAGATTCGGAAACAATTACAAGATATCTAGCGCAATCATTATTTAATTTCGAATAAGCAAGATATTTCCTAAAATAGGTAGGTACAAAATTTGATATCTGCAAAATGGTGTAACCTACCTTTAAATAATGACAAAGAAAACACTGCTCGAATGTGAACATTTCCTTTTTCAGGGGATTTTTGTACATTTATTCTCAGCAAATAGCTAGCCGTCTTCCAACACATTATTAATAAGGAGCTTTTTGTGCTACACAAGTCTCAAAAATGTACATTTCTGTCATTTATACTTCTAACCAAAGTACAAAAATAATCAGGGCCCTGTATGTAACGGCCCTTTTTTGTCACATTCATTGAAGTAGTTTAATCTACACATTTTTTTTTTATTGAAGAAAAAGTCAATTTTATAGAGCTATTATTATCTGTCAACTGACAGGGAACATCTTAAATTTGCCTATTTCATGAACAGAAAATATCAGCTTAGCAAAGACATGGGCATGAAATGGGTCATTATACAAGTACCAGCGGAAAATGTCGCGTTGGAAGTTATCCACGAGGCAGTTTTCTCAAGGGACGTCAGTCATTTGCGGAAGATTGTCGGTCTTCACCTCCTACAAAATTGGTAACCCTTCACAATATTTCTCAAAGCTTTTGTGAAAAGTGCTTAAGATAAATTTGTTTTCCCACTCCTCAAATAACTATAATGTACATTTTTTTTCTTTTTCTACAAGTTGTAATTATAGCAACATAGAAACGTCCATACTTTGAAAACCTCTTGGACTTTTACACACAGCAACAAATCGCCCGACAGGGTAGACATAAGATAGTAGTGTAGCCCACCAATTTTGGTGGGCTACACTACTATCAGCAACACTAACATTATACATATACCTTGTGTTTTCAATGATGAAATAATACTAGGTAAGAGCACTGTAGAGATTTACTGGGTCAACTCGGAAAAAAAACGAAAAAAAAACACACCCACCTACTTCCCTGTTTAATATGCTACTTAAAAAAACCAAGAGTTGAGTGTCAGATGTCTATTGCCGTTTTTAGTTCTTGTAAAACTCCTTGCAACTCTGACTCCATACACAACAGTAAACCTGTAACCAAAAGTAGACAATATTTCTGTGGTATGAGTAAGGCCGCATCCGAATCTCTTGTCTATGGCTATTGTCTTGGTGTTCGCCCATTACAAATATGCGTGAGCAGGCTGACAATAGACGTAGCCGTAGCTCTAGAAGCCCGTTTCGGACACAGACAATTCAATCTATAATTTGTACCGAGTTCGTATGGATACAGCAGCTAGGAGCTAGACATAATTACAGCCAGCTTTGTGTTTTCTCATTGAGCCAGTTTTTGTTTCCATTTTTTTATTGTTTTTTCTTAAACAAACATTGACAACAATATGATCATTTTTTGCATAGTATGCAGAAGTGGGATCTAATTATTATCATATGAAGTGACGCTATAAAATTCTGCAATCATTCAAACCGAAAAAGTGCCCTCGTTCTTTTTTGTTTTCAATTTGGCCATACTTATCAGGTCTACAGCCTTGTCAGGTTCATTTCTGCACAACTGTTCTAAAAAGTACCGTATTCAAAAAGTGTGGCCAAAAGAACATCACAAATAAAAGCTTGCTTACCCGTGTTTGCTGTACTGCTTGCAATTAGACTAATGACCAATGGAAGCTGGTTGAACTGAACCACCTGCAGAAAATGCAAATAGTTCAATGCAGTTTGGACTTCAGGGAGACCGGAATCCGCAAAGTAAGCACCATGCCAAGATTCTGTTCATTAATCCTACCCCCTAGGTTTTTTTGCTACGATGGCACCCTCTAATCTTGAAAAATCCTTGGAAAGAATGATGCAACATGATGCCTCTTTTTTTCCTCATATAATGTATATCATCTCAACAAAGGTCAGTCGCTGCAAAAATGTTTAAAAAGACATGAATCTGGGACTAAGAAACATTTAAACTGCTTAGTTAGAAAATAAGTGGCATCAGGATACTATATTCTTTCTAAAACTCTTCCAGTAAATATTGGATACATCCTCCCAAATCCTTAGTTATTTCTTGTATTTATTCACTTGAGGGGTGAGCACTGCCTCTATCCTGCAAAATCCTTCAACAATCGCTTGGCTCAACTTGTAAAACTACATTGTGATCAGAAATTGTGATTTGTGGATACTATACTCTCGGAAACCTTTTTTTCCTCTACCTGATAAGCTCCATACATGCAGATAATGCTCTTGTTGTGCGACAACCCCAGCTTACTCGCTTGGTCTGCTGCCATGGCAAAGGTTGCTAGGAAGGCTGGCTTTAGTGCTTGCTCTGGGACAGCCTCGGAGGTGACTGAAATGAATAGATTCTTGCAATTTATTATCATTTAATATTCCTGCCGCCGTGATGCTATGTCCACTAAGTCAACCTTTTGTGCATTCATCGTTACTTGGGGACCCGTTTGTTTCATGCAGGATTCGGAATTAGTGATCTGGTCGTTGATTAACAATCAAATTCCACCCGATTGATGAAGTGAACCAACGACCGGATCACTGATCGCGATCTGTGTGAAACAAAAAGGCTTTTAACAAGATCGCGTCGGATGATGTTTATATATGCAAAGTTCTTTTCCGGAATTTAAAACGGATGACGAATAAACAGGTCATAAGCAAGGCCGAAAATATCTGTCAGTGCCCGGCTCGCAGCCTGGAAATATCAGGGTGTAACCCGACCGCTGATTGCGGGTACCCGGCTCCAATTTATCGATTTTATTACCCGAAACTGCCTTTGTAAATGTTGACACATTATTTCAGAAAGGCAAGCGTCTTTTATGTTCATTGCGTGCTGATAAATTGTAAGAAAACATCCGAGTAAAACGTCTTTACCGACAATTTCCCGATGTCTAGATAGCAGCCTAACGGATGATTGTGCTTTCTTTGTAGTCATTGTGATAAAAAAATGCCTTTGAAGTCTATTTACCGACAATTCTGACAGCTGCTATAACTTGTGGCTGACATTGTATCAGTGTTTTGTTACAGTTGTCCTTTGAGTGAGGTTTACTTTTTGGAAACTGTGCTGAATTACTTCACGATCCCACAGACCCGTACCTGGAATGTGGTTTTGAAACCTGATACTGCAGGAGAAGTATTTGGTTCTATTGTATCAACTCTGCGGCCAGCCGGGCAGATCTGCGGTTGGCTTTTTTGCTACATTTCGTGTCGGCTCACTCAAAGGATTTAGTTCATTGAACCTTATTTATTTTGGAAAAAGACGTGCCACTGTAGACGTGCAATTATGGGGAGCGGCAAGTCAATTTATTTACAAACATTTATTACAAGCTGAGAGTAAACTCCACGCAATACGGGATCGCTGTTGACAATCTGGCTCTGAAAACCGCGCACTTAACTTATCTTGTTTTTTGTTTTTTTCACTGGACCGCCAGACTACTTAGAAAAGGGTTTTGACTAGACCGCCGCTGTTTTGAGTGACTATAATTTGTTTGCGTCGATCCCTGAGTTGCAAAGTAGGCCCGTGCATTTGTTTAGTTGCGAAATGCAGGGAAAGTAAGCACGCCATGCCAGCGCGGCAGTCGCGATGCAGCTTGCAAGTGGAGTGAGCGGGGATGTATATGCACGTGCCGACACGGTGTATACTTCCGGGTTTTTGTTATGATTCTAATAATAGTCACGGGTACCCGGGTACCCGACCGTGGCGGGAATAGGGTACCCGGGTCTCGTACTACCTGTAAACGCACACCCTTATGCTACCCACAGATGCTGGACTGAAGCCGTCTCGGATCAAGGTTCGTGAAAAGAAATCCCGCGCCTGGGCCAAGTTAATTTTAAAATAAATGCGAACTATCTCCATTATTGCCAAGCACAAACTTGAAAATGTTTAATCTCAGTCCCAGATAAATGTCTTTTCAACAGTTTTGTAATGACTGACCTTCGTTGAGATAATATTTGATGCAACATTCTTTCAAAAATTTCCTCTTTTTTTGGCCTGGTCCTTAACCAGCTCGAGCCGAGGGGCGGGATTATTTTTAACAACACTTGATTCGAAGCAGGTTCAGGCCGATAGTGCCGGGAAGCACACCCACGCCTTTCTGGCTTTGCTCACTGCTGACAGACATTTCCGGCCTTGCTCATGGCGTGTTTCTGCGTCATCTGTTTTGAATCAGTTGGTAGAGCGCCGGTCCGGTAATCCGAAGGTCGCAAGTTCAAATCCCGCTCCTGCCAGTTTTTGTTGTTTACTGTAATATAATATTACAATATCTAATGCAAGATATTAACCCCGACTCTGCCAGGTATTTTGGCCAAAAAACTGCAAGACGCAGCAACATGCACCATTTGTCAAAATGACTAGAAAGCCCAGTGCAGCGAGATCCATCAGGTAAAAAATCTCAAAGCCAAACTGCTTCAGAGTCTGTGGTCACCCCACGCAGCAGGATCCATCTCTGGCATTGTTCAATAGGGACTAGCTCTCGATAGTCTTGGACTTGACCTTATATGCACTGGTGTTAATAGCAGAATGCATCAAAGTGTAGTAGACTTTTCAACCTCTTCACCAGTAATGGGCATGATGTGATTTTGCATTCAAAGCAGAATGTGATTTAAACAAAAGATTCCAAAATCACATCCAAATGCTCCAAATTCACATCCTGTGTTGAGTCATGAACCCAGGATGTGAATTTGGACATTTTACACACCTTTAATCACTGGTACCCCGTCTCTGTCTGTAACAATTATTGCCTCCAGTCCTTCCACCCTGAACAAAGACAAAAGAAGAATTGCATTGGTTAATGTACATTTAAAAAGGTTGCTGTGGTTTTCATCCTACTTTGTCTCAAAAAAAGATTATAATTTTGTCAGAAAATAGCTGTCGATAACCAGATACAATAAACCGGGGGCGCGCATTGCCGCGCTGTAACCGCAAAGCATTGCCAGGTGCTGTGGATTTTGGTCTGGAAGCGCGTTGAACTTGACTAACATTGTTTTGTACAAGTCAGTTGACTGTACCAATGCACAGCTGTAGACCCCAGATACATCATGTACATGTACTTGGGAGTAAAACGTGTTTTATCTGCTTCAACTTGATCGTATCTGAATTTTGAAAGGATCTTTGGGTGTAGGCAGGGGGGGGCGGAGAGGGGGCCCAACAAAGTGCGCCACCAACGTTGAAATGTATCTCATTCATTCTTCTACGCTCATGAGCTGCACATCGCACACAGTAAATACGTATAGATCGCCCTCTCGAAGCGCACCGTTGAAACACGTACAAATTTGCTCCGCGCTCGCTCTCCGAATTCAGTGATTCATATAACGTCCGCAAAGCCAGGTACACAGGCACGATCTACACGAATTTGTTTTGGGGCGATGTCATTTTCTGCCATTTTCGTTCAAAAAACAACACGATAAAACGCAAGGGGTTCACAGGCAGATTTTTAAAAAAATTCAGTATATCACTGCTACATCCTTTTTCAACGTATCCATGGAAAAAAGTGAGTGGGTTCGAAGGACGATTTTTCACAATTTATCGATTATTATTGCCCTTTTTAGGGGAGGTATTTGTCAACGTCGTTTTAGTATTTGTGCACAATCTCTACGTGCATCAACGGTACGTCAACGCTTATTTTTTTCGACTGCTTTTTTTAATTTTCAATACAATTTTTGTCATTGGATGATAAAAATTAAGGTAAATAACAACCTTTTACAACTACAAAAGACAAGATGTTAAGATTGGATGCCAAAAACTCTTTATTTTTCGCGTGAGAAAATTGTTCCCCCCTATTTTGAGAATGGACGGTACGTCAGCGTTGCGCAATCACAGTCTCGAAGGGCCCCCCCTCCGCCCCCCCCCCCCCCCCCCCCCCCTGGGTGTAGGATCAATTTCTACACCCATATACATGTATGTGGCGAGTGTTTGCTTTAACCCTAACTCCCTCAACATTGTTATTGAACAATACAATTCCTTCAAAATCCTCCAACTTCCTTTGTTGTGCAAGGAGTTAGGGTTAAAGTTCACAAAAAGGGTAAATTTGGGGACGACCACAGAGAATGTCGGCAATTTCGTTCCAGCTCTAAATAGCGAATCTCCCAATATCATGAGCTTTTAGAGCTGGAATTTTGAAGCTACATGTACACTAATTACACCAAAACTGCAGCACAACACTTAAAAATGAGTGGGATGTGCATGCACCACTTACATCTGGAGCAACTTGAAGAAGTATTTTCGTAACTCCTGTGTGACAAAAATGAGAAATCAAAATTTAAAAAAAAATTAAAAAATTAAAAAATACCTGAAAATCCCCCCCGCCCCATGGGCATCGCCAGGATTTTTCCAGAGGGGGACAAAGCACTCGCCATAAATTAGCAGAGGCATAAATCACCGGGCGTCGGTAACAAAAAATTCACAAGACTCGGTTTCATTCTTTGTTTTTACAGAACAGAATTAAGTCATAAAAGTAATTGAGCAATTCCTTCTTCTTGTTGTTGTTTTCCCAGCACATTTTCAACTTATATTCTTGCAACTGATTGATTGAAAATGTTTTCTAAAAAATAGTGATAGAACCATGGACTCGGAGGAATAAACTTACCTCGACCATTTTCCTTTGTGTATAAAATTCAGATTATTAACATAGAAAGTAAAATCACATTGTCAGCAGGGTCAGAGTTTAAGTTCAGCAGTAAATAAAAGTAAAACAATTTCACAAAATAATGCTATTTTATAGATAGACCATGGAGGTAGGAAACACAACCCACAAGTACACAATGTGTTTATGTTGCACTTGCACACACTAAATAAACCAACAGCGCCCTCCCATAGGCCCAGCACGTGATATGTTTATAAAAATGGAGTTTACCAAAGTAAACCTCGGCTTTCGTTTAAATTGGCTTCTAAAGATTTGCAGCCCATGGCATGGGTAAAATAGGCTTATTATAGCTCTATGGTTCTCGTTCAGAATAAACTGTTATCAAAGAAGCCCAGTGTGAATTCCATTTAAAGGATTTTTAGGCCATTATTAGATTGACCGTCTGCATAATATTGGAACCGTAATTGGCAACCTCTGACCGAAACTGCGAAACTGTATGAAATACATGAAATACCGCCCTCTTGTGAGCCAATTATAAACTCGGATAGTTTGTGATGCGAGGGGGGAGTCAGGTACTGGTACGTAAAGACACTTCTCATGTTTAAATCGCTTTTAAAATACACCATATTTATGTTGTTAAAATGTGACAGTGTTTGCACGTATAACTAAGGTTACATCACCACTATGCACACTGGTAAGTATGGTTTTTATATGTACATGATTGATACACAACATATAACATTCGGCATCGCGGTCGGACATCCGGGAACCTCGTTTATCTTTTCATTGTTTATGCACTTGATCTGGCGATACTAGTAGAGCAGACAGAATTTCTTAAATGTAGTTCAAAATGTTGCTGCCACCTCCACAAATATACTTAACAAAATAGCTCAATCTCCTAACCTTCCGTGTCCCCGGTTTTGGCGGTACTCACTAAGCGGTGCGTTTACGGGTAGTACGGGACCCGGGTACCCTATTCCCGTCACGGTCGGGTACCCGGGTACCCGTGACTATTATTAGAATCATAACAAAAACCCGGAAGTATACACCGCGTCGGCACGTTCATGCACAGTACGTCCCCGCTTAATACTCCACTAGCAAGCTGCAGCGCGACTGCCGCGCTGGCATGGCATGTTTACTTCCCCTTCATTCGGCAACTAAAAATATGCTTGGGCCTACTTTGCAACTCAGGGTTCCGCTAGACAAATTCTAGTCAAAACAGCGGCGGTCTAGTCAAAACCCTTTTCTAAGTAGTCCGGCGGTCTAGTGAAAAAAATGACAAGATAAGTTAAGTGCGCAGTTTTCAGAGCCAGATTGTCAACAGCGATCCCGGATTGCTTGGAGTTTACTCTCAGCTTGTAATAAATGTTGCCGCTCCCCATAATTGCACGCCTACAATGGCACATCTTTTTAAAAAATAAATAAGGGTTCAATGAACTAAATCCTTTGAGTGAGCCGACACGAAATGTAGCAAAAAAAGCCGACCGCAGATGTTCCCGGCTGGCCGCAGAGCAGAGTTGATACAATAGAAGCAAATACCTCTCCTGCAGTATCAGGTTTCAAAACCACATTCCAGGTATGGGATCGTGAATTAATTCAGCACATTTTCCATTGATACACTAAGAAGATTATTATACAATCACAGTAACAAATGGCAAAAAGTTGTGTACCCCATAAAACATTATCTTAAAGATTAGCAAATTAAAGCTTGAACAAATAAGTACAGAGGAAAAAAAATACAAAAGTAAACCTCGAAAAAAACCTACTCAAAGGACAACTGTAACAAAACACTGACGCAATGGCAACCGCAAGTTATAGCAGCTGTCGGAATTGTTGGTAAATAGACTTCAAAGGCATCTCTTTATCACAATGACAACAAAGAAAGCACAATCATCTGTAGGCCGCTATCTAGACATCGGGAAATTGTCGGTAAATGGACTTATAAGACGTTTTACTCAGATGTTTTCTAACAATTTATCGGCACGCAATGAACAGAAAAGACGCTTGCCTTTCTGAAATAATGTGTCAAAATTTACAAAGGCAGTTTCGGGTAATAAAATCGATAAATTGGAGCCGGGTACCCGCAATCAGCGGTCGGGTTACGGGTATCCGGGTACCCGGCACAGCCTTAGTACTCACAAACAATTCCTGACAGTCTGCAAATCCAGGAAATTTGACGACGGTATTAAAAGTAGTTTGTACTGTTGCACGCCATCTTAAAAATGAATTCCCTGTCTGACTCCGTGGGTTTTTCCCCAGGATATTCTTCTGGGGTTTTCCTCCCACCTCTAAAACTGTAACTTCTTCACATTAATTGTTGAATGAAATTTGTTCCCGCCGTGAATATGGCCATTGATGCTGGTACGGCGTTAAACCCTAAAAACTCACTCACTCACTCTTAAAAATGAAACCAAATCCTGACACATATGGTGGCCCTGTCGGGACATCATCGGTGGTGATTATTTTTGGGTGATATTTTTTTTTACGACTAGTGAATATTTTTGCCACTTTGTGAACGACTACATGTATGACATCACACAAAATATTGAAGACCGATTATGTCCCATCAAGGCCACCATATGCGTCAGAATTTGGTTTCATTTTTAAAATGGCGAGCAACAGTGCACACTACTTTAAATACCGTCGTGGAATTTTCTGGATTTACAAGAGAAGAATTGTTTGTGAGTACCCCGAAGCCTCGGAAGTTGATCTTGGACACATAAAGGCTATTTAGGCAATTTTGAGGTATTTTGTTAAGTATTGTCGTGGAGGTGGCAACATTTTAAACCATATTTAAGACATTTTGACTAATGCATGTTACACGTGTTGCTCTATACTGCCAGATTACATGTACGGTATGTCCAATTGTTAAAAACAGTGATAACTAGAGCCCAGTAACTCGGACTAGTAATCAGGTGTAGTTACGATCTTTATGATGAAAGTTGAAATTTCCAAATCAATTCCGAAAGCTCCTTGCACTCAACCGTCATGTACGTGTCCGTAATTTTTTGGTTCAATAGTTTGCTTGTACCGGTACATGTATGTATTTAAATTTGAGTTGTTGACCTCGATCACATTGGCGTGTGCGCAGTGAGTAAATGTTACGAAAATTTTATTTTATTGTACCAAAACTGCTTTCGAGATAGTGTGGAAAACTCGTCACGTAATAATTCATGTAGCCATCCGTACCCGTCACTTTTTAACATAATGTAAGGCACCAGCCGTTTGATGTTTTAGAATTAAACGTGGGCTTAATAGTATTGAATATATTATACCCAGTGAATTTCCAAAAAGTATGTTTGGACACCAAAGGCGAGAGCCAAGGATGGTGTTCGCCTGTTCGGTATAGCCGAATGTTTGGTATATATAGTTCGGTATACCGGCGTTCCACTGTAAATGTATCTACAGAGTACTTTAAATCATCCATGGCATGTGTACATACATGTACGGTATTTTAAACTTTGTACACTGTACACATGTGTGATGTACGTGTATTTTTATGTATGTCTTCGCATTTTCGTATCACTGTGGAGAAATGGCTTTGTTCTCGTGTACAAAATGGTTAAAAAAGTCGAGCACGTTTTTCAAAATGCTCTCATTTTAACCACAATTATTTTCGTTGGTTGAAATTTCAACCCATTATACCCTAACCCAAACACTAACCCTAGACCACATTCTAACCCTAGTTTTTGAGTAATTTAACCAGTTCGCGCCGGATGACGAATATAAACGCAAAAATTTCCCCAAATTCAAAACGGATGACGAATATATACGCCAAGTTCAAGTTCGGAAATGTATGTCAGCAGCGCGCAAGGCCGGAAATGCGTGGGTGTGCTACCCAGCACTATAGGCCTGAACACGCTTCGGATCGAGTTTCGTTAAAAATAATCCCGCCCGTCGGCTCGGCGATGTTAAAATAATCCCGGCGCGAACTGGTTAAGTACAATCCAAAAATCTAATTCGTGAAATTCCTAATGGAGACCTATTCATTTATAGAAATTATCCTTTGGAGACCTTTTCACTCCCATTGTCCCCAAGTCTCCAGAGGGTACCGTATTTCGCACCATGTGTATCCAACACACATGCACACAATGTATGTACATTTTGTGCAGTATTTAATTCAGTACAAATTGGCACATTTTAGTTTATGTTTATACACAAAACATAATCTGTACATTTATGCTATTGTCAAGTGTGACCAGCTATTGTTCTGTTGTTATGATCTATAGATCCAATGCATGTTTGCAATGTGTTGTAACCATTGGTAGATTGAGCTTTTAGTTTTATTACACACATGAAGGACCATGCATTTAAAATAGCGCCTAATGGTCCTGCATGTCTGAACTGATGACTCATCAACCTGAGTCATTTCAGCTTGCGTGGCTGGCAAGGGAAATACCTTCTTTACGTACTTAGCCCAGGTGTTGGATCACATTGGATCACATTGTACTAAAGTGTTTGGTTCATTGGTTGGGGGATTTCATATTCTAATGGATGTGACAATGGCTGGGACGTTGTACATGTAGTGAAAAACTGACAGGTTCACTTCGTGACTTGACTGATCATGAGGGCACGCTGTACGTGACTTTTAGTGTAAGTCTTAGGGCATGTACCCTCGGTATGTGTATGCACAGTACAATGTAGAGGATGTTATGGTTATAGGATCTTTAGTTCTACATGTACCGGTACATGTACCAGTACCTTTTTATAGCTCCATGCTGTATTTTACATGATGAGTTGTAAATGGATTGTATGCCTACAGTATACTGTACATGTACATTTACGGTACATACCTGGGACATGGATCAGGTTTTACATGTATGTATGCTACAGAAAAAAAAGGAAACACAGCTGGGTATCCTCAGTCCTTATTGTAAAACAGGACTTGATGTGCATACAATGGCCATGACATGTACCGGTACAATCATACCGGTACAGTACATCATCATCATCACTTGGTACACGGCAACAGAACTAATAGTTCCGTGATGCCGCGGGATCACCACGAGAAGGTAGCTGACGTGATCCTCCAGAAACACCGGGGCGAACCCCTTCTCTTAGCGATAAGTTTTTTCTGGGTTCTTTATACATTATACAACACACGGGACCTACGGCTTTACGTCTCATCCGAAGGACGAAGCAATAGTGGTTTAATTGCCTTGCTTAAGGACACACGTGTCGACGGCCGGGATTCGAACTCTCGCTCTGTGGAACAGAAAACACACGCTCTTAACCACTCGGCCACGACACTCCACAAAGTACGTACTGTATGCATCCACATGTTTATGGGTGGATGGGAGAATGTTTCAGCTTGAAATACATACGGTACATGTACCGGTACATGTACCGGTACCGGTAAACTGTAAAGTGTACAATGGATATATGTACATATAACCCACACATGTATTGGTGTGGCATTCTCTGTTTATGATTAATAATAATAATAATAACAGGCATTTATACTGCGCTTTTCCAAAACATGATCAAAGCGCATAACAAAAGAAAGGATAAATTAAAACAAACTAGAACAAAACTTAAATCTACTATTTAGGAAAAAGATAAGTTTTAAGTTTACTCTTAAATGTAACAACACAAGTAGAGTCACGGACACTAATTGGGAGACTGTTCCAAAGTTCAGCAGCAGAGTGTGAGAAGGCGTGTTTGCCATAAGATAAACTTGAGTTGTGAGTGTTAAGCCGAGTTCTATCGGAAGAAGAACGGAGTCCTTGACGATTGCTTTGGTGAAGATGAAACATATCAGAGAGATACATGTGTAAGGTGGGGCAATGTCCTTCAAACATTTAAAAACATATAGAAGAGTTTTGAACTGGATGCGTTTCTCCATGGGTAGCCAGTGTAGTTTAGCAAGTAAGGGGGATCCATGAGCTCTCCAACAGTTAACAGTGAGAACAAGTTTGGCAGCTCTGTATTGGATACTGGTGAGGCGTTTAAGATGTGCTTTGGTGATTCCAGATAACAGGGAGTTACAATAGTCGAGACGAGAAGTGACAAGACAGCGAACCACATGGTGACAAGTATCATGATCAATGTATTTTCGAATCCTTGCAATGTTGCGCAGATGGAAGTTAGTAGAGCTACATACTGAATTAACTTGAGATGACATTGACATGACAGGGTCAAACATGACACCCAAATTCCGAATATTAGTTGAGGGGGTTACCATAGAATTTCCAATGTTAAGAGAAACATCTTTAACATGTGACAAGTTGTTCTTAGAGGCAGCAACAAAGAACTCTGTTTTCTCAGCATTCAGTTTCAATTTGTTTGTGTGCATCCAGACTATGACGTCATTTATGCATGACGTTAGCCTGTACCGGTACATCTTGTAAGGATGCATGATGAAAAATGGCTTTATGGTTTTATGTACACTTACAATGTATTGTAACGAAAAACGTTCTCTGGGGTTGACACACACACAGGTAGGAAACTCGGACAGGTATTCTGTGGTTTCGGTGATTCTTAGGCCGTTTAATTACACTTCTCCGCCGGTCAAAACACAGACATGAAGCTTACCGCTATCACGCGGCACTGGAACCGGCAGAACCAGTTCGGCGTATGCGCTTACAAGTACGGGTTGCCCAGGCATACCGTCAGGGAGCACCACGATTTCACCATGGAATCGCTCTAGTGCCCTCTATCGGCCAACCGGCACAAACGTTACAGTATGTAAATGTAAGGTACCGGAATGTACAGTATGTATTTATTGCATTTCATAATAATGTATCGTACATAGTGTACAAGTACCGATGAGAGCTGCCTACCGGCATGTTCCTGTAAAGTTGTGTGCATTATCATTTGTGCATCATTCCGTGCCAAATTACCTAAATTTCTAAAAAGTTGTCAGAGGTCTGAAGCTTTTTCTAAAATACACAAAATGTATCTAAATGTGTACTAGTATACACATTTTGACCAGTAGCTTTTTGTTCTAGAGGGGGAAATATACCAGTACATGTACGTTTTAAAAATCTGTCTTAAAAATATAATGTTGTTTTTTTAGGTTTTCAGGCCTTGAATTTAGCATTTTTTAGGGCAAGGCCACTTTGGCCTTAAATGAAGCAAAGTTATGGAGGGCACCAAGGCCAGTATGTACATTTTTGTATGTAGGGCACCAAGGCCAAACAATATTTTGAGAAAGGGCATGAAGGCTAAAATGATAAAAAAAATCTTACGCTCCGGCTGCACTATATTTGCAATGCAACCCTAACTCCCTTGTGTGTGTGGAAAATCATTTAAAAATTTGAGGATTTTGGGCTGTTCGCTTTACGCTATCTCTGCGCGGCATTGTAGATTTTTCATATTTTCTTCCTCACAAATTCAAGGCCGTTCATTTAGTAGAATAACTTCGTCAAACACTTTTCTATCGTTTGCCTCGTACACGAACATCACTAGCGTTTTGTGTACCGCGCGTGTACGTGTAAGTAGCACCAAGAAAAAAAAGTCATTTGACTTTGCACGTAAGATCTGCCGTACTCACTCCTGCTGGTAATGGTGTACAATGTGTACGTGTGTGTACAAATATAGACATTATTTTTGCGGCGGGGTGTCGCTGCTAGAAATATCGGCACACTCCTCTGAAATTAGCTGGGCTCTACTGTACCGGGTACAGTACATCATGTGTAGCGTATATATTCATGGGCCGGGGCTTGATCGCAAAGCTAGATTTAGTTTGTGTCGTTAATGTTGCTGCCTGCGCGATACGTAACGTATGCAGCTATAGTGTTTATAACACTGATTCAGTGATTGGAATACTAACATTATAGGCTCGAAGATGTTTTTGCAAAAATATGCAGGACGGTCAAGGAAAAAATGGGGCAAGGCAAAACTGACCAAGAAGACAGCAATTTTTAGTGGGGCACCTCGGCCAGTAAAAAAGCAAAGGTGGCAGTGGCCGTCGTCTAATTCAAGCCCAGAGTTTGTTTCTTCACTTTAAATGCCGCCCAGGATATGCCACTGGATATGACCTGAAAATTCCTACAAACTGTACCCCGCCCTCTTTTTTGCCATTTATCATGTTATTACATGTATACATGTAAAGTGTACTGGTACATGTAGTTGCACCGATGAATTTTGGAGGCTCATATGTAGATATCCAATACATGCAATTTATTTTATTTTGTACACCTGTATGCACGGTACATTGTACATTGTACATGTATACATGTAATATTAACAGTTGTTATTATTATTAACAAGGCTTGCAAATGCAGAACTTTGTATTTTTTTGTGTGGTACTTCTTGTACACGGACAAATACATGGAAACAATGAAGAAGGAATGAAACTGCAAGATACACGATATACCAGTAATGTGTAGGAAGTTGACAAACAGCCTGCAATCAACTGCTTGCACAAGTTCAATTGCTAGTATGTGCACTTAATTGCTCCCATTGAATCAGCATGCTTTACAATCTGATACAAGGTTGAATACTAACTTATTGTGCATACTTATGAGTACCTATTATGCTGTGAATTCATGGGCTATTTTAAGGTCAACAAGTTTTACAGTTTCTTTCCTGTTCTGAATAGTAAAAAGATTTAAGGTCGCTGCAAGTTGATATTTATTTATACATCAGTAGGGTGCAGAGTATAAAACTCCAATGAATGATGGAACTGATGAGTGACCATATCCCCACATGTGTTTTGACTTTGGTTGGTTTATGAAAGAATAAAAACAGTGTTTTTTTGTTTCCATGTTTGGTCTTACTAACTCTTAAGCCGTGTTTGCACTGGACTTTTTGGGGGAAGGTTTTACTGAGACGATGGTAAAATAAAAAATGGTCAAATGTTACCACTGTTCGCACTTGGACTTTTGACACGGGAACATTTTACCAAGACCGCAGGAGAAGTAGCCGAGCTGTCAATATAATGACTCATGAAGGCGATTGTGATCACAATGCAATGTGCATGTATCAGCGCGCGCAGGTAAACAATGCAAAGAGCGCATGCGCGGTGTCTTGTGTACGAAATCGCAGTAGGGGGCCGGATGTACGTTTTCCTGAGAAGCTTTTACCGACTCGCGCTGTTTGCACTGGACTTATCGTCTAGGGAAAAGTTACCTGGGAAGTTTTCCCGGGCAGTAGTTGGCCGGTAAAAGTAACCACTCGACTCGGGAAAAGTAACTGAGAGGAAAACGTCCTAAGCCCTGTTCGCACTGGACTTATTATGAAAAAACATACCGAGACGATGGGTACTTTTCCCATTTTAAGTCCAGTGCGGACAGCCTAGGACGTTTTCCTCTCAGTTACTTCTCCCGAGTCCAGTGGTTACTTCTACCGGCCAACTGCTGCCCGGGAAAACTTCCCAGGTAACTTTTCCCTAGACGATAAATCTAGTGCGAACAGCGCGTGTCGGCCCAGGAAAATGTTCATCCGGCCCCCCAGTGCGAGGTCATGCTACACAAGACACCGCGCATGCGCTCTTTGCATTGTTTACGTGCGGGCACGCTGATGCATGCAAATTGCATCGTGATCACATTCGCATGTGGTTCTGCAAAAAGGCTACGTAGAGTTGGGGTTTCTTTGGTCAATATTGATACAGTCGGAAGTTTGATTGGTGCTACCAGTGCATCATTCCCAGATGATAATAAAGAACGTCAACGTGTCTTACGACGAAAGAAAGCACGACAACGGATGCGTCGGCTAAAAACCGACGATGGCGTCAATGATGCGATCGGACCAAAAAGCGCGCGCGCGCGAATGGGTACACCGGGGTCAATGCAGAAAGGTCACGCAAAGCGCCCTCACATGTCATTATAATTACAGCTCGGCTACTTCTCCCACGTTCTCGGAAAAATTTTCCCGTGTCGAAGATCCAAGTGCGAACAGCGGTAATATTTGACCATTTTTGTTATTTTACCATCGTCTCAGTAAAACCTTCCGAAAAAAAAGTCCAGTGCGAACACGGCTCTAGGCTGTCCGCACTGGACTTAAAATGGGAAAAGTACCCATTGTCTTGGTACAGTTTATCAAAAAAAAGTCAAGTGCGAACCGGGCTTTAGAAGCTACACAAAAAGTACATTGTACATGTACAAAAAGCTCTATGAAATGCCCCTTTATTTACTGGTTCCAGATTGTTTGATGCTTCAATAGAAAAAAAACCAAAAGAGGAATGACTTTGTGGTGTGCGTCCATGGTGTGAACCACAAACACATCGTGTTTTGCATGCAGAAATGCCGGTGTAGTGTCAATTTAGGAATAAACCTTGGTACATGTAGTATTGTGCATGTGTGAGGTTTCAACCATGTTTCAACCAACACGACCAATGCACCATCTGGGGTCCAAATTTCATGTAACACTGCAAAAAGTGTTTGACCAGATCGCCATGTACATGTGTACGTACATGTGTATGTACGTGTACCGGTACACGTATGCACAGTTTTTCCATCACGAGCAAGGCCTGTCAGCGACCGGCTCGCAGTGAGCGAGGCCGGAAATATCAGGGTGTGCTATCCACAAATGCTGGCCTGAACCTGTCTCGGATTGAGGTTTGTGAAAAACAATCCCGTGCCTGGGTTCAAAATAATCCTGGTGCGAACTGGTTAAGTATACATGTAGTAACAGGTTTATAGTTGCAGGTTTTATCTGCAACATTTACATAAAACTACCCATGTGACGGGTTCTTAGCCAGTGGGTATGAAAGTCTGCCTCCTCTTTATGAATGGCCATACACATACATGTACATGTGTACAGTACATGTACAGTATGAACGTACAACTGATACATTTTACAGATGTAGCATATTGGATGTTCATGATTGAATGATCTAGTAATAATTCAATTGGATTTTTGTCAACATACAAATGTACTGTACACGTACATGTACCGTATCCACATGTAAATTGTATGGTACCGTACATGTACGTACCGGTACATCTTTAGATGTGTCGACTGTCATATTTGTAAGCCACAGACAATCGCAAGAATCCTGGTCATGTGGCACTTTTAAATTGCCTAGATACATGTACATGTAGTTGCCAAGGGGAGTCAAGTTGGCGTACGGTACTGTACATGTACGGTACCCTAGCTGTTCTTTCCTTGCCTTCCACCGCTGTGACTCAGGTTCGAATCCAGCCTGGGCCAATAGTGGATTGGGTTTTCAGTCCCTGCCTGATTCTGTGGGTTTTCTCCAGGATTTTCTTGTGGAGTTTTCCCTTCCACCTCTAAAACTGTACCTTCTTCTTATTGTCTTCTCTCTGTAGGTTTCTTCAGGCTTATGAGCTACAGTGCCAATAAAGGGGTTGCATTGACGTCACGCGCGCTACACGCTAATATTAGCCAACCAGTAACCGGGCTAAGTGGCCATTATAGAGGTCAAACAAAGTGCAGACGGTACATTACCGTGATTACGCAACGACCTCATTGGGTGCGCTGTCGTGAAGTGCGACGTGCGTGTGACGTCATATGCATGAACTTTATTAAGGGTGCTTTTTAGGGATCCTTGATTTAATTACCAGAAAGAATTAATAATAATAATAATAATAATAGTTTAGTGGCTACATACATACCGTATTGTACAATGTGCGTGTACACATGTACTTTGAAATCACGTACTGTACATTGTACACTTGTACAGTTCATCTTTACTTCACATACTTCTGTACGTACCGTACAGTACATGTGTTCAATATGAAGATCTCAAAGAGATTGAACAATTTACATCAATACATCAATACCTGGATACTAATTTTTGTAATGATGTAAATAACTACATTATTTTGTTTCTCCTTGATTACAGATTCAGCAACTTTATCCAGCCCCTTTTAGCTTTGCAACCTTTGATGACCAGAGTTGACAATTATAAGCCTTGGCCTTGATGTGATTTGTTTCCTGTTGACGCCCAAGGAGTGTGTGTGTGTGGGGGGTCCTTTCTCTATAGTGAAGTCTGTGTCTACCATGACTTGGTGTCTTGTCGGTAATACAGGGGTGGTTCACATTTTGCCTCTGTCCATGATTTTTGTCGGACGCGACAACTGCGAGATAAATATAACGGTGAGTATTTTTTAAAGTAATTATTACAGGTACAACAGTTACTTTTGCTGTAATTTTCAGATTGAAAATTCGGGGGTTAGTGAACATTTTATTGCAAATGTTGTTACACTGACCTGTTTAAAGTTTTAAGTTCACAGAGGCTTAAAAACCAAAATTTTTCTTTTTTGCAGAGCAACTTATAGACCTGGCGAGAAAATTGTCAGGTCAGGGAAACGATTGTAAACAAAATGTAGACTAACTATTGCAATTTAGTAAATTGGGGGCAATAGCGGTATTTGAAGAAAAAAAGGTCTCCCCTCCCCCACGATTGTCGGCTTACCATCATTGAAAATTGATACAAAAATAACACTTAATGTTTTTGAAAATTACAGCACACCATGATTTCATAGAATACTTGAGCCAAATTATTCATTTTACAGTGAAGTACATGATAATTTGGTACTTTGTTACTGAGTACATGTCATTTCACTAGGTACAGTGTAGTTTAGGGCCAAGGATCGTCTCAGGCGTGTCCAAAAATTAATGACTGCACAAAATTGTCCCAAACTCCTAGTCTCTTTGACTGTTACATTTTTCATGTTTATTCCCCGAGGTAAACAAAAGAAGAAATTGTTGATTTGTAATGTTAATGGTGCTTGTCTTGCCCCCTTAACAATTATACGGTACAAAGTGTGAGAGAACTTTGTCATTGTGAAGAATTGCTCAACACACTGCATGTACTGTACCAGTACCAGTACATAAACAGGTCAAAAGAAATAAGTCCCCCCTGGGAAATGTGCATTTTTCTGGAAAACAGTTAGACTCCTTAACCTGTTACAAAAGTGTAAAATGTAGTCTGAAATATTACACATTTATTGTGCAATAAAGTTTCACCCAACAGTTAACCTTCGCCTTGAAATGCTGCCATTTATTAAATGTGATGACCAATAAAAAATGACACTTTCTTGCATAGGGATTGGACAAATGAAGAAAATCATGTTTTTACAGATTTTTTTAATATTCTTTTCTCACTTCAATTAATTTTCCTAAAGTGTACAAATGTAAACATGCATTTAATGCTTTTTTTTTTTTGTCCTTTTGTTTTAGTAATGGGTTGGCCATCCTTGCTTATCAACCACTTATTGTCCACTTTAGGAAAATTAATTGAAGTGAGAAAAGAATATACAAAAAATCGGTAAAAACATGATTTTTTTCCATTTGTCCAATCCCTATGCAAGAAATTGTCATTTGTTATTGGTCATCACATTTAATAAATAGCAGCATTTCAAGGCGAAGGTTAACTGTTGGGTGAAACATTATTGCACAATAAATGTGTAACATTTCAGACTACATTTTACATTTTTGTAACAGGTTAAGGAGCCTGTTTTCCCGAAGAAATACACATTTCGGGGGGGGGGGGGGGGGGGGACTTGACCTGTTTACATGTAGCATGTAATTGCTCCCTTCTGGTTCATGATGATAGATTGATGAGGCAGAAATTTTAATGAGGCACTGCCAGCTTGTTTGTCTTGACAATGTGACTGAGAGTTGTTTCATCACATATTTCAAAGTTAGAAGAATGTATGTTATGTCAGTCTAATCATGCCTTAACAATGTTATGTAAAAATGTATTTAACCCTAACCATCCCAAATCCTCAAAATTCCTCATTGCAAAATGCAGTATTTTGCAAGATTGAAGTCACTTTGAAGTTGATGCATCGCAGGATTTTGCAGGATTTAGGGTGTTTGAGGTTTTCGCCACTGGAGGATAATGCAGGATCCAGGTCATAAGGCCTAAACTAATGATGGATGGTTTTGCAGGATTCAGTTTATTTGGGGTTTTATCCAAATGAGGATTTTGAAGGACTGAGGTTATTTGTTACATGTACTTTGTACTTTCACACTGCTCATGCTCTATGCACATTCTCCATAGAGCTTCAGTCAAGGTGCAAGTTACCTGTACATGTATGTATGTGTCAAGAAAACATTTGCACACCAAAGGCGTTTTCACACTATCTCAGTTTCGAACCGTGTTGAAACCAACCCGGTTCCAACCTGGTTCAGCATGGGTTGTTTTCGACACGGATCACGGAGACGCAACGTTCACACTGTTCATGCCGCGAACCAACCGCTAGTGAACCGTGTAACGTTCAATCCGGCTAGGGCTGCCGTGCATTCACACTACCCATTTCTCAACACGGATCGCATTCAAAAAGGCGCGCTGTGATGATTTTCCCGATCCCACAATGCTTATAATCCCGCCTCAAATTTGTTAATTTATGCGGCACTGGCTCGGCGTTTTGTCGTGGATTCCCTGGCCTTCGAGATCCTCAGACATTTTCGCGAACACCTTATTTCTTGTCGTGCCGTCCAGTTGCGACTAAACCGCACCGTCCGACCAAATCGTCAACATGGCCTTTCTTCTTTGTCCTTTCTTTGCCTTTCAGCTTTATTGTCGGTCTTTTTGGGACCCATTTTCGAACAAAATTGAAGAGAAATGCCTGGATGCGTGTTGTTGCTGTTGTGTTTGGGTTTGGTGAAGAACCACGTGTAGCGCATATGCACAAATGCGTGACGTGCAGTAAATGTACATGTACACGCACACATTATGATATCCATGTACGTGTCACGTCGATCGCAGAACTGATTATTTATTGACCTTTGTACCGCGTGTCCGATTTCCGTAGGATTTCGCGCCACAACTCAACACGGATCGGCGGTAAGCAAACTCAACCCGGGGCGGTTCACACTATCATTTTCGACACGGTTCACGCCGAAAAATGCGATTTCAATCCGGATTGAGATTTTCAACCCTGGTCCCTACCAGGGTTGATTTCGATCCGGCTAGAGCATGCTACCCGGGTCGGAACCGGGTTGAAATTTTAGTAGTGTGAAAAGGGTTGAAAAAAATCTCGGGGTTGGAACCGGTTCCAACCCCGAGATTTTGGACAGTGTGAAAGCGCCTCAAGTGTCATGTGTGCAGACCCTTGTTGTAATAATAAGGCAATTAGCAGCTGTTTGTTCCATGTTTGGCTGCTTTATTATAGCTCAATGGTACATGTACGTAAACCCACTGTAGGATTTTGCAGGATTCAGGCAGTGCTCACCAGTAATACATATTGGAGGATTTTGCAGGACTCGGGTTACATGGAGTTTTAACTCTTTGAAGTTGCAGGATTTTGCAGGATTCAGGTTATGTGCAAGAAATATGGGGTACATGTACCGGTAGCAGGGATGTACAACATACTGTACTGTGTGTACCGGTACATGTACTGTACAACATTTGCTTTTGGTGTATTTTCAGAAATTGACGTATTTTGTTTTTGGTACATATTTATATGGAGTAAATGCAAAAGTATCAAACAAAACAATGATCGCCACCGCCAGCAATTTGTACTCCCGCACAGGTGCTAACAACAATGAAACAATTTTACGTGCCGCTCGTGGACCATTATGAATGCCGAGAAATACTTTAGCAAAGGATTGTTGGTACATTACTGTGCATGCGTGTTTTACGGAAGATGCAAATTTTACCAAAACAAAACTCCAGATTTGTAAAAAGAGCATTATTTTCACTGTTGGCCAGCGAGGCGGCATGGTTCACCATTTGCAATATATAATATGGGTTAGGGAGTTACAGGGTTAACTTAAGGTCATGTAGTACATGTGTACTGTACAACATTTGCTTTTGATGTACATGTACAGTAATGATAATGCTTCAAATTTGTGTTTCTTTTTCCAATTTTATTCAGCTGTATAAGATTGTTGACCCTAATCATGCTACCCTAATGAAATCTGGCAAAGAGTACATGTACATGTGTACATGTAGGAGAGTATGAGAGGTCCCCCAAAAAAACAAAAAAAATAAAAAAAAATAAGATAAAATAAATAAATACAAAAACATTAAAAATTTAAACCAACCATTTTTCTCCACTAATTTTTAATTTAATGTCTGCCTAACGTCATCCCCTTCAAGTTCTTGCACGCGGCCAAGCAATATGCCTTGCCTGTTCAATCACGCTTTCATATAGACCCGTGAACGTGGCGTATACAATGCCACGCGTAGATGCATTACAAAAACTATATATTTTCCCATAAAAACGCGATTGTATGTCCATTGTCACCAACATTTCTTAACATATTGGCTGGTTTATACCCTGGGCGAGAATAATTCCCAGCACGATGTGACAAATTTATTCGTTGCAAAAATGTCGTTCATACTTTTTGCGAACCGTTTAATGCGAAGTCCACCATGTTTCAGTGTTTATACACGTACAAGAAATGTGCATGAGAAATGGAATTGTAATGAAATGAAATGGATTGCCCCTAAATTGCCCCGTGTGAAAAGGCCTTTAGTTTAGGCCTTATGACCTGGATACTGCTTTATCCTCCAGTGGCAAAACTCCAAACGCCTTCAAACCTGCAATTCCACGATGCATCAACTCAATCCTCAATCCTGCAAAATCTTTCAATTTGCAAAGAGGACTTTGGAGGATTTGGGATGGTTAGGGTTGAAATAAGAAAATGGACTACATGTACATGTATACTGTACATAAAGTCATTTGTCTATCGTGTACACTATTTATTTGTGGGTTGTTGGCACCTTGTGGAGACCAATAAACAAGAGAGGGCAAAAGAATTAGAATGTCTCTGTAAGAAAAATTCTAAAGAGGAGGGATGTCTCTACAAGGAATTTTGAGCACAAAGTCTATGGGGGGATGCACATGGCATGTACAGAAATTTAAGTAAAGAACAATTCCATGTTTTCACAAGGATACATTTTGAAATGTGGGGATACATTATTATGAATACAAATTTTAAGACCAACACGAATGTTCAAATATTCCGATTCAGCGTATTGAATGTACAGTATGACCCTTGAGAACAGTTGTAGCCTCTTCCAACTTGATGTGAATCAGACTTACATGTATAGTTATGAAAATAATGTAGGTCAGACTTCTTTTTTGTTGGTTTCATTAGTCTCGGAGCGTTGACAAGCGACACTCGGTTATCAACTTTGACAGGAGCGATGATGCCTTTTTGATCAAGGATATGGAAACATTGAACGGGGTGAGTTTTGTAATATTACCCCAAGTTGGAAACTTGTTTTTCAGTTCTATTTTTGTCTCCATTGTCATGTGTTACACATAATTTCTGGATATGACTACATGTATCTTGTGATTTACTTTCCCCTTTGTTAACACCCCCTCTTTTTATCCCATTCAATTCTCTTTAATTCCACCTTTGTGTTTCTCCTCCCAACCCTGCATACTTGTGTATTCCCCTCATGTTTGTTTGTTGTACCGCTGTCATGATATTGCCTCTAAGACCAAAATAACAGGCTTTCTAAATGTTACTGCCTGTACTGCCCGATCCCACACTATCGGTACCTGTTACTCACGTCACTGATCTATGCTACATAAGCAACCTATATGGTTTTATACCTACCTCATCAGTGAAGAACGGGTACATTGTTATTGATAGTATACACATGTACATTGTAGTGTTCAATTTTTTATGCTTTAGGAAAAATGTCAAAAGTTTAGGGTGGGGGGCGCTTATGGATGGCCTATGGATATGTTGCAATATGTTGAATTTTACTTGTTTGTCTCTTGAAAATTTCAAAACTGAGACCTAAAGGGCTATGGGGACAGGAAAATGTTCAACTCGGTCAGCTTTTTGAAAATAAGATGGCAGTTATTTCTTTTCTGTTTGATTCAAGACATTTGTTAACGACACAAGAATACCTGATTCGACCTACATCAGTCTACAGCGTGGGGACTCTATCAGGTTTGGATATGATATCCTTTTTTAAAGCTGGTGGCATAAATAGCCTTTTGTTTATTAAAGGTAAATTAGCCTTTTTCATGTTTGAATAGTTAAAATATAGAGACAGGATGAACTTTGACCTAATAAAGTTTTAGCTTTGTCATTGACGTACAATTCGGAAAAAACAATATAAGCCGTGTTCCCATTGGTCTTGTTTCGGTTAACATAACGCAACTTTTCTGTATAATTACAAAAATAAATCCAGTGGGAATGCCCGGTAGACTAACGTCCTGTTAACGTACTGCGGCGGTGATATTAAACGGATGATAAAGACATGGCTTCAAGTTGGTGTTAAATACATTGCTTCACGGTAGTTTACATTTGGCTTGATTTGCTAAGCTGTCCAAGAAACATACAAAATAATGACGTTTTTGGCTGAATATTATGTGAAACGTCTAACGTTGCAAAATGACAATGTGAAATATGAATGGCGCCCTCTGGCTTTATACACAAAAAATAACTACAGCATGTACCATAAAAGTGAAATAGCACCCTTGGGCTGCAACACTCAAAATACATACCGGTACATGTACAAGTATATTCTGGCGATAACAGCTGGTATAAAACACTTTTCCAGTGTCACGTGAAATTTAGACTCTTATGAAATTCAGTGCCTTTTACCGTTTTATAGGTTGAGCATTTACAATCTCACGTAGGCATGCGCAATACTACCAGTAAATCAGTATTTCCCGGTCCTCAATCTGCTGCATCTGCTTGACATCGTGCAGTAGTACGCGCGACGAGAGCACCCTACTCGCGCCTTATGTAGGACGCATGTGCCAATGCCAATAAAAGGAGTTGTTTACGTCTTTCTGGCAAGCTGAACACTCCATTATACATGTACCGTAGCTAGAGGGGTTCCCCTCTTTTGTGGTGGTTATGCTGCTGGCGAAATGTTGTGGTTTCTTAGGAATTCTTGTTAGGGGGGGAGGGGTGCGTTCTAGGGTTGGTAACAATAGTCCAGAGAGTGTATGTAAGGGGGAGTCCGTTGGCCCCTTATCTTGCTGCGTATAAGAGGGGTGTTTCAAAAATCATTAGGTGAAATTGTTAAACCAAATTGTTTGAAAGTTTAAATTTTTGATTAGTTTGAATTTTGGACCGACGTTTTTTTGTTTTAACCGAAGAGGTATATGAATGGAATAAAAGTGAGATTGGCTGGTATTAAAGAAGTACGCTGATAATGACCTTCACCTTCGGCTCGGGTCATTATCAGAGTGCAGACTCTAAACCGGTATTAAACGTACTGTTTAAAACCTGCCACTACACTTTTATTCTCTTATTTGGTCGATTACTTTTTTGATATTAAAATGGTATACTCCACCTTTAATGCTGAACAAGAGGGAAACAAATGGAAATGGAATATAATGTCTATGCACTGGTATGGTACATGTACACATTTGCTGATGTTTTATATTTGAACTGTTTGAGTATTTGTCTCCCAGCTCTTTCAAAATTAACATCAGTATTTGTAACCAACGGACCACAGCGCCCCACAAATTTACAAAGGCATTCATATTTATTTATTTATTTTGTATTTATCCTGGGTGATCCAATCAGTGAGAGATCTTCCATATATTCCAGCTTATACATTACTAATATAATACTGTTAAAATATTAAAATACAAATGTGTAAAAGAATTAATTAAAATTCATTTACAAAGACTACAAAACAACATCACTAACAAACAGCAAATAACAAACATTACTATTACCCAGAGACACATTAACCAGAGACAGTTTCTGTCTGCCCCTGGTCCCACAGTACATGTACATGTACATGTATACTATATTATGATGTTACCGGTACCTCATACATGTACTATGGGTAGAAGGCTAGAAGCGTGTTTTCATTTCACGACTAGAGCAAAAAAGAGGCCTAAAAAGGCATTGTTTCAACCTATTGTTCCAAGATTTATAGTCTGAATTTTGGTGGCTTTATCCTTGACCAACTTTGCCACATCCGGTGACGTATTTTTTTGACGAGGTAGACCCCAGCAGCATCAGACAATTAAAAACCGAAGACGGAATTAACAAACTGGTAAGTTATTTGGTTTAGTTAATGTGAAATATTTTTGAATATTGATTCCTTTTGTTTAAACATGGGGAAATTCATATTAGCAAATGGGGTAAAATAGTGTACAAGTAAACCTTTTGACAAAAGAAACGTTTGGAATTTTTCTAAAGCTGCAAAACATGGAGCACCGATTTCCCCATTCCTTACCGAAAAGTGAAACCTATTTCATCCCATTTTTATTATGTCATCCTACATTCCTTGTAGGATTTTAGATGCTATTTTCCCAACTTGTTAATGGATTGTCAGATTGAAGCACAACAAACAGAATTGTAAGGATAATTGTATCCGCTTTTCTAATACTGAGAACCCTCATTTCAACCTCTGCCCAGTTCCGTCCCAATTTGCCAGAAACACTCACATTATGTGTTATCTCCACAGCTTACACAAATGTAGGTGGAAAACAGCATTTGCTTGATCTATCACAACTATGTCGTAACTAGAATATAAACAATTGTTATTGTAAATGTAGCTCCATTTATTTTGTAATGCACATGTACCGGTAGCCGTACATAAACATACATATGTATCGGTACACCGTACATTTATTGCAAAAAAACCAATTGTCCTCGTACTGTGGCCGCATTCAATTTATCTGTACATGGCAGTGGCATGGAATCGAATAGACAGTCATTGCCAGTGTATGTAATTTGAACTTGGCCAATTAGGTACCAGTACTTGTAATACAGGTACTTTTCATCTGGTGCGGTAGATCTATCAAGTACACGTGCCGCACCCAAGCACTTTAGTAAATTACATACATTGTGGACATGTTTATTTTATAGCATACCAAATGTATCGTATGTACCCACATACATGTATTACTACTAATAGTATTTACAACAGGGATTCCAACTTCCTCCTCTACCAGATCAAAATGCACTTATTGCCCGGAATTAGGAAGAACATTATGACAAATTTAGCACATGTTAAAGGGATCGTACAAGTATCATAATTTGCTTTTGCTGTAATTTTCAGAAATTAATATATTTTTTATTTTTTATATATTTTTTTTGGGGGGCGTGGGGTTAGTACACATGTATGTTATAGCAAATAAGGGTTTCGCAGACTTATTTGACATTTCGGGTTCGTAGATGCTGCGAAAATAAGGAAAACCAATCATGTTCTTGTAGTCAGGTACCCTGGCCCCACTTTTAGTTGAAACGAAGCGATTTGGATCGGTAGTTGTAGGGTCAGAGAATTAGTTGTACCCCTTCGCAGATGTGTAATCAATTACAAAGAAATGTAGGACCAGTTTGAAAAACCAAAAATTTCCAATGCTGTTTAACAGACTAGCATTGGAAATTGATACAAAAAATAACGGACCATACTTGAAAATATCCGCACACCATGAGCGCTTATTTTACAGGATCAATGCTTCAGATTGCCATTTTCTAACAGTCCAGTAAAGTATTTTGTAATAATTTGGTCATTGTTGATATCGTAAACGGGCTAGTGACTGGATGTCAGAGAGTGGATGTCATTGGTGTAATTGAAGATGCAGCTTTAAAAGCAAGCTGGGCTTCTTGTGTACTTGAATGAATCATTTCATCAGGGATGAAATTTGTCAGGATTGGTAAAGATTTTGAGACACGTACCGGTACATGTACTGTACATGTACTGTACATGTACACGTGTAGAATGGCCAGGGATGTTAGATTTATATTGTGCATCATGACATACCAGTACATTTACAATGTACAGAGACAGTTTATGTGCATGGGTAGTGTAATTTTCGATGCGACAGAATGATGGATGTAGACAGCTGGAATCATTCAATTCATTAGCTCTGAGTTGGTGTTGGCCAACATTTGTACATGCAGAGCACATCATACATACATATGTATGTGTACATGTAAAGCTCAAAATTATTACAACTTTGTGCGAAAAGGTTTATTTAATACCATGCATTGTATAATTTATGAAGGTTTGTAAAGTAGGGAAATCGATGCTGTGGTGCGACAGCTTGATGAAGGGGGTAGACCCTAAAGTAAATCAGGATAAGTGTGTTCAAATTGTTAAGACTAGAGTTGATGTCACAAAATCACCAGCCAATCATCTCCAACAGTTTAATCTCTGCAAATGTATTCAATCACTGGATGAATCAAGTCAATCCAAACCCATGCAGATCCTTTATTGAAGTACAAATGATGTGATCAAATAGAAAGATTTCCATAAGATCCCTTAAAAATAGAGATCCAAGATCAACGATCCCAAGTAAAAGATATCCAGTAAAAGATATCCAGTAAAAGATATCCAGTAAAAGATATCCAGTAAAAGATATCCAGTAAAAGATATCCAGTAAAAGATCCCCAGGTGCAATTCAGCCTCTATAGGCCTACATTTTTCCTGAGAAAAAAACCACAAGAAACACATGGTCAAAATAATACCTGTAACTGTGTGTGCACACAAAGCAAGTACAATGGCGGGTCAAAGGTTACACATACAAATTTAACTGTCATGACTGTGTAGTGCATACAGGGCCTGTAACATGTGTACAGTACATGCATTGGAACATGCAGGATGGTGCCTATTGCAATGCAACGACTCTAAGCCCCAAAAGTTTGAGTGAAACTGTCTCAACTTTACACAAGTTCCTCAAAAAGATTACACAAAAAGACACTCACCACAGGTTCATTAAAGCCTGCCTTTGCACTTAACACACAGTCATGCCTCAAATAACGGAGCAAGCTAAAGCAAACCCTCCAAAAGTATGAGGAACAATCCCCATAAAATATAAAAACGATATCCAAGCCTTGAAGAAAACAGTCCCCAACCGCACTAGCAAGGTGTGGACACACCACCAAGTATTTCTCAAATAATAATGCACCTTACACAAAATTATTATTAGTAGCAGCAGCAGCAATTACATAAACAAATGTACCGGTACATGTACAGTAACATGCCAATGTGTCAGTGTTTTTATGTTATTTGAGTTTCTTTTATACACAAATGCACTGAACATTTTCAAGGAGATCATGGATTGTTCCAGAAGTACATGTAGCAATGAGCAGGAGACGAAAGATGGTGGAGATGATTATGAATATGACAAAGACATGAAGGTTTGTTCTCTGTACTTGTACTGTATACTACATGTATGTACCGTAACATGTGCATCTTGAGTGCAGTACTAGGAATGTGTTAGTGATACCGGTAGCATAGTTAAAAGTATGTAGATGTACATGTATATTGTAGTATATTTCTGTACATTGTGCAGTACTACTAGGGGTGTGCATTTACGGGTAGTACAGAAACAGGGTACCCGACTGAAACAAATAGGGGTATTCAGGTACCCATTAATTACCAGTCGGACGACGTACATGAAAGGTTTTTTTAGAATTCAAAACAGATGACGGATAAACACGCCACGATCAAGGCTGGAAATAATGTCAGAAACCAGCTTGCTGCGATCAAGACCAGAAATTTCAGGGTGTGCTACCCACAGATACTGGCCCGAGCCTGTCTAGAAATTCTAGGAGTGAGACACTTGAGAACATACATTTGTATAGTTAAAACAAGAATTGTTTTTTTATCAAAAAATGTATTAAGAAAATCATTTTGAAAGGTGCTTTAGTTTTTGTTATCCTGTGCAGCCACTGATATTCAAATGTATCTTTTTCATTGTTCGAAAAGTTGGTTACGGGTAATCAATTCCATTATCTACATGTAGGACCGGTTCCTGACATCAATGATCAGGTACATGTATTCTGGAACCTGATCCCGATGCACAGCCCTATGCAGTACATGTTGTAGTTGTGTATTGCCAGCTTGCTGTCTCTTGCCAATTCACTTTGTACGGTACATGTAGTTCAGTGCCAATCAGTGGTCTGCAAATGTATTCCTGTTGAGACATCTCTTTATTCTCGTGTACATTTTTGAACTGTCAACAATTCTTTTTAAAATGCTCATATTTCAACCACTGTTAATTCCCTGAGTTGAAATTTGGACCAAATATACCCTACATGTACATGTATATTATACTCTAACCCAAAACCTAACCCAAACACTAACCCTAGTTTTTGAAGAAAATCCGTGGATGAATCTATTTCGTGAAAACTTTGTGGAGACCTATTCATCTATAGAAATATCCCCAGTGGAGACTTTTTTCACTCTTGATGGTCCAATTGTGTTCAGGTCTCCATAGGGTAACGAATTTAGGAACACATTCGCACGTACAATGTACATTGTTTATACCGTACGTGTAGGTGCATGTGTGGGATGCCATAGCCTCGTGGCCTGGTGCATTGAAAAGCATGTTTTGACATGCTTTTCAATGCACCAGGCATACTATATTCAAAACAGTATCAATGCCAGTCTTTTTGAAGACTGCCCCTGAATTAATACAGTTCTTCAGAAGTTTGATCGAGTCTCGTTCTTTTTTATTTGTTTGTCACCCGGAACACAGGGCTATCTAACCAACCCCAACAGACAGCACAATTCCCAGCAGTATGAGCCCAGAACCAAGCCGGTAGAGGACATAACAATGTCGCATGGTAGGACAACGCCTCTCAAACAAGGTACCCACAATTAGTGCAAGCTAAAATGGTAGATGGTAGTGCTGGGCGAGTAGTGGATTTTGCTACTTGAGTACTCGCAAGGAAATTACTCCTGAGTAGTGGAGTACTCACGAGTAGTTAACAAATTTCCCATAAGAGCAGAAAGACTGGTACACGTTAGTAAATATACGACGTAGAATGACAACTCTTATTTAGCAGTGAGATAAGCTTTCTCTTCTACATTTGTGGTCATTTACCTGAAATGTATTTGTTGGGAGTGAAATTCTGGGGAGAAGTGCAAATGATTCTTTTATTGTTAGCTTCATTGATAACATCCAGAAAAAAGGCAACTACATGTACGGTATAGTGCAGAATTTTTTAAATTTTTTTAATTTTTTTTATATTGCTACGGTTACGGTTAACCGTAACCGTAAAACGAACGGTTACACGGATAATTTAGTAACCGCAAACTGACAGCCTTAACTTGAGTACTCACATTACTTGCCCAGCATATGGTCTTGTCTCCCGGTCATCTGGCCTACCAAAGACCATCTTGCAGGGCAATTTTAAATAGCACTTTCCAAAACACTCCAAGGAATGTCATAGGAAACTGCAGGTCAGTTGGGTCATGCTGAGTCCACTGTGTATTACACTAATAAGCAAAGCCATATGCCCATTTATTATACACTGTACAGAAGTGCTATGCAAAGACTCCTTCAATTCACTGCAGCTGGAGTGATTTGGCATGTACATGTACCACAAACTTGCCACCAACAATCAGAATGGGTGTTTGCGTAACATCTTCAGTTTGCTGAACTACTTCAAGATACTGCCCTGCTTATTGTGATAGTTAACTGATTTTTACAAATCTTGTTTGCTAAACGGATTTTATGTCTTACAGTGTACATTTATATCCAATAAAGTAATGATACAGGTAGAAAAGGCATTTTACAAGCTGATCATTCTGTAAAATCTTGTTGTATGTAAACATAGTCCTGTAGATTATCAAAGAGTAATTCACTTGTATATTTGTGTAGAGTTTTCTGTGAGTTCCCAGCCATCTCCTCTCTACGGCCAGCCAGCATGGTGGGGACAGGACGATATCGTAAAGGGGGAGGAGCCTGTAAAGGAGAGGGAGGAGGGCGGACGCATATCGAGAACTGGAAACCACATGGCAAATGGAAGAGGTATCTGGTCCCCACAGCTTTACCCTAACTTTACAGCTTTACCCCCCCCCCCCCCCCCCCCTTCCTCAAAGGCCCTCTGGGTAGAAACCATACTCAATCCTGCAAAATCTTCCAATTGCCACCCTGTAAACATTTGATTCATCTGCGTATGTCCGTGCTGCCAACTTAGTTTTTTCTGTTGTGCCCAGGTATCGCACTGGACGCCCATCAGCTTTTGTTCCGTAACATAACAGCAGATTCATTCCTTTCTTTTACTTATTTTGATTTAAATAGGTTTATAACACACCTCTTGCTAGAATCTGCTTGGCTGAAACACACGCTCACTGGAGTTTAATAACTATTCATAAATACCTGGGACAGTTTAGGCATTCCTATTGGTCGAGAGCCCGTCACGTGGCCGGTATTAAATGGGCGATAAAGACATGGCTGGAAGTGCATTATACCCGTCTCCGGGGCTCACTTTATTTTTAAAGTCATGAAAAAGTCTTGGAATGTGGTTATTTCATGAACATGGAATCACGAACAGTTGATATTCCAAGAACAAAGTCATGGAAAAGTCAATCCGCTCAACCAGGATTCCAGTCTTGTACAGTTTGCACACAAGTTTACCACACTTCCACTTTATGCACAGCACTTTTTACATGTTCATTATACCATTGCGATGCTTTTGTAGTACACATAGCAGAAGCCTCAAGTTTTACATCAGCGGTCAAACCGATACATGTATCATGGCAAATAAGTCAGACTACTTCAATTAAGTTGTAGATTCTGATGCATCTCTAAGTCATCCAAACCACAAGCACCTGGAACGTCCCACCAAGCTTCCCCTGAATGAAGCTGACCGGGATCACGACCGGGACATCCCTGTCCACATGTACACCCGGCAGGCCGTCATTCCCGCCAAGCGGCCCACAACCCCTGAGCACACGGAGGTTACCCTGGTCTCGGCCTCAGAGAAGCACGTGGGCTTCACCATTGAGTTTAATGCCAAGGAGGACACCCCAAAGCTGTCCATGAATGAAAGCCTGAGCGAGTTTGTGCCAGCGGTAGTCCGGAGTAAGATGGAGGGCAGCAGCAAGATGGTGGAGGAGATGAAAGCTGAGAGAATAAAGAAGAGTATGACTGAGGACCAAGACAGCTATCAGGTGCCAAAGCCATTTTTCTTTATGAAAGAAACAATTGGTCCTCATCAGTGTAGTGTTACATGTAGCACTGAGCTATTGCCTACCCCAAGTTGGATATTACTGTGATGATTTTCGACAATACTTAGATTATCCAAACCCTATAGGTCACATATCACAAGGCACAAAGGCCACTCTACGTGAGGGCTGGCTACAATAGAAATAAACTGAAGGAAGGTGCTAAGAGGAGGGGGTGGGGGAGAGGGGAAATTTAAATTGAATTATATTATATTTGAACTAGTGTACCGGTATGTAGGTTATGTACGTATAAGCACATACCGGTATTACAAGCGGTGATCTAGATAGTCCTTTAACTTGAGTGACCAGGGGCCGATTTCACGAAACTTGTCTTATCTTGCGACTCATCTTAAGCATTAAGACGAGTCCCAGCTCAAAGATCGATCTTGGCTAAGACGTGTCCTGAAATCGATTTCACTAAACCCATCTTATGAAAGACGCATCGCAACTACCAATTTGATAGCTGTTTTATGTTTGTTTTTATCGCTAGAGGAAACAGTCCTTGAACAGAAACGCGCAAACTAACTTCCCGTGCACGCGTGTGCATAGAAATCAAACTTTCACTAGAAAACAAGTCTGCGCATTACAATCACGTACGGTAGTTTCTGCACGTTCTATACGACAGAGTCGATTTTGTTATACATGTTTCTTCTTAAAACTATAACTCTAGGCCGACATTTGGTTTTCAAGAGAAGATAATGCAATGATTTCCAGACGATATCTCTTCCTATGACGCGGCTTAGCGTTTCGTGAAATCGGCCCCTGTTACTTTACACAAGCAAAATATGATAGATTTCAAGATAATTTTTTTTTAGAATATTTTTTGTTTAGGTGAAGAGAAGCCTTATTGGGGAAAGACACTGTATTGTGTTTCTGTGATGTTGAGTACCAGTAGTTGGAACATCTGTACTTGTTAGAAAGAGGTCCAGGGGCCGTATTCACAAAACGCTTTTTTTTTGTCCTTCGGTTTGTGCATTTTGGGCACAAAATTTGATATTCTAGGGGGTATGGGAAATCTCGACAGTATCGAATTATTGTAAAAGGAAGCCAAGTTGAAGTTAATGTGTGACAGCTCTAGAATTGTAGTTCGTTGACATTCTAACGATTTTTTTCGATCGATTTATTAAATTTTAGGCGGGCGGAATGATTGCGATTGGTGACATGTTACGTGAACGTTAACCAATGACATGCAATACACGTGACTGCCGACTATAAAATGCAAAAGAACTATCTTACCTTCCAGCATGTTAGAAAGAACGCGGATAAATCACCATCACAATTTGTTTCACACTCGAGAGTAAATAAAATGAACATTTCACTACTATTCTGTGTTAAAACATCTAAAGCGTGCATGACGAACTCGTTTAACGCGCGCGTGACGCAGACTATTTTGGTGCACTAAGTTGGGCTTGAAAACTGCGTCGCTAGCTGCGTGCGTGTGCACGCGCGCATGGTAAACCGCGCAGATAGATTAAATTTTCGTTGCGTAGGAACGTTTATGACAAATGTTTTGCGCATGAGCAACAGTGACTGCTTTAAACATTTAAGTTAAGTGGAGCACTAAGATAAGTGGGGTGCTTAGATCTTTCGTGAATACCAAATTTAGCGCGGCACTTAAGTTAGCAGGGTGCTTAGATTTATGTCTGACTTAAGTATTCTCTTAAGTTTGAGTTTTGTGAATACGGCCCCAGGTCCTGCTTGAGTAAACATTGTGAAGAAGCAAGTTCGGTATCTCGATGAAGTTGTCCATGTCAAAGGTTATTCAGGATAAAATTGCTGTAGTGATGTCACGCGATGTTACGCGAGCACCTATTCTGATTGTAATTAACGTTAGTTATTCTGAATGACCTGTGTCCCACATCATCGTGCACGTACGCAGTTGAAATATTGAACTTAAAGCCTGGTTCATACTTTATGCAAAATGGAAAATGCAAAGCAAATTTAATGACATCAACAATTAAAGTTTCATTGTAACATTCTCTATTACCTTAACGAATTTGCTTCGCGTATGCATTCGCATTAGGGAATCAACCTGGCTTTACTCTGTGGAAACAAGTTTTATCTGGCACTGTGAAACTGATGAAACAGAGACAAGAGTTGATTTTGTGTTTCTTCCTGATATTAGTCTCCACGGGTGTCACCTTCGGCTGTCCAAAAGCTCAACACCATGTGGTGCAGTGGCAAAAAGGGTAGCAAGGCCAGCAAGGGAGACTACATGTATAGAATGGCAAATAATCCAGGTACAAATTACACACTGCTTCCTTGTATCCCAGTTTTGGGCTCATTGATCATATGCCAATGTTGTAATAATTGTGCATGTCTAGTGTGTTACCGGTACTTCCTTTGAAATAGATTATCTATGCACCTAACTTGTGTGAAACTTATTCCTCAGTTGAATTTGAACTAATTTAAAATTTAAGAAACAAATAATCTGATCTTTACTTTGTTCGACAAGATGAAACCAGTAAATTCGATGCAGCAAAGCAGTTGAAGATGCAGCCCAACGTGTTACCGAGGCAACCTGTCTCCTCTAAATCAGGCCCCGCCAAGTCGCAGTCCTCGCATGGCCATCACAAGAATGACAACAGGCACAATGACCAAAACGGAGACAATGTGAGCGAGTCTGGGACCTACACCATCGAGAGCGAGAGCCAGTCTAAGGAGGTCCTGGAAGCGCGGTCCAAAATTGACGAGGTGTTTGGAGTCGGCATGAGCATGGATGCCAAGCAGGGAAGTGATGAGGACACGGACAAGGACATCGGAGACGAGGAGATTCAAGAGGATGCAGTCACCATGGAAACGGTCCAAACCCAGGAGATGGACGTGGGGAAATACTTGGACTGGGAATATGGCAAGCCCAGCAAACCTGAAACTGCAAAACCGCCATTTCAGGTATGTTTCTTATCGCTGGCAGGTTTTACTTCAGGCCAGGCTTCAGGAATAATCACTCAAGTTTAAACTACAGGACAAATACATAGCAGTGACAATAACAATGACTGATGGATCTGAAAGTAGACCTGTGATCAAAAAATACATGTACATACAATTTTAGAAATAATTGCCCTCAAAAGTGCCTCTTAAATGATATTTAATATTGGCTGAGATACAGCAAAAACATTTTGTGCATGTAGGTAATGCTGGCACTTTAGAATTTGCGCATTTACATGCCACCGACACACAAAGTAAAAGGAAGTCTTCTAATGATCCTTGACCCTCAAAATATGGGTACAGACACCTCAAGTGCAATTATGTCAATATTGGCCGATATACAAAATGTATTTACGTGTATACAAATGAACTTTCGATAATACTCCTATCACACGGACACGTGTCACCTCCGGAATAGTTTTATGTGATCTTTGACCCTCAAAACATGGGTCTAGACATTCATTTATTCAGTTAACTGCAATATTGTCTGAAATATGTGACCGGCTCTACAAAAAGGTGTATTACCGGTATGTCGCAAAAAAAAGAAATTGAGTTACATGTATATATACATGGTTGAAATGCCCACAAAGAAGGTTTTTTTTTTATACAATTGCGCTCCATAGCCCCTTTTATTTTGGGGATATGACGTGTTTACATATTGATTACTTCCTTGGAGTTCAAATTACACAACTGAGAAAACAGGCTTTGAAATGTAGCCGGCTCTATTGTACTACATGTACAACAGAACGATGCACACAAAATGGTATTTTTTTCCACTTGATGCATCAAAATTAACATTTCTTTGAATGAAAGCTGAAACTGTACATGTAGGTATTGAAGATGTCACAAAAAATTAAAATCACATTTTGATGAAATGTTTACCCTCTCAACGTTGAGCAGGCCATTACATGATAATGCACAGCACGACTTGATACACCTTTTTGTAGAGCCTGTCACATATATTGAAAAAAATACAATGTATTTTTCAATAATGGCGGCACTTATTTGCATAAAAATGATACATTGGACATTTTTTGAATTTGTTATCATAGCAAATCATTTTCTACAATTTTTTTCTAACCTAGAGACACCAATTAGAAATTAATTTCTGAGAATGCACGAAACCCTCTAAACTATATAGTTTCTGAAAAAAATATTTTCAGCCAGAGCATCTTCATAAATGTATTTTTGTATTACTTGTATTTTGTTTAATTTCTTTGTAGCCTAAGCCACCAGCCACTGGATCATCAAATGCTCCAGCCTGGGTCAGGCAGTGGGCAGTCCTTGCCATCAAAGACACGAGCCCCCGCGAATCTGGCCGATCTCAACGCAGCGACACCTCACAATCTCCCAGGGAGTACAGCCACGGTGCAGGAGCCTCGGAAGAGATGCCTAGTAGATCGCTTTATCAGGCTGGGCAGGGCCCCACTGCCCCACCAAGGAGAGGGGGAAAACGCATCTTGCCCTCGACCCCAGAGAAGGGTGACAGAATTTCACCACAGCTGATCAGCTCAGAAGATTCTTCAAGACCTAATGGCTTACATGTAAGACAGTCGCCATCAAGTGCCTTTTGCAGTCCACGTAACCGAGATGGTGTTTCCTCTGTCCGACTGGAGGAGCAAATTGCAAATGAAACTAATGCTTCCCGACGAGAATTGTCAACAGAGCCTAACCCTGCAGTATTTGTTAGTAAACCGGTGGCAGAAGCAGGATCTTCGTCTGTGCAAGTACGCAACGAAGAGGACTTTCACACAGAGGTTTCCATGGACACAGAGATCCTATTAAAGGACACAGAAACATTTGTAAAGAGCTTAGAGATGCGTATGCGTGACAGGCAGCAGTCAACTCCCTCCCCGGACATTTCAGAGTCTTATGACCTGTCTCATCGATCATTTGATGGTGACATTGACACAGACTTGGATACAGCCAGCTGTGTTAGTTTAGCAGGAACCTCTGGAGCGTATCCACTCAGGGCCGACCAAGTCTCTCTTCCACCTTCTGGATATCAGGCAAACACGAATGTTCATGACAGGAAAACAGAAGCCAAAACCAACACTTCTGATGAAAAGAACAAAAAGGGCAGCATCTGGAACCGGTTATCCCAGCCTTCCAAATTCAAACGCAATGAGAAAACTCCCCCAACCCAAGGCAAAGACTCCTCAGTGACCGTAGATGGCATGAGCGATTCAATGGAGTCTACGTCATTCCGACGAAACACTAATGTAACAGGTTCATTGCCAACCGGACGAATCACTGGCCGCAAAACCCCAAGAGAATCTGAGAGTAAGGACACAAGTCCCAAGGTCATGTGCAAGATCAAGGCTAATCTTAGCAAGCCGCGGCAGACCCGGAGCACCATGCTTCGCAAGTCGCGCTTTGATGGCAAGGACTCCCCGGGTCCAGAGCACAGTGACATCAGCCCCAGCTCCAGCCTCTCAGACATGAGCAACTCCCGGAATTATTCCATGCTCCGACGGTCTGGCGCATCCCAGAAGGACTCCCTGGCCAGGTGCCAGAGTCCAAAAGATCTTCACTCCAGGACCAAGACGGCAAGCGCAAGGATTGACACCGGCAGACAGAGGACCAGTAGCCGCAGCAGTGAGCAGACACCCCGGAGCGAGGTGAGCCTGGGTGCGCAGATCGTACAGCAGGCACGCTCGCAATCTCTAAGGGAACGTAAGATAAGTGCTGGAGATACGAGTGCCAGGATCATGGGCAAGGTCCAGAACTCATCAACCCGAACAACTGCATCAACTTCCTCTAGAAAAAGCTCTCTCAGCTCAAGTGACACTGCGGCAGTTAACAAAGCGCCCACTGGAGCTTGGAGAAGGTGGGCCAACTGTTTTTTTTACTTCAAAAATCATTATAAATGTGCCAGACATAACCCTTTTGCTGTGCGCATACAAGTGGCATTTGGATTGACACAACCTTAAGTGCTGTTTTTTTGTCCTAAAGGTAGATACACCATTGGTAATTGCTTGAATTATCATGAATTGGTGGATTTGGGGGTTGTATTTTATAGTTAATATCGTTTAACTGACCTGTCCGAAGTTTTACAATCATGGATCCCGAGAAAAGCAAGAAAAAAAAGATTCCTTTTCGACCAGAATCGGGCAATTATTCTTATGTTGTTCTGGGGTTTTTTCTTGATCGCCGTTTGGAACAATTACAGGATATCTAGCGCAATCATTTAGCTGGATGCCTAGAATCATTATTTTCTTTCAGATAAAGTAAGAATCTTCTTAATAATTCAGTAGTAAATTGTTTTGATATCTGCAAATGGTGTATCCTACATTTAACATATAGTACACATACATGTACTAATAAAGAGAAAATCTAACATTGTTTAAAACCTAATATAACTGTTGACTTAATGGCCTGATTTCTTTGAACCTAGTTTGTTTAACAGTGCATGTTTTCTCGAATTTGAAATGGTTTCGTTAGATACAAGGAGCCACCAAAAGAGACAGATTCAGTGGATGCCTACATCAGATCTGTCACCAGTCGCCAGTCTTCAATGTCCAGTGCGGATGAGAGCAGTATCAAATCGGCGCCAGCATATAACTACTACAAGCCCCGCAGCAACAGTATCCCCTCGCATCAGCAGCAACAACAACAACAGCAGAGGACGACGACATCAATGCAGCATCTGGCCAGCGCTGGGGCTCACCACCAGCACCAGTGGTCCAGGCAGGAGGGCCTGCGGAACGGCAGGGCAGAGGAGGACATCGCCCAGGCCAGCAACTCACTGGCTGAGAATTTACAGAGGCTAGCCAAAGGAGAGAGCACGCTGGGAGCGGCCATGGAGCACATACCTAAAGATGAGGTGAGGAAGAGAGATTCAGGGTACAATGTACATATATGTAGATAAAGCTTCAAAGGGATCTGATGAGGAAACACAATACATAATGTTGAGCTGCTTAAACTTAGAATGGTTGAACTATGAGCTACTCAAACTAATGAGGGCTTTGAGGGAAGTGCTTTTGTATTAGATACCATAGGCATGGGTAAACCTTTTGCGCAAATAAAAATAACAGACTGGCACTCTCTCAGATACCTACAATACACAAGGTCTATAGTAGTAAATGATGTGTTGACATCATTGATGTGGCATGGGTGGCAAGTGTATAAAGCACTTGTCTTTCACCAATATGGCCTGGGCTCGTTGAGACCTTTCTGTGCCACAAGGGATTTTTCTCTGGGTCCTCTGGTTTTTCCTCCCTTCACAAAAATCAACATTTACAATAGTTGGCTGTGCTTTGTGGTCCGATATGAGTCGTATAACTGGGTACCAGAGGTGCCTTTACGTGCCATCAAATCGACCACATCTGCGTCCTTGCAATTCAGCATCTTTAATAGCTGCATGTGTTAAGGATGATTAGCCGTCCCTATTATTATTATTATTATTATTATTATTGTTAAAATACATAACAGAATTTTGTAATTAGGAAAGTTCCTGTTCCATTTGGTATGCCCTTTTTTAGTGTGTTATTGTTCTAAATCCCTACCTTGTGGAGACAGATAAACAAAAGAAGAAAAAAAAACCTCTACAGCAGGAAAGTTCTAAAAAGGAGAATGTGTCCACAAGGAGTTGTGCCACAAGTCTAAGATTGCTTATAAGTACAGGAAGAAAGGAAAGAACAATGTCTCGTCTCCACAGAGATGAATACATTTTGGAATGGGTGGTTTCTCAAAGTTTCTAAACTTGGGATACGTGCATCTAGTCTATCAGTGTTCGGTATCAGAAAGGCAGTATTCTCATTGAATGTACCGGTAATATTCTGAGGCATCCAATGTACATGTACCTGCAGCATTCTGAGTTTAGTTACATGTACCTCTTGTCTATGGCTATGGGGGAAATGCTGACAATAGCCGTAGTCGTAGCTCTGGAACCCCGTTTCGGACACGGCCTGATACAGTACATGTACCTCGGTATCTCATTTAGTACAAATTAGTATCTACATTTTCTTGAAAACTGTCTATGACTATTTTTCCCTGACGTTTATTTTGTTTTCTGTGTGATTCTAACACACAGCTTCTCTTTCACTTTGTGGTAAGTACTCATTATTCAGTCTCAGTCTTGTAAAAAGGTGGAAAATGTAAAATTAAACAATTGACAACTGGGTCATTCCGTGTCAAATAAACCAATTGGTTAAACTCTACCCCCTTCAAATTTGTTTTATATGGTTTTTTTGGATGAAAACTCTAAAAGTTCAAGTTTGTATAAATTTGCATACTTGTACATGTACATCTAGGAATATCACATTTTCCAACTTTGAAATGAGCTAGGAAGCCCACATGGTTTTATCAGGTTTTGTGGAGTACCACAGGGTTGCCCCTTGTTTACTTTTGCATTCTTTCCGAACAATCTTGGTTTTATTGCCTGCTTGCTATTCTCTATGTGGTTGTGTAGTGTTTATGCAACTGTATTTGAGAGATTGGCTCCAAGTTGAAGTAAAAGGCCGCCTTAGGAAACAGATATCTATCCAACCAGCGATTAACCGCCGGTTCATTCATTATCTACGGGTCACTGCACACCAGTTCTACCGGTATGTCAGAAGTTTATGCACGACTGGGCCCAGTAGTAGGGGTTCTTGCGCGTAAACGAAAAGACCAAACAGTCCAAACGGAACTTCAAAGGTGTTTAAGCAATGTATTCCGATAATCTCTCAACAAGGGGCCAGGCTGGATGACCTCTTGCTTTTCAAAATGTACAGACACTAAAAACCCGTAATATCCGGGCGGTTGGACGCCGGTTGGACGCCGGTTGGATGCCGTTTCGATAGATATCTGTTTCCTTATACTCATTTGTAAATGGCAACGCGGATGTTTGCTTTATTGGCACGTGTTTTCACTCTTGAGGCTGTCCTCTACATAATAACTTACACTTTGGATCAAGTGTTAGTCGGCCATAAGACTAGTTTTCACACTGTCTGCATGATAATTTCCTTACCCATTTATGTGGCTGTCAGGAAAAGGGCATCTTTGTTTGCAGAATAGTAAACCCTAACCCTGCCAGACGCAGCACATTGCATCAGGTAAAAAAGTCTGGTGCACTTTGATGCATTCAGCTGTCAACACCAGTGCATAAACGACCACAGTCTAAGACTATTGAACTAGTTCCAATTAAACCAGAGAGGGATTCTGCTGCATTAGTTGACCAGAGACTTTGAGGCCATTTCACCTTGACACTTTTGACCAGATGGATCTCGATTCAGATTGCTGCGTCTGGCATGTGTTTTTTTTTGCCAAATTACCTTGGAGGGTATATTGGGTAATGGGCGAAATCCATCCCTTTCGCTGTATCCTGTTTTGTATTTTGTTTGTCTTTTTAGAATCCTCATAACATCACTGTGAACCCAGAAATGTCTAGAGCATGATTGCTTTCCGAAAAAATACTAAACATTTGAAGCTGATTGTTTTTGCTTTCTGACAAAATACAAAATTTGTGAACTGGTTGTTAAATTTCACTGAGACATTCCATGGAATGGATTTTGTCAGAAATAAAGATATCTTTAGGACTTTTTCTGGTTCAAAGTGTATGTAGTGGACATTTTTCTTTTAGCTCTTTTTTAATTGTTATTTTTCTGTTTGTACAGTTACTGCACAATAGCACTGGTCACTGTTACTGAGAGCAATTTTTTGCATACATGTAGGTTTGCTTTGGTGATTGTGCATTGATGACCAGTGCTATAAAAGTGCCTGTTTTTGGTAGATTTGTTTTATTTCTTTTGTTCAGAAAAAAATCTGGGTTTTTATCTTATTTATTTATTTTATTTTACTTTTCCACTGGCATACAACAAAACACATAAGTTACAGGATGTACAGTTTAGGAGAAAAAAAATAATATAATAATAATAAAAAACAATTTACAAAATTGATTTGTAAAAAAGATAAGGATTAATCCAGTGAATGGCAAGATGTAACAGGTGACCAGCACCTACCGTACAAAGCCATCCTACCAATACAAAAAACCTACATGCACCGGTATACTAACTTTTAAACAACCTTTTATACTTTTACATGCCCATGTAAGTTTGTGTAGCCTGATTTTACATTTGATTGCGTTCGATTAGCTCACCCGGTGACCCGGGTCGAAACGGGTTAGCCCTGTCTTGCTTGATTAACCCTAGAGTCATACACCCTGGTCAGGCACCACAGACCCTGCTTATGGAACATAGTTAAAATATATCACACACGTGTTCTGTTCATTCCAAGAACCGGACTGATATGGTAGCCAAACAGTGAATAAGCTCAAGACAGGCCTCCCAGTATTGAGTATTCCTACTTTTTTAGGTAGTTTTCTATGTACATTGTCCCTACTAATATTTTTTTCTCACATTAATATTTTCTACCTTTTTCTAATTGGTTGTCCCTCCACTTTTTTAATTTAATTGCATTGAAGTGTTTTACGCTGTCATATGCAAATCACACAATGAAGTGTTTGGTCACAGGAGTACTACAACTGTGCATCCGAGAGCTTTAATAGTTGAGGACAGAGCACAATTGTGAGTACAGAACTTTATGAGGCTTACGATTGGAACGGGTCAACTCGTACCTGAGTCAACTCGTACCCGAGTCAACTCATACCCGAGTCAACTCATACCCGAGCCATCTCATACCCGAGCCATCTCGTACCCACCGGTTTATTTACTGTGCCTGCAGTGGCCGGTCAAGGTAGTCGTCCGTGCACGTTAACAAATAGTTGGCGGAGCAAAATAAATCTCCCTGAATCCCCCAAAAGCCTATATAATGACCCTGTGGGCACATATTCGTCACTCTGTTTCAAGACGAGACCTGTTCAATTCGAAGTTCCAGACCTTTAATTTCAAGCAAGATTCAAACAAGATTCAAGACTTTAAAGTCAAGATGCCGTCAAGATTCCCCTGCGTAGTTTGCGGAAACAACAGCCAAGCAAACCAACAAGCCTTCAAGTGCGACCGCTGTGAAATGTGGCAGCACAGGGGATGTGACTCTGGTTTCTCACCAGAGGAATATATCAGAGCCGTGAATGACCCACATCTTCTGGCGACATGGCTTTGTGTATTCTGTGCAGACCACTCCACGCCAACATCACCTCTCATCCCCGACCAACAAGAAGAGCCCATGGACGAAGATGACTTCAACATCAGGGTCGACTTCGCGATTCCCGTACCGCCTGAGGAGGATCCTCTCCCGGAACCTGTCATCCCCGATGACTTTGCAGACCTGGGGGAGAATGAAGCGGTGACCTTGAAGATCATTGAAGGAGCGTCTCAGCGGGGCAAGCCCATTCTTGTGGACAGCATCAGTTACGTGTATAACAAGAAATGAAAGAGCTCGGCATCATCATCATCCCGCATCACTTGGCTGTGCAGTGTGCGCAGCAAGACCAAGAGATGTGCGGTTTCCGTCTGCCAAGATGGAGCGGAGTTCACATTTGGACTACATCGCACACACACCCACCCTGCCCGTCCTAATGCAGCAGTGGAGATAACATCGGTGAAGCAGAATGCCAGACTTGATATTTTCCGTTCTGCTGGTGTGATTGTCGACCAGGTTATTAGTGAGAAGGTCGCACCACGAGCCTCTAGCTGTCCCAATCCATCCCTTTTGAGACGTACTGCAAACCGCACCCGTCAAGCCCAGCGTCCCCAAGAGCCTGCTGATCTCCACTTTGAAATGACACCTGACTTTCTCCCTGCCAGCTTTCTGCGACAAGACATCCGAGACAACCCAGCACTGCAGGCCCTTTGCCAGTACATCAAGGCAACGTGGGTGGAGGGCTTCAGGTGCCCTGCAGACTGGTCCGTATTTCTCCGCCGTATCAGGACCAACAACGACACCAAGGGTTGGCACTGCCGCCTGAACGGCAGAGCCGGCCGTCACAGTGTACAGTTTTACACTGTGATAGGACTTTTTTACAAAGAGGCATCTCTAGTGAACATCAACGTGAAGCTGATGAGAGAATCCAAGATCCAGCGATGCCAGCGGCGCCAGGTGCAGACCATGCAGGGCAAGCTCTTCAAGCTGTGGGACTGGAAATATGGCATTTTGGGGTGTGCTGCCCACAGTCAGTATAGCTGGACCTGCTAGAATCAATGTTGGTGAAAAATAATCCTGCGTCTCGCTTATTGTAACATTTACAGAGCCGAGGCGCAGAATTATTTGTAACCAAAAACTTGATCCGAGGTGGGTTCAGGCCGATAGTAGCGGGAAGCACATCCCTTTCTGGCCTTGCTCGCTGCTGACAGAAATTTACAGACAGAGATTTACGTGTTTATGCATCATCCATTTTGAATCTTGGAAAAACTTTGAGTGTATATATGCCTTCCGATGCGGACTGGTTAAACCAGTCTGTCATTACCTGAGTTGAACTGGGTGAGCTATTCTATTGAAATTGTTTTACTTAACCCCTTGACGCAGGGAGCAGCTATGGCCGCGGCACGCTGTTGTCTGCTGTGCTACGCCAAAGTTGAACACGGTCTTTGTGACAGGTGTACGCTCGGGCCGATTGTGCAGTGCAGTTAGGAAATAATACTGGCATCAAGGGGTTAAATTGTCTTTGTTTATACATGTATTCACAGTTTATGTGTATAGCCTTAATTAGTTTGCCATTGTACTGTATTGTACTCACTGTAATGTAGCTTTGGTTACAGTAATACAGTAGAACACTGCTATAACGAACATCACAGGAGCCACATATTTTGTTTGGTATATTGATCGTTTGATATAGTGACTTTCAGCTACTGATCCATCGGGTGCCCAATTTTCAAGATAGCATCGATCCATCCTGTTAAATTACCTCACACCAAATTCTTATTTATCACACCAAATTATAAGCACCAATTGGTTTTTCTTTCTATTCATTGAGGAAATAGTAACCACCTGTCACTCTTAGTGCATAAATAGAGTTTGATATACCCAGTAAATTTCAAAAAATTTGTTAAAATATTGTTTACAACAATGTTTGATATGTTTGAACACACAAATCGGGAGCCAAGGATGGTGTTTGGTATAGCCAAATTGTCGGTAAAGCGGCCTTCCACTGTATACTTGTGGCCATAAAGGCTTTGCTTCTATATATTTTGGGGGGGTTGAAAACTTGTGAGTTTCCTGCATAAACCTTACACCAAAATGTCAGTGAATTCTGAGTTGAATTACATGTACATTAACTTGCTAAAAATTTAACAAAAAATATAAATACATGCTACTACATAGCATACAAACGAAGTGAATCATACCACTTAAAAGCGCAATACACCTTTTGCAGCTATCCAAAAAGTAACCAACCAAAATACTGTTGAAAGCTTGTTGTAAAGATATTAATGATTCTAAACTCTCTGTGAAATTATTACGTCTGGCATGCTGTCATTTTGAAGAATAGACGCACTTTAAAATGTCCGCAAATAGTCTGCGCAAGTATTCAAACGATGAACCGCACACACGTTCAAATGATGCACAGTAGCTGCAATCGGCTGGATGAGAACAAGCCCTGCAGATTGTGGTCTCAATTAAAATTGTGACTCAGCAAATTTTGAATTGAAATCAAAATCTTAGAATATTATTTCCTCAGAATTTGCAGCATTCACAGAGCTAAAAACTTCATCGGGTAGTTTGTCAAGCACCTTTCTTAATATTGTGAGCACATTTGCTGCTTTAAATAATAAAAATGCACAACTGACAAATGGTATATTGTCCAACCCTGCGTGGCAGGAATGTCGTCGTTTTCTAAAGCTGATGTTGTGTTTTTTCTTATAAAAAACAAAAAGAATGCCCGTGCTAGTTCAAACTTCAGCTATGCCTAGCCTAGTACTTGCCAAAAAGCTTGGCCTGGGTGGGGGGGGGGGGGGGGGGGGGGGCAAGCCAGGCTAAGCCTTAGAAGTGCATGCTTCTCAGAAAAGTCCCATAGGACGTGCACAATTGGTTTCACCCCAGGCATGCATGTAATCTTATATGTCAACAACCCTGCTCCAGGCCTTTGTAGTCTGCTGACCCAGACTTTGGGGGTGGGAAAGAGTTTAGGGGACCTTCATTTACCTATTTAGACCCCCTGGGAAAGGATTGTGTAAATAGGGCACATGTATACAATAAAACCGCCTGCTTCTCAAAAACGCTGGCTCTGCCTCAAAGTGACAAAACCTTGGCGCTGCGGAGCAGGGTTTTAAAATGTACCATTAAATTTTGAATGCAGGGTTAAAATGTACCATTAAATTTTGAATATGTACCATACCGGTATGTAGGTAGGTACCGGTCTACCCGGTAGGTTGTCCTCCGTCCTTACTCGCACTAACAGCATTTCAAAGTATTTCTTTGTAGTGTTCTATTTTATTTCATTGATAATGTTTTCAGAGTTTACAATTGTCATGGAGATGTTGTTTTTTTATGTAAAAGTTATGTTTCATATTATAACATCTTGTTTGGTTTGGCACATGTTTGGAGCAATAAACTTAGTTGTTTGGCATGATTATAATCTGCATGTACCAGTTTTGAGAAATGCTGTGAATTGATATAATTGATATAAATCAAACACTTAAAAAGCCATGTCATGGCGCATCTTACAGGAAACCAGTTGCAGGTAACACTACATGTATGAGTTCTTGAATAATAGAAATGCAGTTTTGCCCTTAAATCGCAGTGAGATTTCACATTTTTTTAGGGTGAAACTGCATTTCCATTGTTCAATAACTCATAGTGTAATTCACCGTTGTTGCACAGTTCAAAAATACTCACCTGCATAATACAGTACTGGTACATGTACCCACTGGTACATACTGAATTTGTAAGTACCGGTAGTTGTTATAATTAAGATGAAGTTTCTCGGAAGGCAGGTCTTCGTCGGCCGACTACTGTATGCAAACCCTCTGTGATGGGGAAACTTTTTATAGCAATATTCTATCCTTGACTAAATCTGACTGACACAAATCACATATTCATTTGTTTTTACCTTAAATGTGGAATGGGAAATCAGGAATCAGGAACAGGTTTGAGCTTCTCTACTAGTATGACCCAAAACACAAAACATAAAAAAAAAACAGGAGTCGTTGCTTTATGAAGGCATCATTTGTATCGCTTTCCAATAATTTGTCATTTAAGGCAACTATATATCAAACATTTGCTTTTAGTCCATATAAGCATGTTTGCTGTACATGTATGCACCGTTGTCAATGTTTTAAGAAAGATTGCCTATTGGCACTATCTGATTTAAAAACAAATATTTTCATCCAAAAACAGAGAATGATGGACGATATATTGTCAGAAGACATGGTGGGTGTTGGGGAGAGATTGACTCCGAGAGACGAGATGGATAACAACCACAAACAGCCGTTAAAGCGATCAACGTCGCTAGACTACAACAACACTGAAGGTAAGTGAAGTGCAATGCCTCTTTGTAGATCTCTAACATTGATGTACATGTACTGGTAGGTTTCCTTAATTTCCTGTTTTAACCCTAACCATTCCAAATTTTCCAAAAGCACTTGGAAGTTTTTGCATCTGAGGATTGTGCAAGATTGAGGGCGTTCGGGTTTTCGCCACTAAGGGATAATGCCGGATCCAGTTTATAAGGCCTAAACTAATGCTAGATGATTTTGCAGGAGTGAGGTTACTTGAGGAATTTATCCAAATGAGGATTTTGAAGGACTGAGGTTATTTGTTACTCTGTACTTTCACACTGCTCATGCTCTATGCACATTCTCTATAGAGCTTCAGTCAAGGTGTATTACCTGCAGGCGTGATCCAGGTGGGCGGCCGTAGGGGCACGTCCCCCCCCCCCCCCCCCCCCCCCCCCCCCCCCCCCCCCCCCCCCCCCGGGTAAAAAAACGGGGGTGGGGGAAAAGAGGGGGAGGTGAGAGAAAAGGAAGAGAGGAGGATCGAATCGAATGATCTGCTGTGTCTAATTTTTGGCATAATATAATACTGACAAAAAAGGATTATCAATTCATGGAACGGCAGTTTGCGACCCGCACCCGTTTAATTTCTCCATGCACATGAAGCCCTCTCAGGGAGAGCGCTCCATGCACATGAAGCCCTCTCAGGGAGAGTGAGGCCGGACATTGGTGTTATCCGCATTATAAGACAACCTGAACCCGCCTTGCGCGCGTCTAGCCGCTCGTTGGTATCAGAGGTGGCTCCGTTAACCAACGTATGATACTCGGACTACCTGGCATCGAAGTTTGATAAATAATCCCGCGCCTGTTGGATATGTGGTCATTGAATTGGCAGTAATGTCCCCTCCATTGCCAATTGCCCTTTTATTGCAGTATGTATCTGGATGAATGTTTATTTTGTTAATGACCTTGTGTAAGAATGTTAGTTCGTTGGTTTGTCCAACCCAAGCTATAGGACATTGTCCGGATGCTCATCTTTTTGGCGACAGATTTGCTGTATATATTTATATATATATTCCCGCATGTTCCAGTTTTGGGTGTGGCCCACATTCATAAACTTATACCAATTTATAATATACTTATAATCTCCATAATTCTCTTTTTTATCTCCATATAATCTTGAAAACTTTTGCTAAAAAAATTGTTTGTGTAGTATAAGATAACAAGTCGTATCCTCATTTAGTGATCCCCACAATGTCACTTCCCAGGTTGTTTGTACAATTAAGTGTGATTCATGGCCACACTGAATTATGGTGTCGGCTACCCACGAACTCGGGGCACTCCGGGCACTACCTTATTTAATGAATCAATTAACAAGCCAACTGTATTACAATAGTCATCATCCCAAAACAAGTTTCTGTTTACAGTATCGCTTCAACTGATGATGCCATTTTTTTTTATTTTCTAGGCCTCTTTTCTCAGTGTCTGCCCTCTGCCCAGCCAGGCAGTCCACCTGTGGCACTGAAGCACAAAAGGTGGACCAAACCAGAGGTAAATAACATTAAAATACGGGTACTGAAGTTGATGCCTGTTTGTACTAGTGTGGGCCGAGAATAATGCTCAAATGTAGGCCATCAATTTATGATGGACTCTGTGCAGAAGTAGCAAAATTGTATTATAGTTTCTGCAAGTCCTTTCATGAGTCCAGTCATAAAGCCAGTCACAACTACATGTAACTGGATGAATAATGACAAAGTTCGTTTGAATAGCTTGTGATTTGAGATGGGACTGGAGGACTTGTGATGAACTTGCAGGGACTTAACTACGTTGCTTTTATTAATATATACATGTAAGTGGTGCCATCAATGGTGACAAATAGTCAAGCGGAAAATTCAATGCTATTTCCACTGTATGCGCGACACCAGCATGGCATTGATGTGGGTTTATTCATAAATGCATGCTTTGCATCCCATACATGTGTACAAGAACCAGTACATGTGTACATCCATTTTGACACTATGGGTAGGTATGGGGGACAATGGGAGTCAAAAGGTCTCCACCAGGGTATATTTTTACAGATGAATAGGGTTTCGCAGGGTATATTTCTATAAATGAATAGGTCTTCACAAGATTTTTTCGAAATAGATTCAAGATTTTACTCATTAACCAGGGTTAGTGTTTGGGTTAGGTTTGGGGTTATGGTACCAGTATAATATAGGGTATACATTGTATAAGGTCCAATTTTAACCCAGGAAAATAACCGTGGTTGAAATAGAAGCATTTTGAAGAAAATGTTTGACAGTACACAAATTGTGTGCATAAGAACAAAGAGATGTCTTCACAAGGATACAAATTTGCAGAAATTGGTACTGTTTTTGTCTAGCTTTACTTCCCTATTATTGTTCTGCTTTGTTTCTCTTGAAATCTTAAACTCAAAACAATGTAGATTTTTTCCCTTTATAGGTGGCTCCTAGATTTCTAAAGACTAACTTGTAGGTCCCATTAACATTTGTTCCCGATATCCTACATTGTATACCCAGTCTAACCTGTGTGTCCAGCACACAGCAGGATTCCCACAGTTGGGCAAAAACTCCTGGAATTGAAAGCCACATGGAAAAATCATAAAGTTTTGTTACTTTCTAATAAGAAAGTTACATGCAATTCCTGCACAACCGATATAGTGAAGATGTGTGGGCTAATACATCCATATGTCTATGGCATTCTTCCACTTTACAATGTTCCTGTTTGCTATACTTTTAATACCGGTATGCTCAATACTTGTTGCGTCAAAGTAGAAGGCTGATAGTGGCATCCCTTGCCGGCTAGTTTATACTCAGCGCGAACGCAAATTTGTAACCTCACAGTAAGTTTTCGTACTGCGAATTCGCAAAATGTTCAACTCTAGCAAATGTTTGTAGCAAATGTTTTGTGATGTCAAATTTGTATCGTATTCATATTCGCATGAAGTATGACCCAGCCTTTATATGATTGGCCAGTGTATTATAAATTTGGCAGTTCGTACGTAGTTTTATGCATATATGCGAACAAGATTATTTAAAAAAAATATCTTACCCTTGCCAAAACCTACTGTGAAACTCACTAGGTAAAATTATTTAATTCTACTTTTCTGATTCGATTCTTGTAGTCATTTGACATGCTGGTGATGTCTTCAATTAATCATCTATCTGTTAAGCTGAAGGACTCCGCAGACAAACTAGCGTTTAAACTCAAGTAAGTACCATTTTTCAAGGATGCTTGAGGATCCCCATTGTACCCATTATTATCTCTCTGATTTCAGTAGAATGAGACAACTGATGTTTCTATTCTCCCTGGATGAGATGCTAGTCCATCGCGAAAGACACTTAATACTAACGTGTGCAGCAGTTCATGATTTTTTTCTTCAGCAGCTGGGTTGTGCTTGAATGTATATTTATGAGAAATAGGCCGTATAGAACATGGGACGAAGTCACAAAATCCTTTCAGAATTTTTTTTTTGTGATCCCAAACTTGGTAGATGATAAATTTTTTGCAAATTGATCATGAGGGCATACCTAACAACATTTGGAGTGTTCATTTTTGCAAAAGTGGCACTTTGGAGAGTTATTTCACGTTAAAAATTGGATGGGGCGAAAAAAGCATGGGGCGAGTTGGATTTCTCGCCTTGTTTTCATAAAAAAATCGCCCCAAAGCCACTTCCGGTAACCGTAACGGCAAAACAACGGTTACACGGTTAATTTGATAACTGCAAACTTGTAGGCTTATTACACACCAGGCCCTGACATTTACAAACTTCATGTATACACACATTGTGTCTCTTCCTCTAGGACTTTTATATGATATTGTAGTTAATCAACGGATAATGTATCACCGACCAATAATGAGATGAAATGATCAGAAATTTCCTCAGATCGCACAACAGAGGGTTCTAGAATCCAAAAAATGTATGGGCCCTTAGGCGGGCCCCTGGGACCCCACCCCGTTAGGGCTTTCGCACTTGGCGCTCGCATTAATTCTTAAGGTATCTCCCCCCCCCCCGACCCCCCCAATTTTTAAGAAGTGATTGACGCCCTGTAATACAGTATCAGTCGATTTACATTTATAGAACTAGTTATGTAATCACAATTGACCGATAGTGTACCGGTAGTACATTTTACTACACTAACAGCCAATTTGTTGTTACATTATCGGTTTAGTGATACAGTATCGGTCAATTTGTGTGACAATATTGGTTGGTGATACATTATCCGTTGTAACATGAGGTTGTAACAAAGCACCGTTTACTGTTCTTGCATGGAGCCCATTATTAGTGCCAAACTTGATCCAGTGTAAAATGCTGTGCTTTTTTATTTGAACTCTCATTCCAGGAAACTGCAGTCTCCCAATGCCACAGATGCTGAGCTCAGAGAAGTCTTGATGGATGTGGAATCACCGCTACTGAAGACACACAACAAGGAGATAGCCAACATCTTGAAGAATATGAGACAACTGGAGAAAAGACTATCAGGTACAGTTTTATGAACCAGTCCGCGCCGGAGGACGTATAAACACGCAAAGTTTTTCCGAGATTTAAAATGGAGGACGCATAAACACGAGCAAGGCCGGAAATTATGGAACGCCAAACGTACCAATTTATAATGCTTCTGGATACAAGTTATTACGTAATGTCGTCAATCCATTATGAGATGTCGTCAGTGTATTATGTAATTTCATCCATCTATTATGTGATGTCGTCAATCCATTATGTGATGTCGTCAATCCATTATGTGATGTCGTCAATCCATTATGTGATGTCGTCAATCCATTATGTGATGTCGTCAATCCATTATGTGATGTCGTTAATCCATTATGTGATGTCGTCAATCCATTATGTGATTTCGTCAATCCATTATGTGATTTCGTCAATCCATTATGTGATGTCGTCAATCCATTATGTGATGCTGTTAATCTATTATGTGATGTCGTCAATCTGTTATGTGATCACCATCAGATGTCGTAGGCAACTGCCAGTTTTGTGGCTGGTGCAGAGGTGATTTGGTGTCAGTGCAGTGCTGCCTTAGTTAGTTCAGCCAAGCTGAGGCCACTCCACTTAGTGAGGCCATCGATCCAACAGAGTTTGGGTCTGCCGACACCGCGGCGGTATCTAAGTGGGGTTCCCTCAAGCACCCCCGCTGCAAGACCACCCTGTCATACTATATGACCAAGCCAAGCGGCTTTCTGTTCTCGGTTTGTGTCAGCAGAGATACACAATCTGTCGCCAATCAGTGTATTGAGGCTCTCATTTGAGACAAAGTCTGACCAGCGGATTCCAAGTAAGTGCCGCCAGATGTATCTTCCAAAGCTGTTCATGCGCTGGACGTCTGCAGCTTTGAGTGTAAGCGTGTTGGCACAGTATAAAACACGGGACATGATTAATGCCTCTGTAAGCTTTATTTTCGTCTCCACAGATGCACGCGAGGATTGTAGGTATTTGCATTTCCTCAAAGTGGCTTTTCCCATGCCAATACGCATACTTACTTCGAGGCTGTCATCGAGGTCAGCATTGATGGTAACACCCAGGTACTTGAATGTGATGACACGGGAGATAAGTGCGTCTCCGAGGAGATGTTGTCATTACTAATATTCACGCTCTCAGTAACCATATGTTCTGTCTTCCCTGGATATATGGTAAGCCCATATGCATTTGAGATTTCTCCCAGTATTTGCGGTGACTCTTCGGCATTTGCACGACTCAGTGAGAATATGACTAGGTGGTCGGCATATCTCAACTCCTTTATTTCTATGCCATTGACGTCAGGTGCTCGAATATGGGTTGTACGCTGGTACCATTTCTGCATGAGTGACTATGTGTACAATTTAAACAGTGTAGGTGAGAGGGGACATCCCTGCCTCACACCAGCTGGTGTTGCAAATTCATCGTTCAGTCCACCTTTCCAGCGAAGGCGTCCTCCAGCATTTCTGTAAAGAATGGGTTGGATGAGGCGCAACACATCTTCTTCAACACCAAAAAGACGTAGTTTTTCAAAGAGAAGTTCGTGTTTAACACTGTTGAAGGCCTTCCTGTAATCGACAGACACCAAGTGCAGTTCTTTCTTCACCGCTCGATAAGACTCTGCAACTCCCTTCAGGGTGAACATGGCGTCGGTGGTGGCATTACCACGGACAAACCCGCACTGAGTTGAGTTAACAGCATCAGGGCTTGAATTAAACGACGACCACGACGGCCATTGCCGTCGTTGCCTTTTTAATGGCCGAGGTGCCCCACTAAAAATTGCCGTCTTCACGGCCATTTTTGCCTTGCCCCATTTTTACCTTGGCTGTCGTGCCTTTTTTTGCAAAAACATCCATGAGCCTAATGTTAGTATTCCAATCACTGAATCAGTGTTATAAAAAATATCGCTGCATACGAACGTTACGTATTGTGCACGCAGCAACGTTAACGACACAAACTGAATCTACATGTACATGTAGCTTCGCGATCAGGCCCCATAAATATAGCGTACGCTATGTACTGTTGAGTTCAGCTAGTTTCGGAGTGTGCCGATACTTCTAGCAGCGTCACCCGCCGCAAAAATATTGTCTGTATTTGTACACACACGTACCAGCAGGAGTAAGTACGGCAGATCTTACGTGCAAAGTCAACTGACTTTTTTTTTCTCAGTGCTACTTACACGCGCGGTACACAATACATATGTGTGTTCGTGTACGAGGCAAACGATAGTCGTCACGATCACCCTGCACGCAGCCGGTGCTCCAATTGTCCAAAGTTGTTGATGAAGTTATCCTACTGAATGAACGGCCTTAAATTTGTGAGGAAAAAATCGAAAAAATCAACAATGCCAGGCAAGGATCGCGTAAAGCAAAAATATGATTTTCCACACACCCCAGGAGTTAAGGTTGCATTGCAAATACAGTGCATGCACGGCAGCCGGAGCGTAAGAAATGTTTAAATTCTCATTTTAGCCTCCGTGCCCTTTCTCCAAATATTTTTTGGTCTTGGTGCCCTACATACTGGCCTTGGTGCCCTCCATAATTTGCTTCATTCAAGACCAAAGTGGCCTTGCCCTAAAAAATGCCAAATTCAAGGCCTGCAGCATGCTCAGCAACCACCGAAAGCTGGTGTTGAATGATGCCAAGGACTATCTTGCTTGCATGGCTAATCAACGCGAGTGTTCTATAGTTGTTACAGTCACCCGGTCGTTAAAGGAAACATGTAATAAGGTTTTTTTTTGCTTAAATCAATAAAGTATCATATTGACAACAACATTATGTGTGAGGTTGTGTTTATTTTCTGTGATAAATGGGAGAAAATAATTTTTGAAAATGTTTAGTCATACCACTCCGCCCCTCAAAGGGAAGCCTCATTAACATAAAACTTCGCGTGGGGTATGACAAAAATCAAGGCAGAGAATTGCCTCGCTGCGGGGGTGCGCTACCCGGGCCTGGCTTGCATTATGCGCGCATTGCATGCAACAAGTCTTTGTCTACAAGTTTACCATGCCGGTTTTTTATTCTAAATCAGGGTAAAAATACAACTGTTTTCAGTCATGCCGACTAGATGTGTAGCTGCTGGGTGTAGCAAAACTACCAAGGATAGAGTAAGCCTTCATTTGTTTCCGGCTGATCCTAAATATCGGAGGATTTGGACAGCCAAAGTAAAGCTTACCAGAGCGAAGTGGTCCCGCCGGGCCTAGTGATTTTTCGGCCCGATCTGCAGCGACCATTTTGAGCGGTCGTGCTTCGACACTGGTCTGTACAGCAACTTTGGCATGCCCTTAAAAAACATGCTGAAGTCAGATGCTGTCCCAATGATATTACAATCAGACGAATCTGTACTGTTTTCGTCAGATTCACTAAAAACCGACAAAGAACTTTCACGATCGTCCATGTTTAGTCCGCGCCGATTACTGTACATGTACATGTACTTTGTACGGTATCCTTTGCTTTGGACAGCGTGCGTGTGGGTGATCACGTTTACATGGGGGTGTACGTACGTGTGCACAAGGCGTACGGGATTCGTACACTCTTGTACAACAATGTGTGCGTACGTGGCCACGCGAACCCGTCTCGTACCTAGACGTCGCGTACCGACTATCGATAATTTGTCCGGGTTCTGACTCGATTTACGTCACTCATTTTGAGTGGCCGCGAAATTTTAAAAGGGGGGGTCAATTTCTGGACGGCAAATTACCACACTAAACGTACACTAGAACCAATTTTGCTTTTTATTCACATTTTATACACATAAATCTATTGATTTAAAACAAAAAATGCGTAATGAAGATGTTAGACTACATGTTTCCTTTAATTCTTGTGAATGCCGATGTACACTGAAGTTGTCATAGATGGTGGCCATTTACTTTCAGCCCACAAAAGGCAGACTGCCTTATGTAATGCCTGAAAAATCTGCTCATCTTTGACAGAAAACTTGATTGATTCTGCAACGATGCTATCTGGTCCTGCAGCTTTATTGTTGGCCCAGTGCACATACACCCCTCTAACTTTATCAGCTGTGGGAATGGCTGAAACTGTGTGTGAGCTGTTGAATATGACTGGACGTGTTCGTTTTGAATCGAAAAGGAATGTTGTAGGCCGAATTCGTTTTCGAAATATTGTTGTTGAGCCACTCCTCAAGGTCTCGTTTACAGGCTTGTTTGACCTCATTTCTGAGACTGGTGAAGGCTGCAGTCCCAACTGCTTGTCTTTTCTTTTCCACCAGCCGAAGGGTATCCTCTGCGAGATAAGGTTGGTTGCGCTGAAAAATCTGTGGACCGCAAGCTGTTAAAGCCTCTTCAGGAATTACACGTGTAATTTCTTTCAGTCGGTGACCTTCTTGCAAGCAGATTCTCACTTTGCACTGGAAATCGTTAGCCATGTGTTTGGTATTCGGAGCTTCAACGGTTGGTCTGCGGATGCGTGTACCACTGACCTTGGGGAGTCATCCAAACTTGAGTTTTAGATTGCAAAGAAGAAGTCTGTGATCAGTGTCGAAGCATGCACTGAAGGACTGGCAGTCCGTCAGGATCCTTTAAGCCTTGGTCTCAATTAGGATATGATCTATGACATTTCTTGCATTGCCTGCACGGCTAATCCAGGTGACTTTCCGGGTGGAACGTTTAAGAAACCTTGAGTGTGCGGCTGTGTTGTTGTTGGCCATAAAGAAACTGTTTGCAGATTGCACTGACTTTCTTGTACATTGTATACAATACAACCAAATGCATTTACATTGTATACAATACAACCAAATGCATTTATGAATACGCTTATTTTTCTTCCCATTTCGTAATAAGAGTCCTTAATCAAAATTAAGCCATTCTTACTTTTTTGCTTTCATATAATAGTCGGCAACTCCGGATGTTTAACCTATTATGAGATTCAGTAAAATATTGATAAATTCATTCATTTAATCTGGGTAATCAATTCCTTGTGAAATTATAACTGTACAAACTAAGATCTAGATATATGGAAACGTGGGTCTCATCTGTACATAGGCCTAATCAGCCTTTTTTTCCCGGAAATACCAATTTCAGCACTGCATGAGCGGATTGCATTTAAGGAATGTTTGTCAAAACCAAAAACAAGAAATTCAAAATAATGCACACTTTTTTAATCCTGCAAAATCCTGCAGTGGATTATAATACCATCAAGCTATTATATTGAGCTACACGTATGTGCCAGCGGACTACACATGTACATGTACAGTAGGTTAAATTGGAAGTTGATGCATCAGAGAATTTTGCAGGATTAAGGGCGTTTGGGGTTTTGCCACTAGAGGATAATGCAGGATCCAGAGGCCTAAACGAATGCTGCGTGTTTTTTGTGGGGGGGGGGGGGGGGGGGGGGTGCGACGGGTGCGTACACCAAAATGGACTTGGCTTAGGCGATAATGTCAACTAAAAAGTTTGCACCCCCCCCCCCCCCCCCCATAAAAAATCCTGCGTACGGGCCTGCAGACCCTTGTAATAGGGCATTGAGCAGCTGTTCCATATTTGGCTGGTTTATAGCTCAATGGTATTATAATCCACTGCAGGATTTTGCAGGATTCAGGCAGTGGCAGTCACCAGTAATCAATATTGAAGGATTTCGCAGGATTCAGGTTACATGGAGTTTTAACACTGGAGGACTTTGCAGGATTCAGGTTATGTGTAGGGTCGAGAGCTAAATTATCACTGGTCAATTCACCATTACGGGCCAGCTACTATTGTTGCTGTTTAATAACAAGCGCGCACACAAGTATTCATGCACAGGGTAAATTGTAGAACTAGAACACGGGTGTATAGTACGCACGCGCGAACATCGACCAAGCTACATGTAGCTGTACTGTGTGTGCACTACACAAAAAGTTGGCAGCACACGTACATTTGTTTGTTTATCGACGTTTCCCTGGGCTCTTGGCATTGCAACTGAATATGTACAATATGAGGTATAGTAAAATAAAAAATAACATGGTTTATATAAGGTAGGTAGTCGATATTAGCTTTTCTCTGTATTGAAAATTGACAAACTAGATTTCCTCACCTTCGCCTCGGAAACTAGTTTTTTAACTTACAATACAGAGGGAAGCTAATATTGACTACCCACCCTAAAACCATGTTATATTTGTATAATAATTCATTTCCTTTTTATGATCCTATTTAAACAATTTATGATTGAATAAATACACTTGTTTTTGGTTTTGTTTTTGTCTCAGAAATCCACTTAATGATTGACCCCCGGGATGAGATTCCGGTCCCCGACCAACTCACTCCAGCTGCCCAGATCCGACGCAAGTACATCAGCGACTACGGTGCCAGCAGCACCAGCGTGTCGATACGAGGGCTGACGGGGGTCCAGCCGAAGGCACAGCAGTTGGGTAAAAGTGGGCAAGGAACTGTCCCGGGGAAGGGTGCAGGGCCTGGCGAGACCCCTAGGTCATCTAGGAGTGACGAGTCAGAATATTACGTGTAGGGAAAGCATCGACCAGTATATATTGGTTGGAGAAAACCGGTTGTTGATACATGCATTCAATAGTAGATCATGAACAATGTATGATAATATTTGGTGAAGGTAGAAAGTTGGAAGTCATTTACAGTACAGTGAAATGCCGTTATGGAACACCACTATACCGAACATTCCGCTATACCGAACACCATTTTTTGCTCCCTATTTTTGTATGAAAACACAGAACATTGTTGTTAAAAAAAGTTGTTGAAAAGGTCAATCGATTAACAAGATTCACTGACATTGGTTCCTTATTTTTGTGTCTGAACATTCCAAACATTGTCAACAGATGTCAACAAAATGTCAACCTATTTTTTTTTAAATCAACATGGTATATCAAACAATATTTAGGCTGTTTTGAATTCCCCAAAGTCAAATGTCAGTGCTTTATGTTAAAAGAGTGATATGTAAAAACAGCTATACCAAACAAGCGATATACCAAACAAAATCTGTAGATCCCGTGATGTTCGTTATAGCGGCGTTCCACTAGTACATCCTTCACCTCACTACATGTACATCCATGCAACCATTTTGCTGTCTTGTCAATTTGGGGTTGTAAAGTGCTCAAACAACTTCAAATAAATGGCGATAACCATAATCATGGCTTGAGCTTGCATTGCCCACCTGGTCTTGTTGACCGGTCACGTAGACTCGCCACAAGAATTGTATTACAAAAACATGTGATTCTTGTCAAAGGGGCTGGAGTTTGGCTAGAATATTTAGGGTTAGTAGTTTAACCTACTTTAACCCTAACCCTGCCACACGCAGCACAGTGCATCAGGTAAAAAAGTCAGGTGCACTTTGATGCATTTAGCTGTCAACACCAGTGCATAAACGACCACAGTCTAAGACAATTAAGAGCTTGTCCCCATACCATAGAAATAAATCCAGATAGAGATAGATTCTGCTGCATTTGATGACTGTAGACTCTGAGGCAGTTTGACCTTGTGATTTCTGACCTGATGGATCTCGCTGCACTGGGCAGGGTTGGCACGTTGACAAATGATGTAGATTGCTGCGTCTCGCAGGGTGTGTAGCCAAAATAACATGGAGGGTTAAAGAAGCACTCGCAGTGTTATCTGGCTATGTTTGAATGTGAATTTGTGAAATGCGAAATGTTATTTGACCAGATAAATAGCAAAATATTTAGCACAATCTGTCGGCAGAGTTTTACCAATTAAGGTTCTTCCATACAATTATTATATTTAACATATAAACAATACAAGATTGTGGTGAAGGTGGGGGGGGGGGGCTGTAATGAAATATTGGATTCACTATGTGGCTTCTTGTACATGTATGTGATCTGCAATCATTAAGAAACAGGTAATGCTTACAACAATTAGATTCCCTACATTTCAGTCTTAGTTATAGGGTTTGATGCTACTAAAAACAGAAAATGTAACCATGCCCTGTTTCAGCTTACTGTAACTGTAAATTCGGATTGTTGGCTTGTGTGCAATTGCACATGATATAACCAATAATTTGGTACTAACATGGTTAGCCCAGATTTTGTTGTTAGAACTGTTAGAAGAGAATAGTAATTGTGAACAATGAAATCTGTTTTAATGTGAAAATGGGCCTAGATCCAATAAAATACATACATGTAATTTTTGTTATCTGCTAGTTTTCCATGCAATGGAAATGGCATAACCTGCACTTCAATTTTGATAGCATGACATATATGTTGATAATTTCCATTGGGTAAGATTTAAAAATAATATTAAGAATATAAATGACTTAATAAAAATTATGGACTGATAAAAACTATTCATATGGAACAAGATTTGTTCAAGAAAGTTGTTTGTCTTTATCTTGGAGGGGTGATGCGAATAGTAAGTGCCCATATAGTATGAGGCATGTGTACATTTGAAATTGCTTAAACCTTTCAAAATATAGAAAGAATGCTTAAAGTAGCTTTAACTATAACCCTCCTCAATCCTCCAAAATCCTCATTGCAATTTTGGAGGATTGAGGATGAATGGCAAAAAGGGACAGTTAATTGTGGAGGATGCAATGGGTCAAGGTCGTAGGCCCTACCCAGCATTCTTTGTGTTTAGCCATACATAATGCAACCCCCTTCATTATGCTCACAACCACCCACACTGTTTCTAAATGTCATTGGCACTGACCCAACCATAGTACTGATTGAATGAGGATTGTGTAGGATTTATGAGGCAATGGTCACCCCTCCACTAAACAATTTACATACTGGTAATATGAGTATTTTGGAAGATTGAGGATGGTTCCTAGCATATAGAGCCTAGGGGGTTAGGGTTAAAGTTTTACATACAAATTTTGTAAGTTCTACTAATGCTATAAACATGCTAAAAAGACTATTTCCAGGCAAAAAGAAAATGTTTAACCTTAACGTCGCCTGTTATTTTATTTCATTCAACAACCAACAGCTCTATAGCGCCAATTACAGGATAGCTTAACCAGTTCGCGCCGGATGACGTATATAAACGCAAAGTTTTCTCCAAATTCAAAACGGATGACGCATAAACACGCCAAGTTCAAGTTCGGAAATCTCTGTCAGCAGCGAGTAAGGCCGGAAATGCCTGGGTGTGCTTCCCGGAACTATCGGCCTGAACACGCTTCGGATCGAGTTTCGTTAAAAATAATCCCGTCCGTCAACTCGGTGATGTTAAAATAATCCCGGCGCGAACTGGTTAATGAGAGAAGATAATGTGAAGAAGTTTTAGAGTTGGAAGGGGAAAACCCACGGAATCAGGCAAAGACTTGAAACCTAATCCACATATTGGCCTTGGCGGGATTCAAACCTGGGTCATAGCGGTGGAAGGCGAGAAAAGAACCGCTGTGCCAACCTGACACTAATACTACTACATGTACTACACTGATTAAGGTTAACACATCAATTGAATTATTTCAAAAAAGTGTATGCTGATTTAGCAAAGGTATGTACACTAAAAGCTCACTCGCAACTTGAGTACTCATTAACTGCTGGAAATGGGTTTGACTTGTCAGTTTTTAAAATTGTTGATAGCACTGCTTGTAAAGATGTCTTACATATAGAACTGGGAGATTATTGCTATTAAATGGAAGTGAATATATCTATACCCATCTATATAAGACCAAGGGACTCCCCCCCCCCCCCCCCCCCCCCCCCCCTCCCCTCCCCCTCTCCTCCCCCCCCCCCCCCCCCCCCACCCCTCCTCCCCCCCCCTTCCCTTCCCTTCCCCCCTCCTCCCCCCCCCCCTCCCCCTCTCCCCCCCTCCCCCCTCCCCCTCTCCCCCCCTCCCCCCTCCCCCTGTATGGTGTATCAAACCTTTAAAAACCATGCGCGTAAATGCATTATCTTACTTCGTGAAGTTGAGAGTTTGTATCCAAGTTTTAAAATCGAGGGGATTTCATGACAAAAGATGCAACAAAGCTTTTCCATAAATTGTATAAAAAAAATACACTTGTTCCTGTATAGTTATATTTATATGCATGCCTGCTTGTGTGAAAAAGCAGCTTTATATACAAGGTGCCTTGTGTGTAATTAAGTTCATCCCTCCGTCAAGTGGGCAAAATTGCAACCAAAATGCAATAATTATTGTCATTTGCTTGAGTTATCACAGTTTATAGTTGACTTTCGGGCTTGCAACTTCGCCCTGGATGAGCTGATTTCATGATTTGACACTTATGCCGTAAACAAAACACTGTACATGTATATACTCTTGTATATATTTGTTTGCTGTTACTTTTAGCCTGTGACATAATAGTATAGGTTAAAGGAATAACTAGCTGTCAAATACACAATGTAAATTATTTTCTATTAACAACATAGTTTGCAATTTTTTGGGGTCTGTTTTCGTCTCGAGGTTCCCTCTGTCTCATTAATTTGCTCCAAATGTGGAGGCAAGGCTGCAAACAAAAAGGTATATTGAAACATTTACAATGTAATTGAGTAATTTCAGATGTAGCTAATCTTTATAAGATTTGGGCACCAACAGAAGGGAATTAAATGACATGCTACTGTAGCAGTACATACCAATTTGTAAGTTTTATTGATGTTAGAAACACACACACATTTTATTTATTTATTTTTTGTTAAGTTTGTATAATTTATTACCACACCTGCACTATTGATAATTGTACATTTGGTTTTTGTACGCATAAGTTGTAATAGATCAATATATGTATTATATTTTGTACAGATGTGGGTTATTTTTCGGGCTTTTCAAAATATACCTAAATGTTGGTCTAATAGTTAGATATTAATTACCTTTACAAATTGGCTGAAGACAGTGCTCATTTGAAACATGTAATATTTTGGATTATTTTGTTCTATGTAAACTTTTGATCACATTGATAGAGAATGTTTTACATATATTCTGCAGTGTTTAACCATTCCTTGAGTTGGCTCAACTTTTAACTAACATGCTGGCAACAACATTGTGCATTCTCAAATCTATACGTAGTTGATTAACTCTCACCACGAGCACCTCACAAAAGAACGGAACCTTAAAGTGACCATCAACGTTTTCGCGTTTCTGAGAAAATTTTTCTCGGAAAGACGGAATACTGAGATAAAAATATGTTTTTTCCGTGATATTGTATCTCGAAAAGACGTTTTCTGGATATTGTATGTCGGAATGACGTCTTTTATCATGGAAAAGGCGTCTTTCTGATATACGATTATTACGGTGTCCCACAACTGTCACTGCAAAAGCGAAAGCCAAAGCCCCGCAGGAAAAACAAAAGCACCATGGCAAAAGCCAAGTGTTGCGAGAAGACGATGACGCCATGATGTAATGTCACATTAAAGGTTGAATTTTCAAGGCCTTGTATCTTCCGAAGTATCAGATTGGGTTTAAATTGGTATGTTAGTATTCCGGTATGTGTTATATGTAAAAATGTAGGTGTCGGACGTAATGATGACGTCATCGTGAGTATGAACTGTACTGTTGAGTTGAATTGGACTTTCAAGCCATATCTCATTAACACAATATGCTAAATTCAAAATTCATTGTCATAAATTTGTCACACATAAATGTGTCACACTATTTGCACTGCGGCGCGTGAGGGCGCAAGATTAGATACTGTCAGTGTTAAGTCTGGTTTCGTCATGGCCGGACGTTCACGTATTCCCGGCCGGACCGATAGCCAGCCTCGGGCCGTGTTTTACACCGCGGCATGGCAGCAACCTAGGATTTAAGAGGGGTCATTTCTGGGAAGGTTTCGCCATCCCAGTAAAAGTCAATCGCGCTTGTGTTTGTGAGTTTGGACATTTGTGCTAGTGTGAAGACCCTTTCTTGAATTGTATGGAGAAATGAGGTAGGATCAAACCACTTTTTAATTTATTTTGTTGGTGCAGCTCAAAACTGAAGGAGCCCCCCTTGAAATAGGGCGTGTCGATTTGGTTTATGGAGCCGTGCTCTGAGACAATTGTATTCTTATAGAAGTGCAGGTATTCTTGTTTTACCTCACGTTTGCGTTTGCTTCGGCAGACGGTTTAGAAAACGTCTCCAGGGTGCGCCAGCATATAGGTTTGAATGCTTGCTATGCTTAGCGGTATAGAGTCTTCGTACTGAAGACAACATTTTGCACGGTTGGGAGTGGCTCCACTGATGCGTGGCAATGGAATGTGAGAGCGCCACAATGGTCTATACAAAGGACTGGCCTATTTGTTTAACAATTAGGGCCAGGAATGCAGGTTTTAATATCGTGTCCAAATGAAGTTATGTTATTCAGGCTACTTAATGTTTGCATATACGTTTTCAGCAATGAATTTTCAACAACAAAAAAGATGAAGACATTGATCACCAGTAGAGGTATATCTCTTATCGCATTTAAAAATTCACTTTTGTATTGAATTCATATAATGCATATTTACGTAGAATTCGCCGTGCGATTGAATCAGGTGTATAGTATATCGCAGTTAGTTACATAACATGCACAATGGTGTAGGGGCAGCCCTATAGCACGCACACGTACATGTTTGGGCAGCCGTCTTTAGTTGTCTTTTGTTCCCAAAATGAGTGTTTCCGATCATTTCGCTTATTTAGTTTCTGGTTTTCGGTTGAACGGGTCTGTTTCTCCGCATTCAAATGTCGTATAGTACTCTTAGTGTAATCAGTGGTCTTCGTTGATTGCTCTATTTCGGGGGTGTTTTTTCTACAGATCTGATTTGCTGGTTTAATTGAGACCTTTATAAACCTTTACTCGGCTAATTTTAGGTTGAGTTGGAAGTCTGTGTTGAAATAATATATTTCCGCTGCATATCTGTAGGAAAGCCCGTATAATCTAAATGTTGGGACTTCGGTGCTAATTCACACCATGGGAATGAAATATCGTAGAGCCTGGTGGGTGCTCTTGCATCGTATATGGCCAGTCAGAATTCAGCGTTGTCTTTATAATGAGGTACGCAGCGAAGTCTTAAGCGGGTTGACGGCTCACAGCCGCAAAATGCGAGGTTTTGTGTGCACGAAGGAGTGACCCGCAGTATAGTAATATTCATTTTGGCAGTGGTGTTGGGCCAACATGGTGACTCCGACTGTTTCGGGATATTAAAAAAAAAAAAAAATAGATTCATAAAGTGTCTATTTTACAATGACAAAATTCAAGTGAATTATAACGCATACTTGTACCTGTTTTTATATTACTTTGCTTTATGCTCACGTTTTGCATGTGATGTTTGTTTTCGATAGTCAGAGTGCCACATGTTCTGGTTGGGCGCCTTTGCTTTGCTCTGGTATGGGGCAGGGGTTCTGACATGTGATTTGCCTTTGAGTTTAGTATAGCAACGCAGGTTTGGTCGGGGTGTTAGACCGTTTTAACCTTTTAGGTCAGTACACTTTTAATGAGGCATTTATGTGTTTTTTGCGCGGCCTTATTTTTGTTAGCCTGCTTCCAGAATAGACGACATTTCGAGTGTTCCTAATTATTTTAAGGTAACTAACAAAAAAAGAACCTCACATTTTGAAGATAGGTAACTAAATCACATATCTTGTCACCAAACCGGCACAGTATTCAGCACAACTTTGTTTAGTAAGAAAAAAGGGTATTTCTTACCGACCATAAAATCAGACAAGTCGTAGTTCTGTCCCTGTTTTAAAAAAATAAAACAATTGTTGATGAAAACTTGAAAAGTCTCTCTAAACAATAGCCCTTTTGTTGCAAACAATCCTCGTTAAAAAAAAATAAAAAAAAAAATAAATAAAAAATAAATAAACCAAAAAAACCAACAAACAACCGTATTGAAATTGAAGCTTTTGGTATTATTAATATTAGAGTCCAAGAACACTGCCGGTTATGTCAGCATGTCTTTACTTGCTATAAGTGCCTCCTTCGACGGTGGCAGATGCATTTCATTATAAATGTAAAATTAAACCCATGTGTAAAATGTGTTTGTATATAATAATGCGATGCAACCGTTTGCAATATTTTGGGAGAAAGCCAATTATAAATGTAAAATCAAACCCACGTGTACAATATGATTGTATATAATAATGCCATGCAACTGTTTTCAATTTGTTGGGAGAAAGCCAATGTAAGCGCTATTTAAGCAGAAACTTATTCAAGCCCTGCTCATAGGGGTTTAACCCGGGAGAAACAACCAAGGGGCACGTTTGTTTCAGGTCATTCCGCACAATATTATTGTGACCTAAGACACAGAAAAGCCGGCATGCGTAATCGCCATGGTTCGTCCCAGGACAGTGCTAAGATCCCGTATTTTGCATAAGTATAGGGGATCAGGCCCGCTCTGGGCAAACCTTATACGTTCCAATTACAAAGAAGTTCTCTATTGAAGTCAACTACATGTATTATTATTGTGGGCAATTAACTTCTTTGAGGACCAAGGCTGTTTTTATTATTTGATCGATCGAGATTTTGGCCACTGTCGTTTGGTCACCGCTTTTATATATAATACAACCCCTTTTATATATAATACAACCCCGATAATGTATGGCTGTCATTGCCTTGCTTTTCATTTCCAATCTTGTTTCGGTCGGAGATGAAATCTCACTATACGAGAGTGGTTTTTCAAGTTCAACTTCTGAGGTCAAAGGCCATCTGTGGTCAAGTTTTTAATTGGGCCGGAGTTTAAAAACTTTTTTCATTTGAAAACTTGGAGTCCAGATTTCAATGAAGTGGCCGATGTTTGTCTGATTGTGGAACGTTGACTAGCTTCCTTGTCGATTGTAAATTTGTGGATGTCAACGGCTGCTAGATGGTTAGCTGCTTTGTAGACATGTATTGCTGCTTTATAGACAAGATGTCTTCCTGCAGGATGTTGTTATCTGCAGGTATGCTGTTATCTGCAGGTATGCTGATCATCCTGTACATGATACAGTCACGTAGATTGAACATCACGGTAGAATGAACTTGCTTAGGCAGATCATTAAGGTAGACGACGAACAGGGCCGGACCCAAGACGGTTCAGAACTATAATGCATTCTTGTTGGCAGCATTCGTGTTTTAGGACGGGCCTAAACATACAAAAGGGGCCTTGTTATTCAAACAAAACGGAGAGTGGACCCTCAAATGAATTGTAGCGCCTTGAGCAGCGTGTGAACTTAGGCGGTCGGCAGCCTCGCGGCACGTTTCTTAGTGCTCGCTGGCTTATGAGTGCAGTCCTTTTGAACGCCTTACGCGTGGAAATGACGCGCATCGTTGTTTAGCATCAGGTATGATGAAATGGTACAGCTATGATGAAATGGTACAGCTAGTACCCTTTTTATCACAATAGAACAGCCCCAAAGACAGCCCTCATGCTGGACGGCTCGTTGCGTCTGTTTTTGTAGGGGGACGATGATCTCATGAATATTCTTATAATGCACAAAACCAAAACAATCCGTGATTGGACAGCGCCCTCTTGTGTTTTAAATTGGACAATATATTTCCGCTTTTAGGCATACTAGTAGGGTCAAAATATGAAATAAATGCCCTAACCCCAAAAAAATTGCAAGAAAACGTTTTATGGTGTTTTTCTGTAGCATAGGGCCTGGTGAAGAACACATCCAAAGTTTACCGAAGTTTGACCTCCGCAAAGGGTCTAAATATGACGTCAAATAAAGATGGCCGCCAATGTTGAAAAGTGGCTTATATCTGTTGAATTCAACAATTTCTCACCACCTAAAGTCTGAAAATTACCTATAATATTCATAATATTGCCAAAGGTATAATTATTGAAGGTGACAGAAGTGTTCAGTATGACGTCATGATATATAGAATGACGTCATGACGTAAGGAATGACGTTATGACGTAGTTTTGCCTAAGTTTTGTCTCGAGTCTTATTTTCAGCCATTCATACCCATGTTCATGAAGGGAACTACAGAACAAGGTGAGATAATCATCTTGGTAGTTTTAGCCTTCCATAGAAGAATTGCAGTGCTGCCATCTATTATGCATCTTCAAGATGTTAAAACAAAAGAAGCTAATCATCTTCAAGTTTCTGATTTCTATGAAAATGAAAGCGTGAAATTATGAAATAGCAGAGGCACATTGTGTCAGTAAATATTCTAGAACACACAGGTAGGATTGAATAACATGTTAATGGTCTCTAAATACTATAATGCAATATAAAGGCTGACCTCTTTTTGACCAGTGAAGCCATGTGCTTTTCTTGGAAATGTTGTGTATGGGAGGCTAATGCTAAAACAATCCATGGAGTGAAAGAATGATGGTTGTTTCCATACGTGATTGTTTTTAACTTAGTTTGTATTATAGGATCTGATGTTATCATGATTTCATTTTAAACAAATGTTAATTTACATTTCAGGGCTTGAAAATGAGTGCAAATCAAGGAGCTTGTCCCTTATGTCAGAAGGATGTGGGATCTGAAGATGCAGTCGAGATTGGTGAAAAAGGAGCTGTTGGCATCAATAATGCAAGTGATGAGAGAGGCGAGGACATCATTGTTACGGCTGGGACTGTAGTACACAAGTCTTGTCGTTCGAGTTATATTAATAGAAAGAGTATTGAGATCCATAAGCGAACTAAATCCGATGTTTTACCCGTCAAGAGAATGGCACGCCGCTCTACTGGATCATTTGATAGCAAAACAGACTGTTTATTTTGTGGCAACAAAATAGTTACAAGCAAAAGGAGTGCTGATTATGATGACTTTAGCTGTGTTCAAACTTATACCTTTGTAGAAAAGACACTAGCACAGTGCAAAATACGAAGTGATGAATGGGCTGTTACTATCCAGGGACGTATTGAGTATTTTAGTGGAGACCTTCACGCTGCTGACTCTCTGTACCATCATTCATGTGATGTACATTTTCGCACAGATCGAGGTGTTCCTATGCACCACAGGCATGACAGGGATGGGCCTGGTGGTAAGCGACAGAAAGCTGGGCGTCCAAAGGACAGCGACCAAGAACAAGCATTTCTAAGAATGTGCTGCTTCTTTGAGGAGAACGACGAGGAACAGTTCACAGTTACTGACCTTGCAAACAAGATGAAGCTATACTTGCAGGATAGTGATTCTGCCCCATACGGCAATCAGTATCTCAAGTCCAAACTTTTACAACACTACGGAGATTCTTTATTCATGGCGGAGGGCGAGGGACTTCATGATATTGTGACATTTCGAGAAAAGACTAGCCGAATCTTACGCGATTACTTCAACATGCCGAATAAGGATGACGAGGAAGCTCATAAGAGAGCGATAATCGAGACTGCTGCCAAACTCATCAAGAGTGATCTAAAAACTCTTGTTCCACCTTTAGAGGACGAGTATCCGAAAGCTACCGAACTCAAACTGGAATCTGCTTTAGGGTACATTCCTCCTAGTTTGCGTTGTATGCTGCAACATCTTCTTGTTGGAAAGGACATCCGTCGGAAAGAAGCGAGTATTGGACAGACAATCATTCAAGGAGTGCGTCCAAGGACTGTGATGGCACCATTACAGATTGGGCTTGCTGTCCAAATGCATCACCACTTCCGTTCAAGGTTTTTGATAGACAGCCTCTCTTCCATGGGTTATTGCTCGTCATACTCAGAAGTTCAAAGGTTCGAGGAGAATGCTGCCTCATCGGTTGCTCCTGATATTTTAGGAAGTGTTTTACCTGATATGATGGTGTTGTTTGCTGCAGATAACGTGGACCACAACATTGTCACCCTTGATGGAAAGGGTACTTTCCATGGCATGGGGATGATTGCAGCCGTAACCCCAGGCAAACATGTCACTCAGACAATTCTCAGACGAAAAGTCTCCGAGTTAAACATCATTGACCAGACAAAAGTGGACATCATGGACTACCGTTTTGCGAAACACATGCGTCGTAGTATAGAATTCCAACCACTGCCAGTTCTAAATGATGTGGACCACAGTATCGACATATTGTGGGATGTATCCCTTCGCTTCAGTCAACCCGTGCCAAATTGGCAAGGATTGATGCACGTACTATACAAGCAATGTGACCATCCTGGACAGTCATCGGTAGTCTTTCTTCCAATGATCGATATGTACCCTGGGGACAAGACGTGCATCTTATCCACGCTTGAGTATATTTGCAAGCTTTCATCTAAGTACAATGCCCCACCCGTTGTCACTTTTGACCAGCCACTTTTCTGGAAAGCATCCGAGATAATACACGAGGTTCCAGACAATAGTCCAATACGAGACGTTGTGCTGTTACTCGGGAGCTTCCACACATTTATGAATCTGTTGGGGGCTATAGGAACCTTAATGGATGGAAGTGGCCTCAAGAATATCTTGGAGACGATATATGGTGAAAACGCAGTGGTACACATGATGACTGGGAAAGCTGTGCAGCGTTCATTTCGCGGACATCTCCTTGTTAGTCGGTGTCTTACGCAACAGATCAGTGCTGAAGTCGTTGAAGATGAGCCAGACTTTGAGAACCGTATGGAAGAACTTGAGAGACTGTATGCTCAAATGGAGGCTGGTGAAATAGACTTGGACACATTGATGAAATCGGACTGCATTCAAAGGATTGTCAATACACTGGCTTCTAAAAAGTGTGAATTATCAAACAGTTCCAAAACCAGCAAACTGTGGCTGAACTATCAGCAAATGTTGGGAGTTGCCAGGGAGCTCATCGAAGCTGATCGCACAGGGTCGTGGCAAATGCACCTCCACGCTATATCTGAGTGCTTGCCGATATTTTCGGCTGCTGGGCACTCCAATTATCTGAAGTCCGCATATCTCTACCTTCAGAAAATGGAGGCATTAGAAACTGAAAATCCTGCAGTGTTCCAAAAGTTCAGTAATGGATTCCATGTCATAAGGCGCACCAATCAGTACTGGGCCGGCCTTGGCTCCGATTTGGTCATTGAGCAGACTCTGATGCGGTCCCTGAAGAGCACAGGTGGATTAACCAGAGGAAGCGGCATGACTGAACACCAAAGAGCCATTTGGACAATGTCTGCTCCCATATCCTCGGAGTACAACTATGCCATGCAGGACTTCAACAATACAGTGTACGCAACAAGTGAACAACACAAGGAGGCAACTGCCTCACGAATGGAGAGGGACAAAGCAGACTTGGCAAAACTTGCCACCAAGCTTGAACAACATTCTCCGTTCTCGGACATGTCGGAGGAGACGACCTTGAGAAACATTATCACAGGGATAAATGCTGATAAGGATGTAAATGTTCAAGACCTTTTCGTTGTAGGCAGAGACACAGTCAAACAAATGGAAGGACAATCCGTCTTTTCATATTCGTACAAACGTACGAATAAAGTCAAGACGCTAGCATCAGCACGGGCCATCAAGGTCACCGATGACAGATCCATTGATCCAGCTCTGTTGTTCCAGAGATTCCTGGTGGTATCGCAGTCTGGAGATCTCCGTCTAGAGGAGGTGATGAAACATGAACTTTCGCCATACCCACCATCTTTGTTTGAAGCAAAGCATCGCTTACGGAAGCCAGATAAGGCACAACTTCTCGACGCTATACGAAACCATGTCACTTCGTCAGATGATGCTGTTCTTCAGTCGAATCCAAAAACGGATCACTACGTCCTTGATGGAGGTTCACTTCTACATCGATTGAAATGGACGGAAGGAAACACGTACAGTTCTATTGCCGATTCCTATGCATCATTCACATTCGATCTCTACGGCAAGGCCACCGTTGTCTTTGATGGATACGATGGAGGACCAAGTACAAAGGACAATACACATCAGCGTCGAACTACTAAAGTTACAAATAAGGTCAACATATCCGATGCAACAAAATTTGTTGGGAAGAAGGACGATTTCCTATCAAATGATATGAACAAACAGTCCCTTATCCACATGATCGCGGAACGCTTGCAACAGAAAGGTTGCCACGTCATCCACGCTGAAGCAGACGCAGATGTAGACATAGCGACAGCAGCAGTTACGATGTCATCCTATAAGTCAACAACCCTTATCGGAGAAGACACAGATCTGTTAGTCTTGCTACTGTATCATGGCGCAAAGGACGGCAAGGACCTTTACTTTCGATCTGACAAAGGAACAACACCACATGTGTATAACATCAAGATTCTGAAACAGTTACTTGGTGATGATGTCTGCTCTGATCTGTTGTTTGCCCATGCATTCTCTGGTTGCGATACTACTTCACGAATCTTTGGGGTCGGCAAGAAGTCTGTCTTCCAAAAAGTCGTCAAGGGAGATTCTGTCTTGTGTGCTTGTTCCAAGATGTTTTGTGCACCAAAGGCAGATAAAATTGCTATTGAAACGACTGGCTGTAAAGCAATGGTGTCCTTGTTTAATGGGACCAAATCTGATTCTCTAGATTCATTACGCTACAGTTTCCTTTGCAAGAAAGTGGCCACAGCAAAGACATTCGTGACACCAGAAAGACTGCCTCCAACAACTTCAGCCACAAACCATCACTCTCGACGTACCTACCTACAGGTTATGGAGTGGATGGGTAAGAGTGCCGGCATGGATCCTACTGAATGGGGCTGGGATGTACAAGGGGATAAACTTGTTCCACAAATGATGGAAAACAGTCCTGCACCAGACATACTACTTAAAATGATCCGATGTAACTGCTCTGCAAGATGCAGCACACTGAAATGTAGCTGTAAAAAACATGGACTGGAATGCACCGCAGCTTGTGGACATTGCCAAGATGGCAATTGTGACAATATGGCACAAGAACCAGTTTCAGATGATGATGAAATTGAAGACTAAGTGTGTGTGCGTTCTCACTGACATGACCTAGCCAATTCCTGTTAAGACAGAAATTGGGTGGAATCTAATGCTCACCGTTATTGGTGTTTTGGGACACAGTATACATGTTTTAATCATGGTACCTGTTTCTTCATGACCCCACCCTGCCCACAATTACATAGAATGATGATGAGCAAACAGTCCAACATCATCATTTTGGAGAGTAATGTAAATTATTAATACACTACGTTATGACCCTGGGGTTGTGACGTCATTCTATGATGTCATGACGTCATATGACGTTATGACATCATATGACGTCCTACTGAACACTTCTGTCACCTTCATAATTATACCTTTGGTAATATTATGAATATTATAGGTAATATTCTGACTTTAGATGGTGAGAAATTGTTGAATTCAACAGATATAAGCCACTTTTCGACATTGGCGGCCATCTTTTTTTGACGTCATATTTAGACCCTTTGCGGAGGTCAAACTTCGGTAAACTTTGGATGTGTTCTTCACCAGGCCCTATGCTACAGAAAAACACCATAAAACGTTTTCTTGCAATTTTTTTGGGGTCATGGGGCATATTGATCCTACTATACTGAACAGCCATGTTTGGTGGCAAGTATAATACAAGAAGGCGCGACCGACTGTCGGTCGAGTTGTACTAAAATGCACAATTTTACGCTAGACTAGCGTGGTTAAGATCCGTCGGAGGACGGGCCTCCGCATAAGAGAGAAACAGTGCATGGATGGGCCCTGTGTGTTCAATTGTAATCTAACATGGTTAAGATAATAGGTTTTGCAGCGGACGGGCCCTGCGTTTTGGATTTTAATCTAGTGTAGTTAAGATCAAAGGATGAGAGATAGTTATAAGTTACGCAGCAGACGCGCCCTGTGTGCTGAATTTAAATCTTACATATTGTTAAGATCAGACGATCAGACGATAAGAGAGAATATAAGTTATGCAGTGGTCAGGTTCTGTGTGTTGAACTTAAATCTAGCAATGGTTAAGATCTAAGCATACGAGAGAATAGAAGTAACGCAGTGAATGGGCCATGCGTGTCGGAACGTAATTCTAACATTGTTAAGATTACAGAATAAGAGGTAACAAATGTTGCGCAGTGGATGGGCCCTGTGTGTTAAATTTAAATCTAACAATGTTAAGATCATAGGTTAAGATAGAATATAAGTTCCGCAGTGCACGGGCCCGATGGGTTGAATTTAAATATAACAATGTTAAGATCATAAGAGAGAATATAAATTCCGCAGTGGGTAGGCCCTGCATCTTGAATTTAAAACTAACATTGTTAAGATCAGAGGATATGAGAGAACAAAAGTTACGCAGGGGACGGGCCCTGCGTGATGAATGTTTATCTTACATGGATATCATCAGAGGATAAGAGTACATAAAAGTGACGCAGTGGACAGGCCCTGTGTGCTGAATTTTTAATATAACATGTTTATTTTTAGATCAGAGGTGGGGCCTCCGCGTGAGAGGCAATAGAAATTCCGCGTGGACGGGCCCTGCGTGTTAAATTTGAATGTATCTGATTAAGATCAGAGGACGGGCCTCTGCATTTGAGACCAAACAAAAAAGTTCCGCAGTGGATTAGGCCCTGCGTCTTAAAGGTGGTATACACTATTGGTAAATGCTTGAATTATCATGAACGGGCGAATTTGGAAGGTTGTATTTTATAGTAAATATCTTTAAACTGGCCTGTCCGAAGTTTACAGTCATTAATGCCGAGAAAAGCACGAAAAACAGCGTTTGTTTTCAACCGGCGTCGAGCTGTTATTCTTATGTTAGTTGTGTTTTTTCGCGATCAATTTGCTGGACGCCTAGATCTTTATTTACTTTCAGATGAGTAAGATATTTCTTAACAATTCGGTAGTAAATGTTGTGTTTTTCTCTCTCCATATCTGCAAATGGTGTATCCTACATTTACATTTTAATGTAGCTGATTAATTCAGAGGACGGGCCTCTGCATGAGAGACAAAAGTAGTTCTGCAGTGAATAGGCCCTGCGTGTTAAATTCGTATGTATCCGATTAAGATCAGAGGACGGGCCTCTGCATGAGAAACAAAAGTAGTTCCGCAGTGGATAGGCCTTGTGTGTTAAATTCGACCGTGTATCGGATTAAGATCAGAGGACGGGCCTATACATGAGAGACAAAAGTAGTTCTGCAGTGAATAGGCCCTGCGTGCTAAATTCGTATGTATCGGATTAAGATCAGAGGACGGGCCTCTGCATGAGAGACAAAAGTAGTTCCGCAGTGGTTAGGCCTTGTGTGTTAAATTCGACCGTGTATCGGATTAAGATCAGAGGACGGGCCTATACATGAGAGACAAAAGATGTTCCGCAATAGTTAGGCCACGCGTGTTAAATTTGAATGTAACTAATTAATTATTCTGAAATTATTCTCATGTAGGGACATGAGAGACAAAATAAGTCTCGCAGTGGATATGCCCTGCGTGTTAAATTTTGAATTTAACTGATTAAGATCAGAGGACGGGCCTCTGCATGAGAGACAAAAGTGTTCCGCAGTGGATAGGCCTTGTGTGTCATTCGACCGTGTATCGGATTAAGATCAGAGGACGGGCCTCTACATGAGAGACAAAAGAAGTTCCGCAATAGATAGGCCACGCGTGTTAAATTTGAATGTAACTAATTAATTATTCTGAAATTATTCTCATGTAGGGACATGAGAGACAAAATTTGTCTCGCAGTGGATATGCCTTGCGTGTTAAATTTTGAATTTAACTGATTAAGATCAGAGGACGGGCCTCTGCATTTGAGACAAATAGAAGTACCTCAGTGGATAGGCACTGCGTGTTAAATTTTGAATTTAACTGATATGATCAGAGGACGGGCCTCTGTATTTGAGACAAATGGAAGTTCCGCAGTGGATAGGCCCTGCGTGTTAAATTTGAGTTTAACTGATTAACCCTAACCCACTAGGGCAGGCTTTACTCTGGGCCGGCTAAAGAACTGAGTACTACAGAATATTACTTAAAATTTTGTAGCTCGGTTCCTTTCTCTACAGTCTCTCCGTGACTGATGATTGGGTGCGTACTGTCAAATTACAGATACTGCCAACCACAAAATACTAATAGTGGTAATACAGGTCAGTAATTCTTACCTGGCAAAAAATGCAGTAGTTCAGCCTTGGCCCATTGTCGTGTCCCATGTGACAATCTTTGCTGTAGAGGTTAGAACACTCCACGCAGTATACATGGGCCATGAACACTCAGCAAGCAGAGGGCTAGGGACCCAATGCTTAGTACTACGAGTGCAATTAGGGGTGTACATGTACCAAATACTAAAAATTACTATAGGCATTGTACACAGGTAGGTGAGAGTTCTGCATACTACTTTTTACTGCTAGTCAAAGCAGCATTAGGTTGGGTTAGCGTTAAGATCGGAGGTCTGGCCTCTGCATTTGAGGCAAATAGAAGTTCCGCAGTGGATAGGCCCTGCGTGTTAAATTTGAATGTATCTGATTAAGATCACAGTATGGGCAGTTCCGCTGTGGACGGGCCCCGCGTGTTAAATTTTAAATTTAACCGATTAAGATCAGAGGATGAGCCTCTGCGTGAGAGGCAATAGAAGTTCCGCAGTGGATAGGTCCTGCGGGTTACATTTGAATGTAACTAATTAAGCTCAGAGGACGGGCCTCTGCATGAGTGACATAAACAAGTTTCGGCCAATCCTTGTCTATTTTTTATTTTGTGGTCATCTTTACTCCACTTCTTAAAAGTCTTATTTTGGGATCGGAACTTTTGCCTAAAGACCTCAAAAGAATTATAAAAAAGGAATAGCGGCACGTGAAGTAGTTGCCATAATAACCAGATTGGCCTAAATTGTTTTTAATCGAAATGTTCTTTTGTTTTTCCTTTCCGTTTCCTAAATGACGTTTAATGATTGATCGAAGTCATATTTTTTTTTTTCACAGACCCTAAGAACCATTTCGATGGTGAAAAGCTATGTTGTTGTTTTTCACGGTCGCCGCTGAACTTGGCGAAAATTGCGTGTCGACTGGTCTGCAACGGTCCATCGGTGCAGCCGTTCTGCAACACTGCCCGTTTCCAACGCATAGATGAATCCAATCGAACATGCTTGGACATTCAGGGGCCAGTAGCCCTGTATCCCTGTAGTAAATTAACGTCTCATGGTCTTCAGTCCTCAGAATGAAACAACCTTTTCTTTGTATTGTTATCTGTTTGTGTGTGAAAAAGTGCCTGAGTAAAGTGGTAATGGCAATAATTACAATAAAATAGATATTAACTGTTCACAGTTGCGGTAGGCTTTGACCCACAAGGGGAAATTTGAGGAAACGGGGCGCTTTATGCATGCAATTCGGCGCCGAGAAAAGTCCCACACGCAGCACTTCTGTTTGTTGTTGTCCTGCGCATATTTGCGGACTGTACTTGTGAAGCTCATCTGCAAAATTAATTTATTAACTAAATGAACAGCGTTAAAGGTAGGGGGCGGTCTTGTAGGTTCATTCAGGACGCATTTCCCAGTTCCGCGCTATTTTTCTTCCCGTGCTCGTTTGGCGTCTGCAAGTCTATCGGGATGTTCCCGAAAGCGAGGGCGGAGTTCTAAGCGAGGAGTGACGACACGAGACCCCATAATAATATACCCGTCATTGACGCTCCTTGGCACCGCGGAGCATGGAAAATGTACATGTACGTTTAAGATATCTTGAAGGTCGCAATTGCGCCGGATGGTTCGAACTGTCGCTCATTAGGTAGTATTCCGCGCCCTAATAACTCTCGGCTTTTGATGCCCCGGTATGTAGGGCTATCCGCCCTCTGCCCACCTACAGTGTCAAACTGCAACGCGCTACTCGCAAACTGAATGTAGGATATTCTAACTCTGGTGCTGGTCCTTCAGAACCTGCCTCCGCCGATCTGGTTAGCATCGATAGTCTGAATGGCTACGCGCGCCCCCGTCTACAAGGGGCGACTTTCAAATACAAGTTGGTTTTCATTGCACGCATTTCCACCGCGTCTGTCGAATAATACGCTATAGCATTTACGCCATCAGATAGGCGTATAGTTCCCGGCTTTACCGGTTGGATGGCGGCGTCGCGTTGTGCGTGTGGCGTCGTGCGGGTGGCGTCGTGCGAGTGGTGTTGTGCGGACGGTGTCATGTAGGCGGCGTCGTGCGTGTGACGCGTTGCGACGCGGTACGGGCGACGCGGTACCGGCGACGCGGTATGGGCGACGCGGTACGGGTGAGGTACGGGTGAGGTATGGGTAAGGTATGGGTGAGGTATGGGTGGTATTTGGGGCGAGATATTGTGGGAATGGGTGAGGCTTCGTGGTCCCGGTTCGGAGCGAAGAATCTCCCCATATCTAAAACTCAAGTATAGATTCTGGGGCCCGAACAAAGCAGCAGTGCAAATAGAGTACTATTTGCACTGCGGCGCGTGAGGGCGCAAGATTAGATACTGTCAGTGTTAAGTCCGGTTGAGGCAAGGATGAACGGTGAGGTGAAGCCGGTACGGTAGGTACAAGTAAAACATTATGTGTACTTCTATACATCTGGGCCTAGACTCGAGTGGACAGCAGCTGTTACTTACACTTTTTTTTTTGTTCCCCCCTCTTTCACCACCCTACACTGTTAAAAAAATATCTGTTAATTAACGGTACATTCTATTGTCAATTGGCATTACAGAAGTTACTGTTTTTTAACAGTACATTCTACTGTTGTTTTATCTCTGTTTATTAACAGAGATTCTACTGTATTGGGTACTGTACACCTACAGTGATTCCCCTGTTTTGCAACAGTGATTAACCCGTTGTTGTTTTGTTAATATAACAGCAAGTTTTATCCAAAAACAAACGCTCCTGTTGAAGTACAGTTTTCTGTTACGCGTATTGCGGCAATTTACATCAATGAATGAAGTGGGAATGGGAACCACACCTATTATAAGTAACTAGTTATTACACATTACACAATACTACATGTATTACGTATACAGATATATAGTACAAATGCTAAGATAACCTACTAAACACTTTAACCACGGTCGTGAGTTACTTTTATATTCAGCTTTTCCCGCAATGATGAAGTCACGCTTTCAAATGAATAATTTTAATATCTCAATGCGGAAGGAGATGGGATGCAATTCTTCAGCTTTATTTGCTAAAAATCAAAATTGTATCAGTGAATTGCTTTAATAATTACACAAAGTGGTCAAAAAGTGTGTTTTGTGGTATAACAACACGGTTTAGCATGACTTTTGTGAACACTAGTTTCCTCACTTCTGGTCGGTCAGTTCCTGCGTGGTGAGATTCGTGTAGGAGAACAGTAGATTCTCTGTAAATAAATACTTCGTTGTCGTTGCTGTAGATTTACAGCAAATTGTGTTGTTATAAAACAGTAATGTTGATGTGTCTTAACATAACGGAAGAAAATGCTTGTTCAAAAGATGATGTTTCTTGTTCCAGTACAAAACTTTAATTTAACAGCGAACCTTCTGTAACCAAACAGAGAATTTCAGTAAAATGTGCATAGACAGTAAGTTTTGTTTATACGCAAAGAAATCCCAACAGCAATATCTACTGTTATATATTGACATTTTCAACAGAACAACAACTGTGAAGTTATACTATTTTTTACAGTGTACCGCCTTGCCTCCCCACGTTGGTTTGTTCGGGCTCCGGTTTCTTCTCTTGAATCTCCCCATATCTAAAACTCAAGTATAGATTCTGGGGCCCGAACAAAGCAGCAGTGCAAATAGAGTACTGTGATGATATCTTAAAATACGCGATTTTAAAAATATTTCAGAAGATAGGTCCAATCGTCATTAAACATTTAGATAGATCCAGGTCAATCCCAAGCACACTGTAATGTTTCATCTTACTAAATTATATGTCATGATTGGCTGTGTCAAAGGCTTTAAATAAGTCAAGGAATGTGCTAATTAAGAATTTATTATGATCGATCGCATGATTCGCATAACATATATTTTACTGGGAACATGTTTATAATTCAGTTGACCTTTTTTGTCTGAAACCAAATTGTGACTCTCAAAGAATATCATTCTTATTAATAAAATATTTTAATCTAATGTATATTATCCTTTCAAATAACTTGGAGACTGCAGACAGAACCGATATTGGTCTATAATTAGTAATATCATGCCAACAACCTTTTTTGTAAATTTGCTGTTAATCATTTATTGAAAATAATTGCTAAATGTTTCGCCAACGAGTAACTTGCCTGTTGTATTACAAATGAATTCAACCCGTCGAAACCAGGGGCCTTGCCAGAAAGAATTTTGTTAAGATTGTCTACAATCTTCTCTTGGCTAACAGTGTCTTTATATGATTTGAATGTTTGCCTGATAATGTTGACTTGTGTGTGAAAAAGTTGTCATTCTTTTAATATAATTTTAAACCAAATCATTACTGCGGACGCGCAGTTACGATCCAACTTAATGCCTACAATTATTGATCCCAATAGAGTACCAATGGTGCATTGCAACACAATAATTGTTGGCCAGTACTATTGACGGCACAATTATTTGTTTACATGTGCATTTTTCTGAAGAGCTTTGAATCCACCAAACAACACAAGAAGAAAGCGCACGTCGACGTAACTTTGACGTGAGGAGTACCATGATCTATTGAAATATAACGTGGCGGAAACATGCAGTTTTACCAATTTGCCACATTCAACTTTTCCATGTTTTACCGCGACCAAATTCGGCCTTTAATCAATCCGCGGTATATGATGGCCTTTTTCTTTTTCCGTGACGCTTTTGCTTTGGCCGTGACAGTTGTGGGCCACCGTAATATATCGTTGAAAGACGTCTTTTTGAGATACGATATCATCACGGAAAGACATATTTTTTTCTCAGTATTCTGTCTTTCCGAGATAAATTATCTCAGAAACGCGGAAACAAGGATGGTCACTTTAAGCTTCTGTACAAAAGAAACACGTTGCAGTTACAATGACAATGGATCTATTGTTGGCACTAAATTCATTGTTTACTTGTTCACAGTGTCCAACCCTGCTAAATACAACAGAATGCAACACATTTCTCCTGATATTACGTGTTTTGTTGCTCCTAGCAGGCATAACCCCACACAATGCAACATAATCGACTGTTGCATATTGTTGCATTTATTAGCAGTATTACATTTCAGCTCTGTTGCCTTTGGCAGGGTGGTCACAGGGGGCTCACATTTGGCATGGGGCTTAGAAATTCAAGGTATTCTTCTGTTATATCTTTTGCGTGACATTTACTTTGTTCGTGTTGTTGTTGAAATTGCAAACAAGTATGCACGAAATTCATCATTTAGAATGTTAAAGGTGATTTTGCACCTTTGTAAACATTGACAAAACGATCCAAACCATCAAAAAAAAACATTTAACTTTGTTGTAAGTAAAAAATAATAATATATATAGTATCGAGCATGATATGAAAGTGCAAGAATTTTTTTATTTGCAAGAATTTCCCGTTTGCACACCCATGTGCAGACAGCTTTACGTTTACATACCTTATGTGGACATTCTTTTAAAATCGTGTAGTTAACCAGTTTGAGCCAGAGGGCGTATATACACGCACACTTTTTCCGAGATTCAATACGGATGACGCATAAACACGCCAAGAGCAAGGATGGAAATGTATGTCAGCAGTGAGCAAGGCCAAGTCGGGAATGCAATGGGTGTGCTTCCCGGGACAATCGGCCTGAACCCGCGTCAGATTGAGTTTCGTAAAAAATAATCCCACGCCTCGGCTCGTTAAATCCCGGCGCGAACTGGTTAAGAATGTTCGACCAAATTTTACCAAAATACTAGTTTGAAAATTCTTTCAAACCGCATTTGGGATTGTGATCCCCGCAAATGTGTGTGTCCCCCCCCCCCCCCCCCCCCCCATACCCAGCACGATATGTGGCAGAGGGGTACCCCCCTCTTATCCCTATACGTTATACGCACTCAATACTATTGTAACCTAACCCACCCCCCCTTGAAACCTAAAAGGAATTCCTGAGATTCCGGGAACACAATGGTCAACACAAAATAGGGGGGGGGGGGGTTTCTCTGCCACATTCGTGCTTCATATGACCCCCCCCCCCCCTTTTTTTTTTTACTTTTTCAAAAATGACCACGTTTGGGGTTTTTGCGGGTAATAATAATTTAGGTTCCTGCCAATTGTCAACAATTAAGACGTTGTAAATTATTAATTTTTGAAGTTAAGTTGGTAATTCTTTCCATTGCTATGCATGCCAAGGCAACTGATGATGATGAAAATAAATTAACAATTAATCCTGTATTCACAGGGCGTTTAAGGAATGAATTTTGCATTTTTTAAGTTCCTTTCTTGTGTATATAATTTTATGTCCCAGGGCTGTTTTGTTTCAAGACAAACAATAATTGTAACGAGTCGCTGATTTGTGTGACTCGTCGAGTAATTTTAAAAGAAGTGATCCAAGACATGTCAAGTTGAGTCGACTCGAATCAAACATTCGTTGGGTAGGCTTGAGAGTACCTCGTAAAGTGATCAGTTATCACTAGAATATTGGTGGTGTGTTTGCTGTCGGGCTCCAGGGAAAGAAAATCCATACAGACCAGCTCCGTGGGGTGTGTGGTGGTGATGGAGACCAGTGGTGCCCTCCTCGTCACCTGCTTTCGACGAAGACACCGAGCATAGATTCGGCATAGATTCTCTATTTTTTGGTCATTCGAGGCCAGTAGAACGGGCTCAGGCGAGGTCCAGGGTTCTTTCATTACCCAGGTGCCCAATCGATCGTGTACCCCATCAAAAGCGATGTAGCGCTAACTTTATTTATTTATTTCTCATATTTATCCATAGGTATAACCTATTCACCAAAATGTGGTCTCCCATAGGGCCCTGACTTAAAAACAATACAAAGTATACAATAACATTATATTTAAAAAGTAAAACGTACGAATACCTAACAACACTATTTAAAAGACAATTTTAAAAAGTATAAATTAAAAGGTTGAGTAAGAAGTTAAAGACGTACAAGAAATTTAAAAAAAAATTAAAGAAAAATAACACCACCAACATACGAAGCTCAAAATAATGAATTTAAACAATATGTAAATCAAAAAACGTACAAATACTAAAAACAAGGATAGAACAAAAATAAAAGACATCAAAATACAAAACAAAAGACAAAGACAATACATTAAAACGAAATAATGTAAAAAGAAATACCACGCAAAACACTGAAAACCAGGCAAACAGACGAAAAAACACACAAAGCATGATAACAAGGTACTCAAACGTACTAAGACTCTTGGAGAACTACTTTCATGGACGATTTAAAAATGCCAAGTGACGGTGCCAATTTAACAGACTGGTCCAGGTTATTCCACACAAAAATCCCCGTGAAAAAAGGGCTTAGTCGTAGACATTCTGTCCTAAACTTAGGAACCACCAGTGAATTCAAAGCATGCCGTGTGTTGTAATTGTGAACCTGAATAATAAATTTAGTTTGAATTAAATCATTCGTCAGATATTCCTGGCTTTTTGGTTGGACCAGTTGTCTTTTTGGCAACTCTCCTGGACTCCTCTCCTCTCCGTTACTGGCCATTTCAATGCCAACAACTCCAGCTTGTGTGCAGGGTAGTCGGCTTCGCTCCGTGAAAAACCCCTGCTAGCCTAGGCACTAAGACCGGTTATGCTTGCGGAGAAAAGGGCATCATATTTAACAAACCCAGAGCAGGAGCGGTTGTCAGCTTATCAATCAGGTCGCCAAAAGCAGACTGGCAGTGTGGTGTCCAAAGAGCACCAAAGGGTTCGGTGGCACTTTTGCAATTGACCTTTTTCTGCTTCCTCCCCTTTTTAAACCTCTTCTTGGTAAGTTCGCATCCGGCGGTGAGCTGATTAAGGGGTATAATTTGCCACAAACCTCTGGCATTTGTCGGGGCGGGCCATGATTTCACAGAATTAATCTTTTCTGGGTCTGTAGACACTCCTTCTCTTGATACAACATGGCCCAGGCACTTCACAGACGACTAGAAAAATGGCACTTCTCTGAATTAAGTTTCAATCCGAAACTCTGCAACTGATCTAGCACACATATCAGTCGTTCCTCGTGTTCTTCTAGCGTCTTAGAGAAAATTAGCAGGTCGTCAAGATACCCCATTACATCCCTCAGATTCAGCTCCCCCGTGCATTTTTCCATTAAATGCTAGAAGGTAGCCGGGGCATTGGTGATGATCTGGGGCATCCTGCTAAATTCATAAAATCCCACAGGACACCAGAACGCTGTCTTCGACTTGTCGACCTCTTCCAACTCCACTTGATAGTACCCGGACTTTAGATCCAGACATGTAAACCACTGAGAGCCATTAAGAGCGTGGATAGTCTCTTCTATCTTGGGGATCACATATTGATCTTGAAAGGTTCTGGAATTGAGCTTCCGATAATCTATACATAACCTGACATCTCCGTTCTTCTTCCGCACTACAACAATAGGCGACGCGAACTGACTTTCAGAGGGACGAATTGTATTCTTCTCCATCAACTCCTTCAGATGTCGTCTGACATCCAAGTAGTCTGCCGGTGCAATGTTCCGCGACCTCACACGAAAAGAAGAATCATCCGTCAGGTTGATGTGGTGCTTGACAGCCATTGTGCACTCGATATCAAGGGCACCATGGGAAAACACCGATGATCTCTGCTGAAGCTTTCGAGTGATCATCTCTCTCACATTGTCAGAAAGTGGGGACCCCTTGAAGTTAAAGTTCGTGGGCAGTTTCTCTGGGACTTCAATACTCTTGCACCCGGCTTGTTGCCTTGAAGATATGGGTTCCTCGTCCAATTCGGCTTGGTCCATAGACTAAAGCACCTCCACAGTAAGCATGAGCAATGATAACACATTCTGGAAAAATGATGTCATGCTGAGACTCGTTGCCCACCATCACTGTTAGCTTGCCTCCTGAACTTGGAGATAGGATGTCTACACCTTCAGCTGCCTCAACCTTCAGCTGCCTCAACCATAGTTACCGTTTCTGCCTGACTTGGATCTCCAACTGAGCCTTGTAGTTCTACACGGCTGTCATTCTTTATTGACACCGGACTGAGAAGCCGCACATCTGACACTTTACCATCTGGCCTAGTGAAAACTTCCATCTGGAGGTAGGCTGCAACCCAGGTGTTATCCACATTTAACTTCTGGAGAAAGTTTGGTCCAGCCTTTTGTCTGCAGCACTCCAACATCCTCGCGACAATTCTGGTGTTGGCGCCAAGAAGGAGAGGGACCCCGGTTGCTGCCATCCCGACTGGGGGTGACAAGTGCCAAGGTTGTGGTCTCCATGTCCACTTCTGCCGTCTTCTTCAAATCGTACTGTCACCTCTATGTATCCCAGGTACGGTACCGATCGTCCACTTGCTCCCACCACCAGAAGGTTGGCGATATGCTGTAATGGACGATAAAGGAGATGGGTCCTGTAAAAGGACTCTGAGATAAATGTTACCTGGGACCCAGTATCCATAAGGCATTGGACATGCCTACTGTACTGAGTAATCCGTGAAATCCTATTAATCCATTAAATACAAGTTTATTGGGTTTTTTTGCAAACATTTTCTACAATAGAAAGGGTTTCTGGACCATCAAACTGTACTTTTATGCAATATTTTATTCTTCAGATAACATATTCATTGATTAATAACATATACTTTAATCAATTAATTCAAAATGGCTGCCATAATATTACAATTCACTAAACTTGGTTGAGCCATCCTGTCGGAATTTCGAGCCCCAATGACATCAATGTGATGTTTTGAAAGGCAGCGATTTCATTTTCCCCACTATATTGGTGAAATCATCTGTACTGTAACGCCCGTGCCGGTTGGGCGGTAGAGGGCGCTGGAGCGATTCCACGGTGGTGGGATCGCCCCGGAAACCCGCCTTGGATTGCGCAAGCGCCGAACTGGTTCAGGCCAGTTCTGGGGGCCGCGTGATTGTGTGAGCCTGAAGTCCATGTTTGGTAGGCGAGAGTCCACAATAAACGGCAGAGAACCACAGGAAATAGAGGAACACTTGTGTCAGGAGTCCTTCTTGTGTGTGTAGTCGACCCCAGAGAAATCTTCGTTACATTGGTGGCAGCGGTCGGCATACAGAAGGACGGGAAAAGACCAGGTGAAGTGTTCAGGTTTTCAGGAAACCACGATAACACGGCAGCCAACTCGCCCCACGGCGAGAGGGCAGGCCGGGGCGTGGGCCCGGGGAGCGGGGACCAGTCCGGGAGGCTTTCAGGCACTCCGTGCATGACGCCAGGGGAACTCTAGGGAGGTTATGGGGACTTGGGAGTCTGGGGTTTCCTGGGGGAGGAGTTGGAGAAGGATAGCGGGGAATTTCGGGACATGCGCCAATGGCTGGGGGCTTCAGTGCGTCCACTCCGATTTGGAGAGAGGGCGCCCTTCTCCATATTTGTCCGGGTCCGCTACCAGGTCTGTCGGGGGGCCGCCCCATGCTGTAGACGGCGGCGCAGCAGACGGATGGTTCCTCGCGGAACAATCCAAAGCTGTGCCCGTGGATGCAGTGGGGGGCGGGGCCTCGTCGAGACATTCTCTGGATCTTCTGCAGGAATGAAACCGAGTCGGGGGGGCCCGGCCCATGCTGTAGACGGCGGCGCGGCAGACGGCTCGCAACACTCGGAGCGAGCCCGAGCCGTGCCCGTCGGCGCAGCGGGGGCGGGGCCTCGCCGGGACGCCCACGCTCTCTAAGCCAGTCGCAAGAATCAGTCGCAGTCGCAAGAATCAGTCGCAGTCGCAAGAGGCAGTCACAGTCGCGGCCACAGGAGCCAGTCGCAGTCGGAGGAGCCAGTCGCAGTTGCAGGAGCCAAGCGCAGTCGCAGTCGCAGTCGCAAGAGCCAGTCGCAGTCGCAGGCACCAGATACAGGAGCCAGTCGCAGTCGCAGGAGCCAGTCGCTGTCGCGGGAGCCAGCCGCAGATGCAGTCGCAGGAACCACAGTCGCAGTCGCAAGAGCCAGCCGCAGTCGAAGGCACCAGTCGCAGTCAGAGGAGCCAGTCGCAAGAATCAGTCGCAGTCGCAAGAATCAGTCGCAGTCGCAAGAGGCAGTCACAGTCGCGGCCACAGGAGCCAGTCGCAGTCGGAGGAGCCAGTCGCAGTTGCAGGAGCCAAGCGCAGTCGCAGTCGCAGTCGCAAGAGCCAGTCGCAGTCGCAGGCACCAGATACAGGAGCCAGTCGCAGTCGCAGGAGCCAGTCGCTGTCGCGGGAGCCAGCCGCAGATGCAGTCGCAGGAACCACAGTCGCAGTCGCAAGAGCCAGCCGCAGTCGAAGGCACCAGTCGCAGTCAGAGCAGCCAGTCGCAGTCACAGTCGCAGTCAAGTTTAACATTTAGAGGGGTGTGCCGGGGCCAGGGGTGTGCCGGGGCCAGGGGTGTGTCCTGGGGCCAGGGGCTTACCCCAAATTGTTGTAATGAAAATTGTTGTAGTGTAAATTGTTGGAATGTAAATTGTTGTGTAATGTTGGCGTTATGCGTTTTCCAGGGCGGTTGGCCGGGGTGCGGCAGCAGCGCCCATGGTCTTGTTTGGGGGCAAACAAGGTCTTCGTGGGGGGCTGTGTAACGCCCGTGCCGGTTGGGCGGTAGAGGGCGCTGGAGCGATTCCACGGTGGTGGGATCGCCCCGGAAACCCGCCTTGGATTGCGCAAGCGCCGAACTGGTTCAGGCCAGTTCTGGGGGCCGCGTGATTGTGTGAGCCTGAAGTCCATGTTTGGTAGGCGAGAGTCCACAATAAACGGCAGAGAACCACAGGAAATAGAGGAACACTTGTGTCAGGAGTCCTTCTTGTGTGTGTAGTCGACCCCAGAGAAATCTTCGTTACAGTACTATAGCATGGAGAAGAACGGCAAACCAATCGTAGTAAGGGGGTTTTGTTGAGAGTTACTCGTTGTCACTATCCGATAAGTCACTGTCAATGTTGCTATCGGAATGTTCCTCCAACTCCAACTGGTTTGTACATTCACTGCAGCGGCATAAGTCTGGGCATTCAATTTCTGCTCTCTTGCAGGAACACTTCTTGCTGTTACATGATGTTTTCTTGAAGTTACAATGCACATACTTCTGCACTGTGTCGGGAACAAGTTGTACTCCACATTATTCCTAGGTCTGAACTCTGAACCCACTTTTTTCCTGCCATGCCTTGTTGGAGGTGCTGCTGCAACGTGTTGCTTCAGTGAACATTTGTAAATCTTGGTAATTTGCTCGCAATATATGTAGTTTCAGGCTATCTTTGTTGGGAGGCATTGTCGTGTCGCTCAGATGATCAAACCTGAAGCAATTATATCGAACAGTGTTGATGTCACTGTCTTGCCATCCATACAGTTCACACACAAATGTTTCTAGCACTTCAGATCAAGACCTTTTTCTTTGAAAACCATAAGGATTCGGGCTAGCTGTTCTCTTTCCAGGAGGCACTCTCAAGAGTGACTTTGGACCGGCACTTTTTGTTGATGGTAGAAAAAGTCTTTCCTGCAGGGAGACTGTGTCGGTCAAAAATGTCCTTGCTACCTTCAACGAGCCGATCTTTGACAAACTCAGTGAATTTCTCGTCTCCACGTTCATATGCTGCAAAAAGATCTGCCTTCACACCCTCCGGTGCCACTACGCCTGAGCAAATGTTGAAAAGTTGACCATCTTCTTCATCACTAAAGGGGTTACTGAAGTCCTCAATTGTCATCTTGACATTCTCAACAGCTTGCTCATCTGTCTTTATTTTGGCCTTTCTGAGATCATGATGTGAAATTGTATCTCTCTCCATGGCTGTCATTGTATAGAATGCATTTGAAATTGCAGCTCGGGCTAGGTGGCTAAAAATCCATCGATGCAAGGCACCTTTATTCAACGTTATTCCCGTCATGCCTCCTTTTGTCTTTGTATCTTGATTGAATGTTTGCTCAATGACTTGGTCGCAGGCTGTCATAGAAAAGCAACTTTGACTGTGGCGCTGAACAGCAAACTGTCCATCCGTCAGCTGGGTATATATGAGGGGATGTGTCTTTTGGAGAGCCCTCATTTCAAGGTAGTAGGCAGGAAGATCTTGAATAGTTTATGCTCCCGTAAGCAAGAAACCAAGGAATCGTGTCACGATTACATGACAGGTGGAGTTCCCAGTTGCCTTCTCTTGTAGCTCTTATAAAAAGGAGCAGCAACTCAATCATCTCAAGGTAGGAATTCCAAAATGCATACGTTGCATTTGATTTGCAGCACTTGCCAATGATACGCTTGATATTTTCTGCTGAACTTGATCGCAGTCTCACTTGTAATGCTTTGTCTAAAGCTCTTAGGAAAACCGTCACGGATCATCTCAATGACTGCCTGTGCATCTTCACGCTCGTTACCAGGTAATTGATTGAGGTACTTCTCTATCTGCAGATGCTGCATTGCTTCACATATGATTTTGTGACACCGAAGACTACGATTATAATTCTGACCACCCATGACACCATTTATTGACCCTTGTGCAACCAAACCTGACTCAATTGCGATATCTAGTAACCCGGCGTCTCGAAACCTCCTACCAATCACAGCAAGGAAAGCCATAGCTGTGTGAAATTCCCCAAGACGTAGAATAAGCCGGTCGGTAAAATCTGATCTGCCTTGCCACCTGATCTCTTGAGCTTTGGCATACACTGCCTGATCCATCACCAAGACAACTGAGGGTTGATTCAAAGAATCAGCTATGGACAGACTTGGCAGACAGTATGGCATTTACAGTTGATCTGTTGGTAGGGCTTGCATCTATGACTGGGAGGTAGCCTATCTTGCTGACCGTTGGACATACTTCACTTAGGAGTTGTGAGTACAGCCAGTCCAACCCGGAACCAGCAAATGGCTCTGGAAATAAATGAAATTAATTCGTACCATGTTATGACGAGAAATTAATATATTACATTTCTTTAGAAATAGGGGTTGTTTTTCAGTTTCTACTTTGTCATCAACTCATCATTAGCTTGTTAATGGAAATGAAGAAATAAATCCACACTCCAAAACAATATTTTTCATTATGACTAACAACAAACATTATTGCAGAGTGGTTTTTGGGACATGGGGCTATACAAAGCTCCGAACTCAAAACAAAGATGGATATTTTTGGAATGTGCTTTTTTTTCTTCAAAATAACCAGAAAACCCTGGCACACAGTGGTTTAGACATCTGCACATGAAAGCAGAATTTCTGGGGTTTGAATCCTGTCCCAACAAAAACGTGCTAAACAATACAAATGTAGGTCAGGAAGGACAAGAATTAAGTCCCATTTATATATATCACATTTTGTTGTATGTAGAGTAATTACATGTATTATCAACAAACGGATCCTCACCTTGCAGTACTTAACAAACCAAAGCGCTTGATCAACCCGTCTGTGTGTTTTCTGGATCTCTGGAATCCTGTTCAGCTCAAGGCTTTTCCCTGAAAAAAGGAAGAAGATATGAATGAATTTATTAAAAGATAATCTTTTGACTTCAAAAGAATTAAAAATGAACTGAGAAAACTGACAAGAGCATGACTTGAACCTGGGTCTTTTGGATTACTGTACCGGGCCAATAATGGTCAATACAATACACGCATCTTTGTTAAGGGGCATTCAAATTCAAATATTCATTCTGCCAAATGGCCAGCGATCATGTCCAAACTTTACAATACAACCTGAAGTTGCAGTGTGGGAATCGTTCATTTAGGATACAACTTTGTACGGGTAACTTGCAGCATTATAGTAAAAAAAAGGAAATCTGATTAGGTAAAATTAAATTGCATTTCAAAGATACATGTAGTAGGGCCTAGTACTATTATCAGTTTAAAAACAGTTTCAAAACTGAACCAAAGTACATACAAATGACAAAAACACATTCCATGAAATTGAAGTGGTTCGGAACGCTTCTTGACGTAGTTTTCAGGGATGTCAAGCGGGGGTGGCTCAATGTGCGCTTCCTATATTTCGCTATTGAGTGGGGTCTGTATTGATGTGTTGGATAACTATTCCATTTGTGTTATGGGTAGTTCCTTTCCCTGTGTGACAAAAAGTAAAGAAAACATTAATGTACAATGTATTTAAAAAAGCCAGGATTTCCTTGCCTGGTGTAATGTAGTTATAGCGATATTTTGTTCACCCGAGGTAGCGAACGACACCTGATAAAGAGATGAGGGTGGCAAGTATTTTGGCACAGTGCACAGGACATGTATTATTTTTTGTTAGAATCAAGCAATCAATTTTACTGATATGTCATGGAAAAATGTCCTGACCGTGAAGTTACTAAATTAAATACCATGATTTTATAAATTACTATGAAGTCCTTTGCATTATAGTATCAAATTGACCACAGATATTTGTAAAACATGCCACTGAATGATATAGCTGTACTACATATAATTTGTTTTAAACATTTACTGCATGCACAGTATATATTTTTTTTGACAATTCAGCGTAGTCTTTATGGAAAAAGTAGAAGCATTTTTTTTAAATTTATGACTTCAAATAAAATTACCTGTGGGGGTTTCCTCCCCGAAGTCATTGTTGTCCCACACTAATATCGTGAAGGTGTCTCGGTGGAAGCGAGGTGAAATTCCATCTCTAAGTTGCAACTGCTGTGTAGCCAGAGTAGTTTCGTGCTCCAATTACAGAATGCGATACACAATGCCCCAATTGCAGTCCGGTGTAATTCCAAATATGGTATACCGAAATTTACTTGCGACAATTTGCCGTGATTTTCGGGGCTTTTTTTGCTGAATTTTACAAAAAAAGGTACTTTTAATTACCTGATAATTACCCTCGCCTTCGGCTCGGGTAATTATCAGCACCCAGACTCCAAGCGGTATTAAACAGAGTGATTAAAACCTCTCGAACACACATTTATTCCCATTCATAAATACCTTTTTTTGGAAAATTCAGCAAAAAAAGCCCCGAAAATCACGGCAAATTGTCGCAAGTAAATTTCGGTGTTTCGCCATTCTGTCTGTGTCAAATGACATGTTTCCGCCTCTGTCGCTCTACACAATACATACAATAAAGCGTATTTACTATGAACCAGACTATTACTGCCATTGGCAAACTCGTTTCCAGGGTGTCGAGCTGTACGCGCCCAACACCACCCTACTATTGGAGACGATGTACGGTTGGAAATAAAGTGAGCCCTGGGGACGGGTATAATGCGACATCGCGTGACGTATTTTGTTGCCAGTTGGTTTTAAACACTTCCAGCCATGTCTTTATCGTCCGTTTAATACCGGCCACGTGACGGGCTCTCGACCAATAGGAATGCCTAAACTGTCCCAGGTATTTATGAATACATATTAATGAATCCTGTCACATGGTACCACACCATCAATCAGTGACAACAAAAATAACCAGAGGTCGCATGAGGTTGATGAATGGTTGATGGATGAATGGCGCCATGAATAAGTCAAGAGATGCCATATTTGGAATTACACTGGACTGAATTGATCAGCTGCTGGAGTTTTGCAGACCCAGTCATGTGACGCAGCGTCATTCCCAAAGCCAGGTGTTTTGGCATACGTTTTCGCCCATGTGAAGCTACAGTGATTATGTCCTGTGCGATAGACAAGAGCTTCATCTGCAAGTTGCCACCACTATGTAAATCTACTCGCTCAGTTGAAAAATATTTATGCAGGCCAGAGCACCATGCAATAAAATTGAACAGCATTGGCGGGACAATATTGTATTCTTCTTCTGTCAGATTGTCTGCAGTAGGGGGCCAGTCAGTTATAGAAGATGCAGCACACACCACATTTTTCAGTACGTGTGCTGCCCTGTAGATTTCAGCAGCATCTTCACAACTGGTGGAGGTGGTGGAGGTGGAGGTGGAGGTGGAGGTGGAGGTGGTGGTGGTGCATAGTGGAGCTGGAGCTGGAGGAGCTGTTTGCTCTTCTTGTTCAGCAGCTGAATGAGCATCATCTGACTCATCACTAGTGTTCTCTGCTTCTGAACTGTCAGAATCACTATCAGGCAGATCTATTATTTTATACTCAGCAGTAGGGTAAAATACTAACTGGCAACAGGTAGACTTTGGCTGTACATATTGAAGGTTTTGCTACCTACTTACTAGCCGGGACGTTAGTTGGTAATTTATGTAGTTAGTCAGGTGAATCCCTTCTGTTTCATTCACAATGTTTACACATGTTTTGGTAAGTGCCTTTATCTTGATTACCTCTCCACCCTTAATGATTTTGTTCTCAATAACATCCGCACAGAAAATATCGAATGGCTTAGACAGGAGACGGCCTTTAGATGATGTGCTATAAACGCATTTTGTATACAGTTTATAGCATGAAGCGTGGTAGCGTACTTCAATACAAACAGGGTCAAGGTTCCTTATTTGCAGTATGATTCTCTGATCATTCTTGACTGAAGCTGCATTCAAGAGCTTGGCAGCATCAGTTTCACAAGTTACCAAACCTTCGAGCTTCCTCTTTCGAGAAGATTTGTCTAGCACCGTTTTACTTTCTTGGCAGATGACGCATTCTTCGGGAAGCACATTTTCTGACTTTCATTTTTGTTCACGTGTCTTTGTAGCCTGTAGGCAATAAGTCTTGCCCTTCGCACTGATATTGTCTTTGTACATAGCGGTCGGGTGTAGCCAATTGTACTATACATGGTAGTCTGTTCTTGTATTTAAATGTAGTAACTTATTCTTGGCACTTATTCTTGTTCTATTTCTTCTTTCTTGATGGTTTTATGGTCAGTGTGATATTCACCAGCCTCATTTTCTGGTTGCAAGCTGCAACCATTCTTTCCTTCTTTTTTTTTCCTGGTGGAGACAGGCAAGGTGCCTTCCTTTACTATAAAAAGTGCGCCTTCCAGCTGCAGTTTAGTGGCGAAGTCGAGCCAGTAAATATTTTTGTTTTTCTGAACTCGGCACGTTGGGGATATTTGCTAAAGACCACCGCACTTCTCGGACTAACAGCCCCTTTGGAAGCACAGATTTGATGTGGTGTTTAAATTACCAGAACTAGCAACTGTATATGCTGACCTTATTCCCGGGTCGCCATTTTGACCGTGCACTAGTAAGGCTCGGTACAGATGACGACGTTATCTGTCGATTTGTTTGGTGATATTTTCCAGTGTAGGTTTTGTACCTATGCTGGAGAACCAACGTTTTCAACGGTACCCGACAGTAACATTTAGAAGTAAACAAAACTAGGATGTGTGGCTAGCAAGGCCACTGTATGCTAGCTCCTGCAAGCAAGAAAAATGCTTGAACTGCCTTGTGGGGCACATGGCTTTTTTTGTGTCTCAACCAGGTATAGTTTGCACTGTTTGCAGAGAGAAGGAGCACAATTATTGACGCCTTTTAAACACAAGTCCCTGGTTGTTGTTTCAGATGGGAACGAACCTTCATGCCCTTCGAGTTCCTTTACTGTCTGTAGGAAAGGCTCCTGGTTGCAATGGTTTTCATCATTTCTTTTAATGTTAACGGGATGCAGAAGAAGTTTTTCCTTCTCTCAACGCTGTCATTTGTAATTTGAATTGCGGAATTTCTTCTCTTGAAGTATGAGCTCGTTATGATTCCCTATAGGAGGAACTGGAGAAGCTAGATGACTTCGAAGCCGGTAGCACGTGACCTCAATGAAGCCTAGAGGCCATAACAGCTTTAATTTCGGTTGGAGTCCAAGCTTGCAAGAAATTAAATGTATTTCTTGGATCCGGGGTCCCCGATGGCGCTGTTGTCGAGACCTCGGCAAAACTTTGTTCATTTTATTTTGAGTTATTTAGCAAGGAGCCAGTCGGTGGCGATCTACAGTTCCCGTTTCTGTACTCTTTAACCTCTAGAATTTTACATTACTTATTTCTGAAACTTGGGAGCTCTTTGAAACTCTCCGAAACTCTCAGCCTGAATTGTCGGTGGAAAGTTGTACACCTCTCCCGGGGATTTGATAGGCCCGTACCTACACGTACTATTTGCATCGCGGCGACGTTGCGGTCGGATCTACATTCACTTGGTGATTCTGGTCACAGCCAGCATGACGTACATCGCTTCCCGCACTGATGTTCTGGGTATTCACGTATGGTATGTGAATACCCAGAAGATCAGTGCGGGAACCAGCCCGTTGACCAGCCAATTAAGTCGGCTTGCCATAACGGGCGAGATTGGGGAGGGTGCGCGCTTGTGGGCCGGAGCAGCCGTGCCTGCTCGTGCTTGCTCGTGCTTGGACGGTGTTGGGGGGGGGGGGGGGGGGGGGGGGGGGGTTGGATGCAAGGGTGGAGTCACTGGGGTGTCATGGTGGGAGGAGGGTCCCAGGTGGTGTTGGTGAAAAGGGCAGTGGGCATACATTTGTACGATGGGAAAATGTACAGTAAAAGCAACTGTATAGGCCTAAGGAGATTGTATTGTAACGGAACAGGGTATATGCCGACTCGTATTCGAGTCTAGTTGATCTAAAAATATAAGCTTGCGCAACGACCAATCAGCTGCACACGGCAGCGTGATCAGGATGCAGCAACCAATTACCAGCGCGTAATACGGCGTGTTGGGAATGCACTTCTGGTTCCTATTGTGCGTGTGTACATGAATAATGCAGTGGCCTTGCGGCGACCAATCATAGTAGCGCATTTATCTAGGTCTGGGCGATTCTCGCGTCCTTTTAGTTAGTTCGAGTTTAGACAGCGATGCGAGTAGACTAAGCTAAACGTACAGAGTATTTTATATAATTTCAAGGGTTCGTTGCAAGGAAAGGCGTCCGTGGAGCCGACGGCGATCGGTAGGTGATAGATTAACCATTGTATAGCACTCATTAGTTCAAGCGAGGGTTACCACCCTCTGGTCCAACTGATTCTGAATTCGTAGCACTTCATTAGTTTGTGCGAGGGTTACCACGGCTGATTACGATAAGCGAGGCATACCTTGGTAGTAGATTAGCAGTCTGGGGAAAGATCTTATATAACGTTAAGGTTTATAAGTGTATAAATTGGAGCGACACTGTCGCCGATATCTAAGGTTGGGTTGATTGTAGTAGGACACGAGTGAGCGAAGCTAGGTGAACCAGTATCGGGAATTAGCGAGGCTTAGATTGATCAGAGGACTTGCATCCCGGGTGTATGTTCCATGCCTGTTGGCGTGGCTTCGGTCGGGTGCAGTCCTGGTCATTGAGCAAGCTGTCCCCAGTGAGGTTTACCAGGTGGATCGTTCTAGAGTCCTGTGAGGGTTACTACAATCGCCCTGTTAACAGCCCTGCTTCATTCTAGGCTCACTTAGTTTGTGTGAGGGTTACTCTGTGCATATTTAATTAGGTTGCCTGTTAAGTGTTGCATTATCCTGATTTACCTTGTGTTTCTTTATATTACTAAGAAAGACATAATTGTATAAGCTGTGTGAGGCTCACGTCGTATATAGAGAGCTTGTAAACAGATTACATTGTATAAGATCAGTCTGTATTTTAGTATCACCAGTGAGGGTTATCACCAGTGAGGGTTATCACCAGTGAGGGTTATCACCAGTGAGGGTTATCACCAGTGAGGGTTATCACCAGTGAGGGTTATCACCAGTGAGGGTTGTCACCAGTGAGGGTTATCACCAGTGAGGGTTATCACCAGTGAGGGTTATCACCAGTGAGGGTTATCACCAGTGAGGGTTGTCACTGGTGAGGGTTATTGTACATATTTTCTTTAGAACGACAAAATTAAATCCAATGGGGACGCACGGTAAACACACCTCCCTGTCTATTTACCGCGACCGTGATGTAACAAAAACAGGCCGAAAGAGGTCGCGGGAGACTTCCGCGCAGCCACGGTAAATTATCAGGGCCGCTAAAAAGTCCAATGGGAACGCTCCGCGCTGTAAAACTACCGCGACCACGCTGTAAAACGCTATGCATAGGTCAAAGGTGACTGTGCACAGTGCCCGCAATGTGTGACATTCTGCCAGTCTCGAACAGCGAATGTACCGTTCCGTCGCGGAATATAAGTCCAGGTGGGAACGCGCGGTAGATTCACGCTAAGGAATGCCGCGGTAAGTCTCCGCGTGGCCGCGGAAGAAAAAGTCCAATGGGAACACGGCTTTAGTCCGCCGTTCGTAATATTGTCCCCCTTGCGTCTGGATAGCCGCTCATCCCCTCGTAAGGTTATAAATAGTTTTGTGGGATAATAGGCGTTGGTTGGCCTGGGATCAATAAGATCTGTCCCGGAAGGTCTCCCCGCTGACGCCGGTTCCGCCACAGTATCAATTGATTTTAAGTTGTGGTTCCATTTGCAGGATTTGGTTGCTCTAGATGACCATAGTCTTGGCAGATTGTGTAACAATGACCAACAGAAGGTACAGGTCAGGATTCAAGCATAGTCTTTTGGCGGGGTCAGGCCCCGATGTTTGCAAATATTACCCGAAAATGGTGTCTGGGAAAGGCCTATAGTTGGCAAATGCGTTAAAATTATAATGATAAATGTAACGCTTGGTTCACAAATAAATCTGTGAAAGTAATGCCTGTAACAATTATGCTGGGAAAGCGTAATGTCTGATCCGCAAAATGACTCTAATGAGTATCTGTGAAATCTACATGGGTGTAGCAACGGGTGAACCCATGTTAATTGTGGGCCTGATTTCCTATTCACAAATTGTACGTGCATGTCAGACAGCCAAAATTTCGGAGTCTGGCGATTTGTATGACATTGTGGTAAATTCCTTGGAAGAGTATGACGGAAAGTAGACAATTTATGCTATCTATAACGGCAAGCATCACAGCAATGGACAACTGAGCGTAAAGTTGGAAGGGATTTTAGATCTTTCGTTTGAGTGCGTGCTGCGCCTATATGATGGAAAATAGTGGGGTAAAGCTGGAAGAAAACCAATACAGGCCCCGCATACAATTGTTTTGGCAAAAATATGGTCTTTGGGAAAACTAGTAAAACAAATTAAAAAAAGTTCTGCATTAAAACTGTTAAAAATGTCTCAGAGTTGGAATTATGCAGTATAGGTGCGCGTGTCAAGATGCAAAATTGTAAACGAAGATTACCGGTGATAAGCATTTACATAAATAATGTGGGTATGCTAGTGTGAACGAAGTAGTTCATTTTATTAAAAGCCCAAGGTCAAGTGTTGATTATAACCACTTTACATCAGGGTATGAGTACCAAGAATAAAATATATGAATGTGGATATGGATGGGTATGAATGAGGGGAAAAGCCCTAAGAGGAAAATCCCCCAGATAAATAGGAGGGGGAAATCCACTATATAGATATAACGAGAAAAGCCCCAGAGATAGACATGAGGGGAAAATCCCCTAGATAATGATGACGAGAAAGGCCCCAGATAGATATGAGGGGATGACCCCTCTAGTTAGGGCATTATATAATTTTTGTTAAATAAAATTGTAAAAAAATTGCTTACCAATAGCTTCCTTCACAAAGTGTTCTACTCTCAATTTATTCATTCCCAAATTCTTGGGGGAAAAGTCAGAATTCAAAATGGCGTCCAAAATTATCGCTTCAAAACCAAGATGGCGGCCAAAATGGCCGTCAAAATGGAAAAAAATGTGGATAAAGTCAGTTTGGCCAGAAATTAATATGGGGAAGAAACCACAAAACATTGTTCTAGTCCAAAATGCTGCCAAAATGGAACAAATTGTTGATAAAGTCATAGTTTGCCCAGAAATTGTATATTTATTATGGGGAAGAAACCACAAAAACATTGTTCTAGGGCCCTGCTAAGTATATTTGTATTATTATCTTGCTTAAAATCTACTAACACCTCTGAATTTGTTCCATCCCAAATCCTTGTGAAACATTATAGGAGCCAATCAAAGTTGGGTACCCGGATGGCTTGGGCGAAACAATGGAAAAATAACAATTTACAAATATTAGCTTGTGGAATGTTTAACTAGGTCTTTTGGGGGTGTTCATTCGATTCCAACCATTTGTTTCAAGTACAAATGACTTTCTGGCCATAACAAATATAATAAATGTATCTCAATTGAAACCTTGGGTAGTCAGTTCTCTAGTTCACTCTACTCATTCCACTCCCCGGCATCTCCCTCACCCGTCTCGTCATCTGGCTGGTTGATGTTCTGGCAAGAGTTACCATGAAAATTGCCACAAGCAGAAATACACTTGACTCCTTGCTTTTTACAGCAGCACCTAAGTGTGCTACATTCCATTCCCCCTCACAGTTGCAGCAAACCTTAGAAGATAGTCGTCTGTGCGGTAGGGTCTGTAGGGACCGGCGCATGGTCACCGAGCTTCCATCCATAGTCTAGGACATTCAATGATGGAGTTTGCAGCAGCAGCCAATCTCTAGTCTGGAGATAAGCCCGCAGAGAGTGCTGTGCTGCAGCTTCTGTTGTCGGGGGCAGTTTCTCAGGTTTGATGCTTCCAGCAGCGGCCCGCTTGCTGAAGATGTCCAATCTCAAGTCCCCCAAGTCTTCAGATGGTTTCCCTGTGGGAATTACCAAGTTCGTGCTGAGAGATGTTGTGTTCAGCGAACAAGAGTTCAAAGACATGGAGGACTTCATCAAGAATGCAAAAGATGAGAAAACAGGTAATTGCAATCTCCCCAATCTGTAAATCTCCAATTATCTCTAAATACACAAATTGCTGTGCCAAATGATATTTGTTCATATTATATAATTAATATCAATTTCAAACTTTAAATTTTAGGATAGTCACTGTGTTCAAGAAAAGGATGGAGGAGAGGTTGAAGACCTTGGCTAAGAAAGGATTGACACCTGCATCTGGTACCACCTGGGTCTGGTACTGCGGCAGAATTGACCTTATTAATAATAATAATAATAATAATAATAATAATAATAATAATAATGGAGCATTTATATAGCGCCTTTAACAATGATCAAAGCGCTGTACAACTATAGCATGGAAATAACACAAATAATAAGTACATAACAAAATACGGAAATCAAGGGGCAGTGAACAGTACATGATGAGCTAAGATGATTTAAGGAACAGATGGGTCTTGAGCAGTTTCTTGAAAACAGACAAAGAAGGTGAAATACGGATGAGATGAGGAATTTTGTTCCACTCCCTGGGGCCAGCAATAGAGAAGGCTTTGTCACCAGTGGATTTTGTGTTTATTAACAGGTTTGAGTGTGTCCGGCGATAATTTTTTCTGCAGGTAGGTTGGTACATTAGCCAATCAGAACACAGATGGTGTTGACGTCATCGATGATGTTAGAGTTGTCTGGGACAACCCTAACCCCTAACACTAACCCCTACCTCTAACCCTATCCTATAACCATAACCACTAACCCTAGTTAGATCCCAGACAACTCTAACATCATCGATGACGTCAACATCATCTGTGTTCTGATTGGCTAATAAATGTACACTATGTACCAACCTACCTGCAGAAAAAAATTATCGCATCCCGGATCACACAGGTCACCTCAGCTGCATTATTGCAATGCTGAACACATTTGCAGCAGCGGTCTACCATCAGTACGCGAAGGGAACAAGGCTGTACGTACAGCTGATGCAGCAGCGACAGGGCAGTCCGGTGTTCCAGGAATCTTTAATCAAATTCACCGTGTACGGCAACCATGCAAACAAGTTCTCAGACCAGGAAGTGGTCAGGCACATGGACCGACATCACGATAGAAACCACACTAATGTGCGATGCCAAATCCTCAGGCGGTCTAAACAGAGGACGCTTCCGAAATGAATCTGCTTATAAGTCTTGGGTTCAGACGCTAAAAAAACGTGTAGTACACAGGTACTCCACGTTTTTTCATACCTCCTTCCAGCTCCTGGTGAATGAACGAGAAGTGGTTTAGCGTAGACGTCACAAGAGCCCAGATAAAAAAAAAGACGATGCTGCTGTCAATGCCATTGTTAGATGGTTAGAGGAGGTGAACCCCTTTGATGCAACACGGGACTCGAAGACCCTGGTATCCTTCTCTACGGGGTTTAGTAGGACTCCCGAGGACCCAGTCAACGCTGATCACGCAGAGGAGGTTGGCAGAGCTATGCAGACCAAGATGGATGCCAAAACTGTTTTGGATACAATGGAAACTAAGCACAAGGTCAAATCATTACAGAGCCTCAGAAGTAGACCCAAAGTAAATGGTAAGAAGCTGGTTATTGACTCATTCAATTCTTCAACCGCCTCATTGTCATCAGTGAGCGTGAAGTCAAGACCAAACACGCCCTGCGATTTGAGTTGACGCCAACACCGATGTCTTTGACAAAGACCAAAGGTTGCGAAAGCCAGACAATTCGGCCCTAGCAAGGGTCCTGAAAGCATTTGTGGAACCCGTTAAACAACACCTGCACGAGCCTTGTGATTGGTGGTGGGTGGCTCCTGCACAACGTCAGATGGGAGGCTAACCTTACATGGAAGGACATCGCCGAGAGCTACCTCCAGTTTGTAAAGTTTATGGGGAGACAGTGCCTCAGGATCACTGTGGTCTTTGACAGACACGGCGCAGCTCCACACAGATCACCAGAGACGAACAAAGAAGGTTCTGATTCGCCCAGACATCAAAAGCCTCGTTCCAAGAGAAAAGTTCCTCTACAACAAGAGCAACAAGACTCGTTCGGCTACTTGCTGAGACATTCGGTAGAAATGGGATCAGTGTACAGAAATGCCTCGATGATGCGGACACCTCTATCGTTTGGGCAGCTCTAGATGAGGCAAGAGATTCCCCTGTTGAGGTGAGGGCTGAGACACCGACATCATGGTTTTGCTGATTTGTCATGCAGCAGACCACCCGATCTTCCCCACAACAGCCAAAGAAACATCTTACGATGTCGCCAAGATCCGGGAGGCCCTCCCAGAGAGATACCGGAAGTATCTGATCTTCTTGCACAGCTTTTCCGGCTGCGATACAATGTCCGCGATTTCTGGGTTTAGCAAATCAACTTTGCTAACCAAGCTCTGCAAGACTGACTAAGCGGAGAGGGCCATGGACGTGTTTCTGAACATCTGAGCTGAGAAAGATGACATCATCAAAGCCGGCTGTGAACTACTAAAGCTCATGTTCTGCGGGAAACCATCCGAAGACTTGGGGGACTTTAGATTTTACATCTTCAGCAAGCGGGCCGCTGAGTGGGGGAAGGGAGGGGAAGGGGGAGGGGAAGGGGGAGGGGAAGGGGGAGGGGAAGGGGGAGGGGAAGGGGAGGGGAAGGGGGAGGGGAAGGGGGGGAGGGGAAGGGGGGGGAGGGGGTGGGGGGAGGGAAGGGGGGGGAGGGGTGGGGGAGGAGAGGGGGGGAGGGGGGGAAGGGGGGGGGAGGGGGGGAAGGGAGGGGGGAAGGGGAAGGGGGGGTGGGAGGGGGGAAGGGGGGTGGGAGGGGGAAGGGGGGGAAGGGGGGGAAAGGGGGAGGGGGGGAAAGGGGGAGGGGGGGAAGGGGGAGGGGGGGGAAGGGGGAGGGGGGGAAAGGGGGGAAGGGGGAGGGGGGGGGGGGGGGGGGGGGGGGGAGGAAGGGGGGGAAGGGGGGGGGGGGAAAGGGGGGGGGGGGAAGGGGGGTGTCACCCTCCCCCCCAGTCGCTATGCCCCTGGTGCAGGGTTGTGGCTTCTCTGTGCCTAATAATATGTTCGACCACTGCTCTATTGGTCTGTCTGAGCCGATGCCCTTCTGCAAGGAGTTCGGGGGTGATCGAGACACTGCTTTCAAGATCTGCTGTCAAGATCAGTGTCTTTCTGCATTGCAGGATGAAGGCCTTTGAACTCAGCTTTGCCCCTAGGGTTACAACCTTGTGAAAATCTCTTCCTTGACATTGCTTTCCCACCTAGTTCAACATGATATCATTTAACAAAAAATGTGAACATGCATATTTCACCTGAATGCTCTTCTTTATTCCATCTCCATCCTAGCCTTTACCTTGAGGACGTTCCGTCTTGTGTTTGATAATATTAAAATATTAAAAATTGGTGTCGGTGCCTCTGGTTCCTTTACTAGTGGGTGGGTGAATTTATCAGAGGGGTTTAAACTTTCATGCAGCCCACAGAACATTATTGTACATTTTGTTGTACACTTGAACCCATCTGTTTTATTTTATGTAGTATGCCAGCCGTGGTAAGACACTAGAAACACCCCACCCCCCCCCCCCCCCCCCCCCCCCCACCCCCCCCCCCCCCCCCCCCCCCCCCCCCCCCCCCCCCCCCCCCCCCCCCCCCCCCCCCCCCCCCCCCCCAAAAAAAAAAGTATTGGCTCACTCTACTTACTCGTAGAGCATCGTCGTTTTCCCCCACCTCCCCCGGTTAAATAAACCTCAATAGTCCGAATTGACAATCAGGTTCGATATTTGAAAAAAAGTTCAATGGTCCAAATTGACATTATGGGCATTCAAATTTGTTTATATGTACAAATTGTACATAATCATAATATTAACATTGACTATTGAACCTTCGGACTAATTAACCTTATTCTAAATTTTGGCAAATGAACCTTTGGATTATCTAAACTTCAGATAACGAACCTAATGATCATATTAACAAACCTTATTTCATCTTCGAACTAATTAATCCCCACTTATGGGAAATGTGTGTGTTCAAACTATCAAACCTTGGGATCAATTAACCTAAATGTGTTAAGTTTTGTCCATAGATATATTTGTTTAACTCATTTCTCTTTTAAAATCCAACACATTCAACAGATTGTTTGTATCCGTTTTCACAAAGATAAAAATATATTATTTCCTATCCAAAATAATTACATTTAAAAAAATGGACACAGTACATAATATTAACTTAAACATTAATACAATTATGTCTAGTTTTTTCAGTTTACACATGTTAGAAAGTTATTATCCATGGTTTAGTTAAAAATCCAATGTCTTGAAGCCTTGCGGCTGAAATGCACATGGTTACAACATGTAAACAACAATAAATCAGAGTTGTAATACTTGAGTCAATGACTACTCGACTCAAGTCCCGATGGGTAAATGATTCGACTCTTGAAAAAAGGGAGCCCATTTTCATTTGAATATTAAACCGAAGTAACAAAGTGTCAAGATTCATTTGTTATTTCCTGTTTGTATGAAGTATATATGAACCTGCTTTTAAATTCAAAATTAATAACAATCTTAAGCTTACTAAACAATAACAAAATAAAATAGTAAAACTATGTAGGGTAATAAGAGCACTTTATAATTTCACAAAAGAGATCTTGCCAAAAGAAGTATGCATAAATTCACTGTACAAAATGATGTTTTTTATGAAGAGGGTGGTGTGAGAGTTCTTCTCACATGACAAGCCTGCCACTAGTCTGAATCTAAAGTCCGAAAAACAGCCAGTCTATCATAAGACTACTAATACAGATGGGCATGAAAACAGTTACCATACTAATAATGCAAGAGACTGTCATTAAAACACTGATAAAAAAATGAAAAGTTAGACAACATTTTAAATAAACCCAAAAAGGAAACTGTAGTATTTTCAATGTTATAGGGTGTGAATTTTCAGGTACCGGTAGTTTGGGAACCGGGTAACCGAATAAAAAACACCTTGAGTACCCAATAAAGGAAACCCTACCCCAAAATTTCAATCTCAGAAGTTGCTTTTCAGCTTGTTCATAAAGATCTGCACTTTAATACAGCCCCATCAGTGAGCTACACAGCAAGATACTGGTAGAGTGTTTACAGCGAGCTTTAATTGATTTCAAGCGTCATCAATTAATATATTTTGTTTTCGTATGTAGCCTGGTTTCATTTTCAAAATTCCCAACACATGACATTCAAAACCTTTCGCTTTCGTAATCTGAAAGGTTACTGTGTACTGTGAATTGGTTCCTGACATCAACGATCAGGTACTCAAGTACCCAGTTCCGATGCACAGCCTTACAATGTTATTTATTATTGTTACGACTTTGGGCCTAATCCTTGGAACTTCTGACAAGCAGCCCCCACTGGGCTGGGCAGGAGGTTGTAGGTTCACACCCCCCAAAATGAATTTTTCAGAAAATCACGATAAGCTGTTTGTATTGCAATACTGAAATTGTAATCTTATGGTAATCTATGGCATTGTTTTTTGATGAAGGATAACTTAAAGGTAGGATATACCATTGATAGTTGCTTGAATTATCATGAATGGGTGTATTTGGGGGGGGTTGTATTTTATAGTAAATATCGTGTAACTGATTTGTTCAAAGTTTTAAAATCATGGATGCCGAGAAAAGCAAGAAAAACGGCATTCGTTTTCCACGGGCATCAGGCAGTTGTCCTTATGTTATTCTTGTTTTTTCGCGATCGTCGTCCAGTGATCGTCAATTTTTTAAAATAAAATTCAATTTTTCGGAACAATTATAGAATATCTAGCGCAATAATTCAGCTAGATGCCTAAAATCATTATTTACTTTCAAATAAGTAAGATATTTCCTAATAATTCGGTAGTACAATTTTTTGATATCTGCAAATTGTTTATCCTACCTTTAAAGGTAGTAACTATACACCATTTTCAAACAAAGAAAAACTACTGATTCATTATATGAAATACCTTTCTCAAGCATCGTGTGAAATCACGGCACCTGACGTAGTTTTCAAGAAAAAGTAAAATTTTGTATCAATTTAAAACGATTGTCGGCCAGCAATCGTTGTAAAAATCCGACTATTTTCAAACACTGCCCCCAATTTTCTGAATTTGTCTATTAAAGAAAAATAAGAAACCAGACTGCAAGAACAGCACTTTTTTCTTGGTTTTTCCAGCTTCTATAAACACCAAACTGTAAACAGGTCAGCGTAACAATATTTACTACAAATTTAAATCCCCTAATCCATAAATTTTCGAAAATTACGAAAACATGCACCATCTTTGTTTGCGTATAGTCACCAAGTGGCATGTCGTCATCAGGTCATCTTGCCGCCAGAGCGTGTAGAAGAGCCTTCTTGTCTGACAGGTCAGTCATAACTTCAGCTGTTGATGGTCGAAATATAAACATGTTGGTTAGTAGAAGAGGATTATCTTCAAAATTAATACATTTTCCTTGAAAGGTACATGAACAGTTGAATGGAGCTTTGAGAGCATTCAAGAGCGCCCTGTTCAAGGGGCAGACTCAGTGTGCACTCTGTACACAGCTTAGCATTACTATTAGTTATCCTGCGAGTGCAAGTGGAACACGGAATAATGTAGTGATCTGTGTCTGGTATATGGAACACAGACGCACTACATTTTCCGTGTTCCACGAGAGCGAGCGGGAAAATTAATTTATCTTTAAGCAAACTTGATGTGCAGTAAAGATGAAACACAAATCAGTGCTGTGCGCGAAACCAGATTGTACCACACACGCTCATCAATAACAGTGCGCAGAATGTGATGATCCACATCGGATGCAAGAGTGCAGCTTTGGAATTTTTAATGGATTGTGCAGCACTGCATTTTGCATATTGCGCATTACGTGGAGTTAGAAAAATGCTCAATATTTATTATTCAAATAAGTTAAGAGGGCCTAATATTTTGATTTTAACCAGTTCGCGCCGGAGGATGTATATATACACAATATATTTTACCAAGATTCAAAACAAATGACGCATACACACGTCACGAGCAAGGCTGGAAATCTCTGTCATATCAGCAGCAAGCAAGGCCGGAAATGCGTGAGTGTGCTTCCCGATACCATCGGCCTGAACCCGCCTTTTGTAATCCCACGCCTCGGTTCGGGATTCTTAAAATAATCCCGGCGCCAACGGGTTAACAAGATCTTTCTTTTTTTAGAGACAAAATGGCTGTGTACATGAAACAAACATGTACATTGTACATGTACAAGTAAAGGGGGACATACAAGCATGATGCACAACTTGGTTGGCAGAACAAACACCCAAAGAAATATTGTGTGTAATTTCTTAATCAGTTTGGTTTTTAACTTGTTCACCCTGACCCTTTTCTGTAAGATCTTTAAGATTTATGCCAAAATAACTCCCAAATATCGTTTTTTAGGGTAGACACTGAAATATCTCCCTATTGTGCCACTGTCTCCTTATTACCTAAAAACGTACGCTAATTTGTCTCCCCAAGTGCTCATTTAGTAAAATAATAATAATAATAACCGAAAATGATAATAATAATAATGAATAAGATTAAAACTGCTGCAAACTGCTTACTCGCTGGAATGACCTGAAATATATACAAATCAAATAAGTTAGAGGGCCTAATATTTTGATCTCAACAAGATCTTCAGAGACAAAATTGCTGTGTAAAGGGGTACATACGGTACAAGCATGGTTTGCAGAAGAGACACAAAAGAGAAACAGCAGAGTCCAGTGTAACAATCAACAAAAGTAGGATCTAAGGAAATAAAAGTTGGGGTCAGAGTGGGTAGGGTAAAAGAAAGACCAAGGGGGTGAAGGGGGGTGAAGGGGTGTGAATTTGGGTGGGGAACAATGTAAAACCACAAGGAAAGGATCCAGGGTGAAGATCAAGGGGAAGAACTATATGACTTAAGCCCCTGGACATTTCGGTCGGTCTGTTCACACTACCAAAGAAATCCCCGGGAAACTGCTTTTCCCCGGGAAATATTTACCCCTGCTCGGGAGTAGGGTTAAAGGATAAATCCCCGGGGTTTAACGTTTTTCCCGGGGAAAAGCAACTAGTGTGAACGTCGCAGGGTTTGAACTTACCCCACCTTTTGGCGTCCACGGGTAATCTCGAAAGGTCACAGGGTCACAAATAGCGCGCCAAATAATTCGCGCGGTGACTTAATATGGTAATGCAGTACCTTTCAAACATTTTTCGTAAATAAATGTACAGTCAAGTACAAAAGACAAATAATAACGTTTGAAAATTATACAAATAATTTAATTTAAAATAATATGAGCAAAATGAATGGTTTTAATATTTAATAAAAGAAGTGTCGTGAACAAGACTGTGTTTAGCTTCCTTCTCGTGTACGTGTATTTATAATGTCCTGTGTGGTTAGGTGCCAGTCTTCTATTTTCTTATCCGCATGATGCGTGGCATTTCTGATGGGTGCCCTCAGTTTACACATTTCCCGGGGTTTGATGGCCAGTGTGAAACGACCGTGCATATTCCCGGGAAATAGTGTCCCCGGGAGTTACCAAATGGGTCTAGTGTGAACGGTTGGTGGGGTGTTGGTGGGGTAAAAAATCCCCGGGAATTTCCAGGGGATTTATTTCCCGGGGATTGGCTCTGCAGTGTGAAAAGGGCTTTAGAGTAATTGGGGGGGGGTTGTGAGGGAAATGAGTGGGCAATAGTATTACAAGAAAGAGGTGAAAAGGGATATGAACTTGAGAAACCAGCAAAAAACTAAAATGAATAATGTTTTTATATAAAATTCAAATAATTGCTACAGGTTTACCCTTTCCTTACCAATATCAAGTTGACCATGCTGTGCATAGCGTTTAAAACATTGTGGTACTTAATCACATTACCAAAAATATGTTATCACTTAATGTCAACATTATTTGGCTATCATATGACTATCACAGGATATCCAAATCAGATTGAGCACACTTCAATAACAAAATTAGTGTTCTATAACTTTACATAAAACAACAGCCAATGATTCACCGTACCATGTTTGAGTATTCCACCTTGTGCTGTATGTTGGACGATATCCCCGATAGCTTGTATCATAGCCTCTGTCACGCCCACGAAGCCTGACTCTAATAAACCACTCAGGCACTCGGCAACCACTATTGAATCTGTCAACTTGTAGGTCAGCAAGGTGCACACTATGCGGCTCACTGAATCCCAACTCTCCTGCAAGACATGGAATGATTTCAATGAATGCTTTTTTTTGTGGGGAAGAAGCAAACTAAGGGATTCTATTCAGTCACTTGGGCAATAAAATAAAAATATAAAAAAGAAATGGCTACAGATTTAAGAGAAAGAACAATAATTGGTGAAAAAATTGATTCAGAATTGTCATTCATTAACCCTAACTCCCTCACCATTGTTATTGAACAATACAATTCCTTCAAAATCCTCCAACTTCCTTTGTTGTGTAAGGAGTTAGGGTTAAATAAAAGCAATTAAAGCATTTTGACCATTTGTCTCGTTAAAAAGGTATTTATTAAAGGTAATAACAGTGCGAAGACCCGGTTATTACTGCGTGATAATGACCGGGTTGACCGCTGGTAATGGACCTCGCCTTCGGCTTGATCCATTACCAGAGGTCATCCCCCAACCCGGTCATTATCACGCAGTAATAACCGGGTCTTCGCACTGTTATTACCTTTAATAAATACCTTTTTAACGAGACAAATGGTCAAAATGCTCAACTTTGTTACTTTCCTTTCGGCGATATTTCCAGCATTTTGTGTTCGTGTTTAGGGGCCATGTTTTAGCTTATGCATGGTACCCTGTCTCTTCAATATGTGTTGTTATTATAACCCATACTTTGAGACCAGACTAGCTGACCACTGAAGCCCACCGTGCATAGCAACGCGCTAGCGTTAACAGACGACACGCGCATTTTGAAAAATGCCACGCGTATAGATACAAACGTTCTACGCGTACATTTATAGCGCGCAGTAACAAGATTTGACGGGTCCTTGTTACAAGTTACCGTAGAACTGTTGCATTCGGCCAATCATTGGCTTACATGATGCTTGATCAATGCTGGTTCAGGGAACATTTATTCGCTTCTTCTTGAAAGCCCATGATATTACTACCTGATAATCCACTCCACGTGATCGAGTCTCGACCAATCAGAAGCCATCAACTATCCTAGGTATTTATTACAAGTTTTTAACATGATCTGTGTTTGTGCTTCATTGGCATTATGGGGTAATACAATACAATAGCACTGCTCTGCTTACAAGTGAGTAAGTTAGTCTATCAGTAACACCCAGTTCAGATAGGAATTCCAGAGTCACGCTGGACTAAATACATGTAGATCTAGAAGTGACTAAAGTCAATTTGGTTTCAGAGAAGCGACTTTAATACAATGGAGATTGTGTATTAACAAATGAATGCCCAATTGAACAACACTTTGTGGTTCAATTGTGTATAAATACATGATATCTAAACACGAGCAAATTTTGACCCATTATAAAGGTCAACAGACAAATCCTAAACCGAATTATGGTTGAAAGGAAGAAAGGTACTTGTACAGGTATGTACACATTACAAAGCATTGTCAATTTTTTGTTGCGAGGGGAAAAATAATACAGTCGACTCTGGTGCTCCAGACTTTATAGTTAATATCCTCGTCTTATCCGAAAGCTTGTCTTATATGGAAAGCCATTTTTCACCCTCGACGTCATCATCAATGACGTCATCATCAACTGACTGACAACGCGTCAAGGGACTTGCACGAAACGATGTCAACATTGCCACGCACAAGACAAAGCACGCATGAAAGTACGTTTTAATTGGTGACCAACACCAGTGCTGTACAGTAAATACACAAAGAAACCAGCGATTTTTTTTTTTAGTTGAGTGGATAGTAAAAGGCAGAAAATAACGGATTGTATGAATTTCGGGGTGGACAAAAATTCTGGTGGAGTTTTTCACCGGAATCATTTCCTTTAAATGTTTTATATGGGGCAAGGTTTTCCCGGTTTTTTTTGTAAACCTTTAATTTGTTTCTCTTTCCTTTTTTATTCAGGGGGATTTCTTTATAATTTTCAGCCTTGCTCGTGGCGTGTTTATGCGTCATCCGGTTTTTTTTAATATCGAAAAAAACTGTGCATGTATACGGGGTATACGTCCTCCGTCGCCAACTGGTTAATTCATATTTTGACATTCATTTGTGACCTGTTCCAACGAAACCTGGACAAAGTCGACTTTTTAGTTTTTCAGATTTTGCTTTTTTCAAATTCTCTAGGTTCTCAGCTTTAAAATGATGTATCATATGTACCCCCACCCTATTTTCCCTGGGGTCTGGATTTAGTGATAAAACCCTGACAACCTACTGTAATTATGAGATAAACAGCTTTGAAGTTCAGAAAAGTGTATTATTTTCTATACACAAATGTTTCACAAAATTGACAAAAAAACACACTTCTGGTAGACGGATTTTGTTCAAATTTGAGGAGATTGTAGATTAATAGTGAGTGACTTAGGAAAACCTAAAACCTCAAAATGGTAAAATCCCCCCAGAAATGACTTCAGGAGTACATTGTGACAAAACACATTGTGCGACTTTGTCCGGGTTTCGTTGGAACAGGTCACATTTGGTTCGTCAAGAACTGTCAGACATGTCGGTGTTCAGTCAGACAATCGTAGGTACAAAAGGGACACTTCCCTCTGCAACCATCAACAATTAATGTCTAATTGTGGGACTTATTCTGCATAGAACAGTAAATGCAAAACCCAACTTACCTTGTTGTCTGGGCTCTGCTGAATCATAAGTGCAGTCTTTGGACAGAGGAACAGCTGAGCGGGCACCATGCACTTGAAATGGTTTCTCCACAGCTCAACAAAGCAATCCAAGACTGTGGGCTTGTCGTTATTATTCCCAGACTGCGAACTGATGAATAAACTGTTCTCCTTCCCTGCCTCTGAGTTTCCGTTACACTGTTCTCTGCTGTCCGGTTTGTTGTCTCTACCATGAGGAACACTTGCATTTGTCACTGCACCATTTAGTGGTGGCGACCCGTCCAAAGTACAGTGTGTCTTCACAGGGAAGTTCAGTGCCTCGTTAGGTGTAGAAACTGAACACTCTGAAGTTAATTTCTCTCCTGTCCTTTTTTCAGAATTGACATGACTTGCTCGCAAAATGCCATTTAAGACTGGCCCGTCGCATTCCCTGTTCATGATTGGTGACTCTCCATTGACCACATGTATCTCATTCCTGCAGTCGGCAGAACTACAGATGCCTAAGCTTTTCTTGTTCTCAACTAGTCTCCATGAAGACGCTTCCCTTTCTTTGTCTGGCATACCTTGCTTTCCACATTGCTCCTTTAAAAGGGTTGTGTTTTCTACTTGAATGATAGATCGGAGGTAGGCTGGTTTGAAGACGGCTAACATACAGACCAGTTCCATAGAAAGTAGTTGGATTATCTGCCATGCAATTGGTGTCAGATCCTGCAAATAAGGTCAACAGATAAATACATAATAACAATAATGATGATGGGTATCAGGTGATGCTTTTATCAATCACCGATCCAACAGCTCGTTGAGTGCATAAAACATTACTTGGACCATCCTTGGAAAATAATAAGCTACACAAAGCCAGGGATGTTAGGGGCAAATGCGTAATTAAACAAGAGGTTCCAGTGGGTTGAACCGTGCGGTATCGGGCGGTTTTGCAATTAGTGGCAGTGCACTTTGTCTCAAGCTTTGTCAAAAGAGCTGAGAACTTGTTTTATTTTTTAAGTATAAACAAAAGGTCAAATGAAGACTGCATAGTTGTGTGGTTATCTTAATTATAAAAGTCTACTTGCTCGCAGCCTATGTTGTGCCTCATCAGTAATCAATTTGTGTGTACGAACATTTCATACGTACTGTGGACAGGTCTACGAATAATGGATGTCTGGATGTCCACAAGATGCGGGAAGAGGTTACTGATTGTGGACTTGCACATGTCCACAGTCAGTTTTACCCTTATATAGAACAAATGAAGGGAAACACATAAGAGGCCCATAATCAAAATTTGGGTTTCAACAAATTTCTTACAAGTGTAAAAATCTGTATTTTTAGTGAGCCAAACTGATTAATTTCAATAGTATGTCTAATATCCTCCATTATCCAATTGACAACAAAATATTCAAACACTTTGGCAAATGAACAAGTGAGAGATATTTAACGTAAACTGTCAATACTTGGAGGCTGAGACTTGGGAACTGGTACAGCATAGGCAGATTTCAACAAGTCAGGCAACACATCATCAAGTGGTGAACAGTTGTAACTATCAGCTAATGGGTAACATAACTGGTAAGCAAATTCCTGAATTAGGCGTGGTGGAATACAATCAGGACCACCGCTTTTATGAATGTTCAGTTTCTTAAGTTTCATGAACACATCAACTGCAGGTGGGGGAGCAGATGGAAGGTAAGCTGGTAGGTCCTTGAGGCTCAACTCCGGGATATCACCAGCCACAGCTTTAAATTGACGGTTAATTTGATTTGCAGTTTGGATTGGTGAGACACCAGGCAAGGAAAAACCCTTCGTACTGTAATGGCCAGTACTGTAATTATGTAGGTTATGTTTAAGAGATAAATGAAGATAAAATAATGTGTGAATACGTGATGTTTCGTTTTAAATTCCCGTTTACAAGCGTCAAAATGGCGTCTAAAAAAAGGACACTGACTGATTCATTAAAATTCATTAAAATTTCATTAAATCAAAGACTTTAATATCCCTTATTTATTTTCTTCTCGTTGTGCATATTACTTGAGTAAGGTAAAGACAAAATATACTGGCCCACGAACAAAAATACAAAATAATAATACGCACCTAAAATGAACGCTATGATCTGCAAGTTCACGTTACACATCGTGTCCACCACATCATATGATGTACATTTCTGTACATCCCCGATTAATATAAGGATGAACAAAATCCACACATCGATCACTCATTTTAATATGTTCGTGTCCACTTGTAACTAACGTTAAATGTTGTCGCAATTAAACTGGTAATCAACAGAAGTCACGAGTTTGCCAGTACACATGAAAGGTACCCTGTGTCGATGACCTGAAGGTCACTTGTTTTAGGCTTGTCCACTTGTACGATTATTTTAAGCGTCGTGTCCACAGTATTCTGTTTCGCGTCAAATTGTAACTAACAAGGATTTCGATCAAATACGTTGGGATTGTTCCTTAAATTCTACCAGATCGATATGTAAATAACAACAAAAAAGGTACGTATCAACATTAAGTTCAACATTTTACCATGTTACCATATAAGAATACTTGCTGCGAGTGGCGGAACTATTTTTCTTTTTTTAAGGTTGGTTACAGTGGACACTAACGTTGGTTTCAGTGGACAGCCATGTTGGCAGGTTGGTGTGTCCTTTGTAACCTGTTTAAAAACAGGCCACTTTGTTAAGGCAAAGCTCTAGTTGAGCAAGTGATAATAAACTTGTCACACTTGAAATGTTTGCCTTGATTCAAAATCTATGGTGTCCACGTCGTTTTTGTAACTAACGTTAACCTGCATTTACTAGATCTTGAAAACTAAGGGTATTTAATCACTGGTTGTCAATTACAACCTTAACCCTGAGATACTTACCAACTTCATAACCAGTAGTTTTTCTCAAGTCTTCATACTGCCAAGCATTTGAAATGGTTGTATAAGAGAAAACATTGCAGGGAGGAAAATCTACTTGGTCCATTATCTTTCCATTGCTGTTTTCCAGTAGGTGATGGTCCAATATCATGACACATAAGTAAATTAAAACCTTCCATCAGTATTTATTTGTTGTCCTTTGTGTCCCACTATTGTCAGTCAGTATTGTGCCTTTACACTTATATATTTTACGGGGCAGTTACATGCAATACATATCATTGATCCAGCATACATTATTAACAGCAGGTACCTGTCTGGAATGCAGGACTTGTCTGGTGGCTGTAAGGAGGCGAGCTAATTCATCCACAGTCACTTGGTGAATGGTGCTTCCCATCAGCAGATACCTCAATGTGTCCTTTAGCGATCAAAGACATGGAAATCAAGTTGGTACTATGAACCATGCAGATAATTGTAAAAAGTACTGCCTAAGTAGTGTATCTTACTGTGATTTTATTCACTTCTCGTTTTCAAATATTTCCTGTGATAATTGGCATTTCGGTCTATTTCAAATTGAACAAAACAATTACAGGACACCCCATGAACTAAGTAATGTTTTCAATCAAATAATTGATTATTCTGGTTTACATACACCATTTCCAACAATTCAATTTTGACAAGTTTATATTTAATTTTTTGTTCAAAAAGAATATGAACGTGTCTAAATTGATGTGACAGGTTCAACAAAAAGGGTATTAAGTCGCGCTGTGTATTATCATGTAATGGCCCGCTTACGAGAGGGTGAACATTTCAACAAAATGAGATTTTTTTGTCATGAATGAAGTACGTCTTTAATAGTTACAGTTTCAGGTTTCAATCACAGAAATGTTGATTTTGATAAATAAATTGGACAAAAAACCTGACCATTTTGTGTGCATCGTTGTGTTGTTCACCTACAACAGAGCCAGCTATTTCAAAGCCTGCTTTCTCAGTTGTGTATTAATATTCAAACATGTCATATCTCCAGTATTAGAGGGGCTATGGAGCTCTAGTATATACCAAATGAAAGCTGACGCTGTGGGCTTTCCAACCAGCTATATATTCAAATTCACCTTTTTGCGACATAGTACCCTTTATTGTGGAGTGGGTCACAAATTGGGCTTTGCTCAACAAATAAATCCACTGAAATGCATATTCATTTTCTTTGACAAGCATATTTATTCATTTCGTTCAGTCTACCTGATTGTTCTTATTGAGTGATTACAAGTGTCAACAAAAATAGTTGTGTTGTATATTTTGAAAATTGTTGTACTTCAAAATGTTATGAGAGGCAAAACTGGAATTACCTTGTAGTGCTGCAGGACCGCTGATGGCGAATACACAGCCCTATCATGGTGGATTGGAGGATTGAATCTAGGCTTCTCCATTGTCTCCTTCCTGGCAGCCCTGATTGCTCTGTCAATACCGGTACTCAACTCCTGATGAACGGCAGCTAACAGAGGAACACAAAAACACATGCCTTTTTAAAGATTTGAAACTGTGCATGTCAGGTTTTATTGAGCAAATCCAAAGGTGGCTGTTTTACCAATGAAGACCACGACAAATTTTGTTTTCATCATCATCATCGTCGTGGGTGTCAGTAAACTGCACCAGTACAGTCAATTATGAATCTGAAGCAATTGACCATTAGCGTGTTGAATTTAAATAATATCTGGTACACAGACTTGTTCACACAGCTTGGCACAGTTTGACTTTAAATTATCCAGACCAAATACACTGTTGCTATATCACGTGATTCGGGGCAAGCTCTTGCATAGTTACGTTAGAGACGCTCAGCACCAATACATTGTTCACAATGCTTGAGAATGGTACAAAGACACCAGACCATTCCAGAGCCGGGGGTTGCTAGCGTAAGGCTTGCCCCAAATCACGTGATATAGCAACAGTGTCTTTGGTCTGGAGAATTTGAATGTAAACTGTGCCAAGCCGTGTGAACAAGTCAGTGTACCAGATATTATTCAAATTCCACACGCAAATGGCCAATTCAGGTTTTGGGAGTTTTCATTTACATCATAACCTATCTCTTGACGAGAATGAAATGTAAGTTTGAGATAAGTGGAGATTCATCATCATCACCATCATCATCAACATCATGTCTCTTGAGCTTATAATCACACGTAGAGCTGACCTGAATTACCAGTGCCCTTCACCTGGAGCGATTCCGCACGAGCTTCTCAGCCTGAGCTGAATCCACTCCCTGCCCCCTCAGGTCTGCCCAGACGTGGAGATTCAAATTATTCAAATTTTAGTTATCACAAGTTTACTCTATAGGCAACAAACCTTTTTGCCTAGTAAATTTAGTCTAGTTGCCTAGTCTCACGGTGGGGACTCAGAATTTGAATCTTTATTCAAATTAAGAACGGAAGAAAAAAACAAATACAGTTGAGTAAAACTCACCTTGGATCTGTGCGTTGATCCACCGCTTGGCACGCTCCATGGCCAACCTCACGGTGATGTACGCTGCAGTTTCCAAGACTTGCTTTGATGATTCTTGAGGTAAGAGCAGAGTTAATGTACCTCTACTCCTCTCTAAAATATAACTTGAAAATTAAACAACAAACAAATGAAACATAAAATGCACATACAGAGTGATCAAAGTTACTGTGACTTTCAATTTTTCCTAATTTTTTCAAATGAGCATCAGGAAAATTGCTCTACAAATAGTCTAGAACAGGACTCTAAACTGGACACAAAAACTGGACAAACGTATGCAGCCATTAACATGCTGCCACAATTAAGCTGCCAGCAAATATAGGGGTCGTAAGAAATTTAGGGTCCAAAGTATGACTTTTTTCTATACCTGTTACCTAATTCTATTGTAATTTGCTATTCAAGTATAATTAAAAATGACTTCATAATATATAATCAAGCCAACCTTTAAACCATTATACATGTAACATGTACCACAAGACATTTTTGCAGCCTTATTTCTCGACTCTTTTTAGCCTATTTTATATCAAATGTACACTTACTCTTTAGCTTGCTGCAATGCTGCCTCCATGGTTGCCACGGCAACCTCTTCACCCATGATTTTGACTTGCCTCAGGAGCGCTCTCTTCATCTCATCTGTCCAGTCCTCGTTTGGCGCCCCAACTTCCTTGGACCTCACCTCTTGTTCCAGCAATGCCACAGCCTTTTCTCTGGCTGCCGAGACCAGCCTGGCATCAATGTGTTTAATGCAATTGGAGGCCAGTCGAGAACTGACAAAGTCCACTGTTTTCTTCAGAGACAGGGAGTGGTTGTCAAAGAAATTCTTCTCCAATTCCAGCTGTAAAGCACAACAAACTTAAAGCTACAGTAGAACAAATAACTTTCTTTCAACCTTACACAAGACCACTAAGCGCCACAAAGCATGACAATGGTACACTGAACATGCAACAAGTATGAAACCTACACATGCATAAAACTAGAATGCCTAGTAGAAGACTGTCATAGGTAAATAATACACTTCTTCACAGGGGCTGTGCAGGATTCCGTGACTTTTCTGTTACTTTTTTTTCTTGAAATATCAACTTTCCATGAAACCTTCATGACTTTCCGTGATGGCTTTAAATTCTAGGATTTTCTTTCAATCATGTTTCATCATAAGTTTTAGCAATACCACGATGACCAAAAGCTTCTGATTTTGTTTCTACAAATAACGATCCAAAAGATGGAGAAGCCATCTTCAAATGAATAAATGAAAAAATAATTCAAGTTACCTGTAGTTGCTGAGTGGTCTGGATCGGTTGGGGCAGAATTTTTGCTGCAATGGGTGTAATCTTCTTCATGGGCGTGGTCTTGGATCCAAGGCCGAGGGAGGCATCTGTTAACAAAACTCTGATGTCCCCTGTGTGATTGAGCAACAAAAATTGTCATCGTACAATAAGTCACATACATGGGTGACAAGTGTGTAAAAGCACTCGCCTCTCACCCAGCTCGGGATATATGTGAGTAGAGTTAGTCGTTGATTTTTTCCTGTGCCACAAGGTGTTTTTTCTGGGTCCTCCAGTTTTCCTTCCTTTGCAAAAATTTAAATTTGCGATCTTTGGCTGTGTTTTGGTCAGATATGGGTCGTATGGCTAGCTGCCAGAGGCGCCTTTATGTGTCATCGACTTGACCATCCCAGCTGTGAGTGAGGATGATTGGCATCCCCAATTATTAATTATTATACGGAAAGTTAGTATTTAAATCTGTTTGCACATCACCGGCCTAATGCCAGGTTGATTAATTTCTCAGCTGTTACAATGTGCACTAAAATAAAGTCCAGTTTGATTATTGTTTTGCATTTAAGCCATTCTGCAAACAAAAATTAAACAAATCATATTTCAAAAGTTCATCAATCAAGCACAGCAAAATAATACTGTTGGTGCTCTGTTAAAGCAGGATAGACCCTGAAAGTCCTGGCTAAACATCACTGCAACAAAAATATATGAAATAGGTTGTGAAAAATGTATCCGCAATACACTCAATGTATCAGGTATTTGTTGCAGGATTTGGAACAATTTCCCCAAAAATCTTTAAAGATTTAAAATTTAAGATTTGTTTTCCCTATTTCTGCAACAAATACACAATAAAATGGACCTACTGCAGATAAGGTTTTCCACAACCAAGTTATCCTGAATATTCATTGCGATGAAACCAGATAATTCCTTCGATAGTAGTATAAAAATTCCATATCAGTTGCTTTTCATGCATTTTGTTTGTTTCCAATAATACCATTTAAATGTTCAAAACCTCTCCTGTTGAATGTTTATATTACACTCATCGAGCAAACAGTGAAAAAGCTTGCATAAAAGTTTTGATTTAATACTAAACATGATTTCATCAAAATCACTCTTTATTACAAAAAATCAAACAAATCAGTCAACTAGATTAATGTTGGAAATCAGCTACATTTCTTGATTATTTCAAAGGACAACAATCTAGACAAAATAATTACATGATGTTTAGTACTAAAGTAAGCTTTTTGAAAATTGTTTGACAATACTGCAACATTTACCTGTTGCCTTGATATTTGCCATTCAAATATAATTAATAATAACTTTAAATTATTCTTTTTTGATTTGTTGGGTAGGTCTTAAAGTTTGCCATTAGTGATCACTGTTTGAAGATGACTGCATTAACCAGTTCGCGCCGGATGACATACATGTATATAAACGCAAAGCTTTCCTTAGATTCAAAACTGATGACGCATAAACACGCCACGAGCAAGGCCAGAAATGTCTGTCAGCAGCGAGCAAGACCAGAAATGCGTGGGTGTGCTTCCCGGTACTATCGGCCTGAGTTTCGTTAAAAATAATCTCGCGCGTCGGCTCTGTGATGTTAAAATAATCCTGGTGCAAACTGGTTAAGGAGGGAATCTGAATTATTGAATCATAGATGTAACAAGGTCCGAGACACAATTTATAATGAAGTTTATAGAAAGACCAATCACTCAGAATGGCATCTTGATGTAAATGTTGGCATGTGTATGGAAAATAAACAGTTCCTATTAATTTTCCTTGCCAATAATTGTTTGAGGGCTTGTGAATAAAAAGCAGTGGCAACTTTAGATTCGTTTTGCTCAAGAAAAAGAGGTGTCTTTACCGAGATAAGGGCAGCACAGATAGAGCAACTGCTGATCAACGAGATGTAGATTGTCAAGAGATTGGCTTGATGCCATTCCTTCCGTCACGATATCATCGAAGACAAAATTATCTGCAAAACTCAAGAAGTACATAGATGCTGGGACACCCGGAACCTTAAAAATGAAATTAAAAAGCAAAATATAATAAGTACATTTTGAATATCAACTTCCTTTTTGTGGTAATATTTGCATATTTTTTTTTTATAAAAATAATGTGTAAAAAATTTGCTATACCCAGCACGATATGTGGCAGAGGGGTACCCCCCTCTTATCCCTATACCTTATACACACTCAACACTATTTTTACCTAACACACCCCCCTTGAAACCTAAAAAGAATTCCTGAGTTTCCGGGAACACAATGGTCAAGACAAAAGGGATGGGGGGGAGTTTCTCTGCCACATATCGTGCTTCATATGAAATTAACCATCAGTTCTATGACATTTCAGACATTTCAACAGTGCATAATAAATGTTACAACAACCCTAACATTCCCCATCCAGTCAAACTCCAAACTCCAGATCTGTTAGGATGGGTAATGGACCCTTAAACTCAGTCTTTTACACAGGGTTAGTTAGGCATACCCCCAGAATCAGAGTCCAACAGTTTATGTAAAGTTTGCCTTATGATGTTGGGATTTGCCAGGATGGGTATTGTTCAGAGTAAATTAAACTAGGGAATTAGGGTTAATAAAGTGGATTAAAAATTCGACAAAAAGTATCAGTTATACAGCGATAAAAAAAAAGGAATCAGCCAAATTTCTTTGCTCTTGCACTGCAAAGCATACAAAACCTAAACAAACTTCAACGGTTCAGTAATTATTGGTACACTGTACTGAACTTAACAGTACTAAGCCTGCCAAACTCCAACAGTTGAAGTTGGATTGGTACAGACGGGTCAATGCATTGCATTGACTTGGTACAGATGAGTCAATGCATTGTTCAGTATCAGTGCATTAATGACTGGCCAGTGGTATAAAATTATGTACTTGAGTGGGGACACACAGGATGTACATATACATACACTTACAGTTGACCAGGAACTGTGCCGTGGCCAGCCCTGTGTCACCCACGAACAAATGCCTGTGCATTCTCCCAAACATTTTCATGCCTTTCTGTCCTGAACTTCACAGAATTTAACAGGGTCTACCTGGGCCTTTGGTAATGAGTCAAACAAAGTCAAACAACAAGTTGCTAATGTTTGGTATCAAACCTGCCAAAACCTGCAGTTGGAGTTTGATGGATTTTGGGTAGTTAGGGATAAGGTCAATAACTGGCATTGGAACTGACTATACATGACCATCACAACTCATTTCCATTTTTCTTTAGTAAAACAAAAAAAAGGAGTTTTAAACACTACCTCAAACAACCATCCCAGTACAAGAAGAACAAGGAGCATGTTATAGCTGGATGCATCTGAGCTTAGCTTGACAGACACTTGCCTAAATACACACAATCAATGATTCAACTTTATTATTTGAGATTTGGTAATACATCAATTTGGGCAATTCCAGTGCTATGAAAGGAAAAGTAATGACTGTGACAGAGCCAATTACAAAATAATATCTATAAAATGATCCAGAGAAATCCAATGATCTGTTTGCACTTCATGCATTTTGTTTGTTTCCAATACTAATATTTGAAAGTGTAATACGGTACCATGCACAACCCTTTTGATCCCAAAACACAAACCCAAAACTCAAAACATGAACAGCCAATGTTGCCTTTTATTGCTAATAATCAGTCAATTTACTGATCATTGCAAATAAATAAGAATAAATATGGGGTTTCGGCTAGGGCATTAACGCATCCGGACCATAGAGCTACTTTTGTACAATGTACATGTAGATAGTGCTAACTCCTCATTCTTACACGGCGAGATATTTTGAGCCCTTTCTGTGTGCAGACATTTTAAATTCATGCGCGCGTTTGCAGTTACATAGTGAAATTAGATAGACTGAATTTTGAAAGCGTACTCTAAATGCGATGCGCAAATACAAATTACACACACACAACTTTAAGCGCGTCGTGGCATCATTCTTACCTGTACAGCTGTACCAAGAGTTGGAGAAGCACTTGGAATGATTCCAGCTGGGCTGCCATTGGGTCCATCATGCTGAGATATTCTACCACCCAGGGTACGGTTATCACCAATCGACACTGATGACAGGCAATACGCAGGCTTTCCAAGATATCAACCGGAGGGCAACACTGTACCGCCCCCAAAAACCAAAAAATCTAATTGAACCAACTATCTCTTAAATTTAATTCTATATAAAAATATTTAAAAAACCAAAACCTGTACTAGTGCAGGGAATTAAATATTAAGATAAAATCACATAAATCACCTTTTTACGAAGAGCAATCACATCTCCTTTCACCGATTCTGGGGGGATGTTGCCTCCTTTGTATGGCAGAAACACGAGGAACCCTAAAAACTTGGCGAGAATCCTGGCAGACTGCAGACTGTTGCTGAAGCTACTACGAACCTCCTAATTAACAGTGCAGGAAAACAAATCAATTTCTGTCTCAGCTTAAAATTGGGCAACCTAGAATCATATTAACTGTTCCCGTGTCCCTAAATTCAGTCACCATTGTCACGGGGTGGCAACAACACATACACGTACACCTTCAGAAGTGGCCTAATACGTTTTCCATACATGTGTGTTTGCCATGTAATTTGAACACAGCCCCATACAGGGTGATTCTAAAAAAAGTACCCTCGAAACAAATGGTCATCATTTCAAAAGTAATAGGGGTATAGTCAAGTTTTATATATCACTACAAAGGGCAACCACTCCTTTTTTTAAACAAAACTATCGATATCCTCTATTAATAAATAAACCAGCAGCTAATTGTAACCCACTTCACAATAAAGGGTATTATGTCGCGAAAAGGTGAAATCGTGTATTATACATGGTTGGAAAGCCCACAGCGTAAGCTTTCATTTGGTATATCGCCTTGTTATAAAACATGAACGAAGTCCGCGAACAATATTCTCTTGTACTGTAAATTTCCCTAACAATATCATGGTTCCTAACGTAACAACGCGGGACACGAAAAGTTACTAAGTGAATACAAGATTGCCGGTGGGTTGAAAGAAAAGTTGCGACACCAAATTTGCTGTAACGTATTTATTTACAGAAATAAAGTACCTGTATTTCTCATTTTTTTTTAACACGAAAAGGTTTGTAATTTTAACAACAGACATTACAAAATATTGCAAAAGTGTAACAACAAATATTGTCCCAATTTTCTTCACCAAATTTAATGTTTTAACCTCATAGTTTTGGCTCTAAAAAAATACTAGGGGAAAGGATGGTATGGGCATGTGTTTTTAATAGTAACTGCCCAAGGGAGATAAATACATGATCAAAAATAACTAAGTGCCCCTACAGTTTAGTAAAAATATCCTTGAAAGTCTCAATATTGTGATTTTCAAATTGGCCCCCTTATTTATAGAAAGACCCATATGCTGTCAACCATAGGAGGGTTAAACCAAGGCAGATACCGTAGCAAGGCAACTTACATCATCCACAACATTAGATTCCGAGTCGCCATCCTGGTCAGTCAAGCCGAACTGCAGCTCATTTAGCTAGCAATAAAAAGTAAAACCAGAAAGTACACTGTACTGCATTATACTACTCAATTCTCACATGAAAAAAAATGCATTTACTACAGTTTACTCAAGGAGTATTCTGTGGTATTAGGTTACATTAGGGTTGAACTATGCGCATTGCAGGGCTGGCAAACTTTAGAATTCAGTGATTTAGAATTCAGGTTAAGACCAAGTTGATTAAAACTAGAATGGTAAAGCTGTAATGGCTCACTGACAAACTCAAGAGGTGAGGCTGAAGGTACATGTAGGATTGGGAATGGGTATGGTGAAAGGGAATTAGAATTCAGGATGGTGTGCCAAGCTGTCATAGCTCACTGACAAAAGGCTGGAGGTGAGGCTGAAGTTAGAATTGGGAATGGGTATGGTGGAAGAGATTCAGGATGGTGTGTCAAGCTTTCATGGCTCGCTGCCAAAGGTGGGAGGTGATGAGGCTGAAGGTAGGAATGGGGATGGGCATGATGGAAGGAGATCAGGATTCAGGATGACGGGCTGAGGTGTAGGGGGTTAATAGTTCTCACATTTATGACTCATCACTATCAACATACTTTTCACCACCCACACTCTTCTTGCACAACCACTTCCCCTGCCCCCACCTGCACCCACCCACTCCTACCACCAGATGGAAATTGGTATTACACGTACATGCTTCGCAACTTGCCAAAACATATGTACACTGGCTTATATATTGCTTCACCCTTTATGCAAATCTCAAGGTGATGTATGTGTATTATAAAGCTTGCTGAAAGTCAGGGTGAAAAGCAAAAATTTTACCTCAAAAATCTTGCTTGAGAAGTTGTCGATGAGATGCTGATTGAAGAGAAAGCTGAAAACAAAACAAAAATGGACCTTTTTAAAATGTTGTAAATTTTTTACAAGAGGAGCATTTTGTTTACCCTAACCTTCGAAAACACTCTTTGTAGCCAAAACGTGTTGATAATTTTGGAAGATGGGCCAATTCTGTAAAATAAAACATATTTCTGGCCACATGATGTAAAAGTAGTGGCGTGCCTAATAGTTTGGTCTGTAATTCGTGATGCAGATAATACCTGAAACCATCCACACTGCTCTAGGATATCACTGGCACTGCCTCAACGTATTGTTGGAGAATTTGAGGCAGAAGTCACTGCTCTGCTAACCACAAAATGTACGCACTTACGATCATTATTTGGTGCCAACAGTGCTTGCAAAAACATTCCGGTTTTTTTTGTAAGCACCGAATCCTCAGTTAGAGGATGTACACATGTGCAGAATTGTGAAACAAGTTTCCCGCAAATCACAGAATTTTGTGCTACAGCATGGATGTGGTCGACAATAATAAGCAGGGCCATTATTGGTCCCAGTTCTTTAGGAATTTCTGTCTGTCTGTGTGTCTGTATGTCGGTATGTAATTCAATTATCTCCAAAACCAGGCATAGTATGAAGTTGAAAATCGGCAGGTATATTGCACAGGACCAAAGAGTGTAAAGTGTCAAGTTTAAAGTTGTTTGAATAAGTGGTTTTCAAAAAAGAGACAAAAAAGCAACAATAGCAGATGTGGGGGTATAGACTGCCACGCAATGCTGCACATTTTAAACAGGCACTACACAATATACCGTCACGTTTGCGGGTCTACTGGAGAACAAGCAATTTGCCTGTTCTAAACAGGCACTGCACCAGTACTAAAAACTAAAAACAATGAATGCGCAAGGCACAAAAGTGAAAAGAAAACCTGTCTGCTGCTAGAATGAATTCTTTAAAGAACTTCTGGCAACCATGGAAAGCTGGAGGGGGGCTCGGACCGCCAGACATAGTTGGAATGAAGAACCTCTCTTCAAGCCTGTATATTATGAAAAAAAAAAAAATATGCAAAAATTGCAAATTCATTATAGATACAATCACACAAACAACACCAGAATGAGACCACGAGTGCTGAAAAAAAGTGCAAAACAGAATCAGGCCATTGTTAATCGCTCCTTATTAGCTGACAAAATTCTCAAAAATTGTCATAAGGCAAAGAGAACGTCCTCCCCACATTTTTCAAAATTCAATTTTTAAAGATTTTTCTTCAACATTTTACACCCGAGTGTGAAGCCAAGTGATTTCACATTTGACTGCGTAAACAAAAAAGGCACAATTTTTTTAAACCCAAACCCTCCGGAATATTTTGGCTGGAAACCCTAGCAGTCACACCAATACGTACCATTTGTCAAAATGACTAGCCTGCCCAGTGCAGCAAGATCTGCCATGTCAAAGTCTCAAGGCCAAACTGCCTCAGAGTCTGTTGTCACCAAACCATGGAGAAATCCCCCATGACCATGGAGAAATCCCCCATGACCATGGAGAAATCCCCTTGACCATAAACAGCAGTATACGTACATCTCCGGCATTATGTGAACTAGCTCTCAGTAGTCTAAAGCCCTGTTCGGACTGGACATATTTTGGTAAAAGTTACCGAGACGATGGGTACTTTTCCCATTTGAAGTCCAGTGCGGACAGCCTAGGGCGTTTTCCTCTCAGTTACTTTTCCCGAGTCCAGCGGTTACTTTTACCGGCCAACTGCTGCCCAGGTAAACTTTCCAGGTAACTTTACCCGAGACAATAAGTCCAGTGCGGACAGCACGAGTCGGTAAAAGATGCTCAGGAAAACGTTCATTAACCCGAGTGCGAGGTCATTCTACACAGGGACACCACGCATGCGCTTTGCATTGTTTACCGTGCATGGTGAGCGCACTGCAGCACGTTGCATCGCATGTGGCAATTCCGCAGAAAAATCAGGAGCGTTGTTGTTCCATTGGTTAAAATCATGGCAGACATTATATTTGATACAATCAGAAGTTTGATTGGTTTGAATTGGTAGCACGTCGTAGAAAAAGAAAGAGCGTGTGCACGTACGCGAGTAGTAATGTCGACAATGGCATGCATGATCGGACAAAAGACGCGTGCGCTTGGGTACATGGGGTCAATGCGGAAAGGGCACACAAAGCACCCTCATGAGTCATTATACTGCCAGCTCGGTTACTACTGCCAGCTCGGTTACTTCTCCCGTGGTCTCAAAAGTCCAAGTGCGGACAGTGGTAACATTTGACCATTTTTTTTTTTACCGTCGTCTCAGTAAAAACCTTTCCCCCAAAAGTCCAGTGCGAACACGGCTTTAGACTTGTTTACCTAGTATGGCAGGGTGGGAATTAATTCTTTATTTTCATTAACTTCATAATGTGTACTACAATTAATATGTTTGTGTTGGAATCTTTTATATTTTAAGTCAACCACACTCTTTTCAATTCGTTCGCATTGTTTAATGAACACATTTTAAGGAAGTGTGTGGGAAACAAATGTAATTACCTCTTGAATTTTTCTGGGTTTGTCTTCTTTAGATTGCCCAGAAATCCTTGTTCCTTGCCGTCATCAAGATGGTCAGATATCAAGTGATCCCCTTGGCACATCTATTAAAAGTAGTGTAACACTTGTATAGGTTATTTAGGTAATAACAGTGCGAGGACCCGGTTATTACTGCGTGATAATGACCGGATTGGGGGATGACCGCTGGTAATGGATCGAGCCGAAAAAATATAAAAAAATTACGAGAAAAATTGCTAAAATGCTCCAAATTTCGTGACTTTTCTTTCAGCGATATTTCCAGCGTTTTGTGTTCATGTTTAGGGGCCATGTTTTAGCTTATGCATGGTATCCTGTCTCTTCAATATGTGTTGTTATTATAACCCATACTTTGAGACCAGACTTTGAGACCACTGATGCCCACCGTGCATAGCAATGCGCTAGCGTTAACAGACGACACGTGCATTTTGAAAAATGTCGCGCGTATAGATACAAACGTTCTACGCGTACATTTATAGCGCGCAGTATCAAGATTTGACGCATCCTTGTTACAAGTTACCGTAGAACTGTTGCAATCGGCCAATCATTGGCTTACATGATGCTTGATTAATGCTGGTTCAGGGAACATTTATTCGCTTCTTCTTAAAAGCCGGGTTATTACTACTACATAATCCCCTCCACGTGATCGAGTCTCGACCAATCAGAAGCCATCAACTCTCCTAGGTATTTAATAATTAGGGAATAACAGTGCGAGGACCCAGTCATTACTGCGTGATAATGACCGGGTTGGAAATGACCGATGGTAATGAACCTTGCCTTCGGCTCGGTCCATTACCAGCCGTCATCCCCCAGCCCGGTCATTATCATGCAGTAATGACCGGGTCCTCGCACTGTTATTCCCTTTAATAAATACTTTTTTTTTTTTAATTGTGAAAATGCTCTAAATTTCGTGACTTTTCTTTCGGCGATATATTTCCAGTGTTTTGTTTTCTTGTTCTGACGTCATATTTTAGCTTATTCATGGTACCTCGTCTCTTCAATATGTGTTTTTAATTATTACCCATACTTTGAGACCAGACTAGCTGACTTCTGATGGCCACCGTGCATAGCAACGCGCTAACGTTAACACAAGACAACTCTAAACGTTTTGCAAAACCTCTTTTTGCTCATACACCCACACTTCTAATCTATAGGTAAATACAACAGACAACACTTAAATACAAGAAAGCAGACTATAATGCTTTAATGCCCTCTGCTGTTTTTGTGCAGTGACTCTCTAAAGTTTACTTTACACTTTATACCTTCACATGAAACTGACCTGGAGGGTTTCAAAGGGTTTAGGCATCAAAAAGACAAGTACCTTGTAAAGGGAATGTTGCCCTCAACTTAAAGTTATAGTACCGGTATACTATTTGTCAGTTGTGCATTTTTATAGTTTAAATCAGCAAAAGTACACAAAATCTAAAGAATGGTGCTTGACAACTATCCTGGCAAAGTTTTAGCTCCGTGAATGCTGTTTATTCTGTGAAAATTACATTCTAAGATTTCGATTTTAAGAGAACTACTATAATAAAAAAATTCAAATCCGTCTCTCAGACGCATTTTTTGACTTATTTAATTATTTTCTTCAAAATGACAGCTTGCCAGAAGGAATATTTTCATCAAACAATAACAATGGTTGCTTTTTGGATTGTTGCAAGTCTAAAGCAATTTCAAAATTGAAACACTTTTGTTTAACTACAAACATGTTACAACTGACCCTTGTGAGTTGAGAACTAAAGAGTCGGCCAAAGTGTGTACAGTTGGATGCCTCCACAACCTGCTGAATCAAATCTCTGCAAAAAATAGTCAATCATTCATCAATAAATGAAACATAAATAATTTGGATTTGTTCAAAAGGCTGCTGTGCAATGGAATATCATACAGTTGGCATAGATGCAAAAAGACTGCAGTTGAATAAACTCAACTAAAATCAAGCGATAACTTCGAAATCTATAAAGAACTCATGGTCAAATATGTGAGAAAAAAATATCCCATAGCACTTGTACAAGTTTATCGTACTATATAGTGAGGTACATGTACATGTACTTTAGTGAAAAAATTGTTACACGGTGGACAAAAGCAACATTTTTTTCACCAAGTAAAAAGTAAGCTGCAAAAAAGGTGATGATGGGTAGGGCAATTTATCACATCATTCAGATGTCATCGGATACTTATTACACAATTATGTGTAAAATTAGTTAGGAGTAATTAGCCATGCATTGTATTCCGACCTCAAAATATATGTTTCTGAGGTCAATGAATTGAATGCAGTTGCCAATTAGTCCGGTCAATTTACATCAAAATAGGGCCCGACCTAGAAGTAATTGCAATATAATTTATTTTAACACTGTCACGCAGGGAAGGTATCACTCTTTGACATACTAAAAATCTAATGCCCCCCAACGAGTGGAAAAGTGAGTTTTATTCCCTTTCCATTACTATTTTTTTCATACAACAGCCGGTATAGAACGAGTGTCGTTTATCTTTTGCGTCCGTTAACCGTCAGAAAATTTGTTCACATAGCGAATGCGACACTGCAAGACTAGACTTATCACAAGCAGACGACTTTTCTATGTCCACTCTTCCTGAAAACTGAATTGGGTTTGGGTGAAATTTCCCCCTGTATGATTTTCGTAATCTCAATGATTCAAACTGATTTTGACAATATTTACCTCGCCAGAATGTTCGTTGCTATCCACTTAATCGATTTCAGCCAAAAAACGAATTCGAAAAAATAATGGTTTTGGCCAAATTCGTCTCTTCGAGAAAACGCTGACAATATGTGACATTGATTACATCACTCTTGAATTTCCCGACTGTCAAAATGTCAAATTAATTACTTGGAATCTCATCACAATGCTTCACAGCCTTCTTTTCTTCATTTACAAGCAATATGAGCTTAGTATTGTGACGTCATTGTGACTTCATAAAGTACCCTTCCTATCATCTGATATTTTTGCAGCTTACCCTCTTTTTTTATTGTAACACATTTGCAAAGCTTTAGTGAAAAAATGGTGCCTTTGTCCACCTTGTAACAATACCTGGCAGGTACCTCACTAATGATTAAATCCATTAGGGTGAACAAAGAACACTGACAGGAGTGGGATTTGAACCTGCGACCTTTGGAATACCATAGGGCGGTCTACCAACTGAGCCACATTTTGCCCCATGTTGGCAGTCTCCCAAACTGTCAGTATCTTTGTTTAGTATCTTAATATTAAAATAATAATAAATACATAATTATAACCACTGAAGGCAGTACATTATTTATTCATAGAGAGCAGTGGGTTAAAACTAGGTTCTTCCTTGCACCAACATATCCATAACAGAATGCGGTGTGATAAACAAATTACTGAAGTACTGCCGTCAAATCACTGCTCTTAATTTGTAAAGTATTGTAAAAATAGGACTACCTTCAGATTACGATGGCAGGAAGGTAGTAAAAATGCAACCCACACAACCAGTAATTTTGCACTAAATACAGCACTGGTGTTATTATGGTTTCCGCTCGATTGTCCGAAGGTTCTGTAGTCTAAAAGTTTTTTATGAACATTCAGATTATCAAACCTTCAAACTAATGAACCTTCAAACTAATGAACCGTTAGAATATTGCATCAAATGTTTGGATTAACAACACAATCAATTTTGGCTAAAGAGCTAATAAGTAAAGGAAGTTTGTGTGTTTAGACTATCAAACCCTTCGAATCAACCTTCTGATAAAAAACAAACAACTTTTGGACTATCAAACTAGTTTCAGACTATCGAGCAGACTAGACACCATTAATCTAATTAAGCCAACTGCATGTACCTGATCCTTTTGGATATGGCTGCCCGCATGCTCCATCCTGGTTTGTTGTGGTGATCTAGCCAATCACGTACTAGCTCATAGAACTTGTCCCTGTGTGGAGATGAGGTTTGAACCCTAACGTACCTGAATCCATCAAAATCCATTCGCTGTTTTGAAGGAGTTCCGTGGAATCAGGATAACTCCATATTAAACAAACTGATAGATTTAGGACTGTAAGCTATGTAGCAGTACTGCAGGATTGTGCAGTACTGCAAATGGATTTTGAGGTGATAGATTTGTAAGATTCTATGAAGAAACACTACAAAATATTGTTATGCCAGCATTCGTCAGAATCCATCATACCGGTACCATGGATTCAGGATTTTTCCAGAATGTATACTGGTGGATTCTGATGAACTCAGGACACCAGCAGTTGTTTACATTACAAACTTGATGGACTTTGCTGGATTCAGGACACTTTCTAGTAAAAGCACTCAAGGGTTTAGGGTTAAAGGAGTGTTATCACTTACATCAACAGCAATTTAGATGAACAACTTTTTTCATTGGCTGTACAATATTTCATTTTCTGGCTTGTACTTGGACTTTTTTCCCTTCCAAATTATGAAAAAGCTGTAATTCCTGCAACAGCCAGAAACTAGCATCTCTGTTTGTCAATCGGCGATGTGTCTTACCTCTGTTTCTTGAAGCTATGAAAGGCTACTTCGCTGGAGAAATTCCTCCGGTTGTCTGTGCCTGCCAGGAAAGGCACTGCCTGGACGGGAGACTTGCTGGCCATAACAACGAGTCTTGCAGGCGCTCCGTCAACAACCGACTCCAACTGGCTTCTGAGGGCGGGGCTAAAGTCGTTCAAGTGTGGGATTTCGGACAGCAGCCTCAAGGTGGTCTTATCTAGAAATGTCAGTAGCCTGGAAAATACAGCAACAGGGAAGTGATCCAACTTGCCACAAGGAGCAGATCTTAAAAAGCTGCTCACACAAGTACATTGAGCTGGTTAATCTGTAGAAGAAAAGTTCGAGGGCTGTCCCAAATATACAATCATAAACCAATTTCCATGAATTTGGCCTTGAAGCATTATGTGAAGCAGAGTGAGTGATAGATTTAGGGGAGAGAAACAACCTTCAGGTTGGCTTTATTATTAACCCTAACTGTGCTGAACCCATCAATTTCAAAATGAATTTTCACACAACCCAGGGGGTTCCGCAGCATAATTAAATAGCAGTTTGGCACTTCTTTTTTTTCTTCAATCCATTCATTTGGCCACGCTCTATTGTAAAGAAAAGGTTAACCTAGCGTGACAAGATTGTTTGAACAATAATAATAATAAAATCCATAATAATAATCGTAATGCAACAGTCATATATATCAAAGCACTTTACAATTGTTATCCTGTTCATCAGGTTATGTGACCACACGGCAGCCAATATATATGTGCACATTTGGCCTCGACCCTCACAGGTACCATGTATACGCCAAGGTGGAGAAAGGCAATTGTGGAGAGGAGCAAAGTGTCTTGCCCAAGGGCACCAACACCATAATTCTGGCAGAATTTGAACCCACGCATCATTGCACAAAAGTCAAACACTGTAACCACAGGACCACTGCATTGTACAATAAAAATGGGCACACTTAATGTTTTTTTAACCCGAACAATTAATTCCCATCCAGTCAAACTCCAACACCATGTTTTGTTGGAGGATGGGAACTGGGCCCCCAAACTGATTGTCTTTTACACAGTATTAGGCATAACTCCAGAATCAGAGCCAAACAGTTTGTGTGTACAGTTTGCCATATGGTATTGGAATTTGCTGGGATGGGTATAGTTCCTAGTAAATAACACGAGGGAGTTAAGGTCAAACGTACCAAAACTGCTTGAGAAGAACAGACACAGCAAAATACGCACAGTTGTGGACAGAACAGAGATAATAAATATCTTCTGGATCACAGTGGCCATTGATACTCTCTGTGGTGGATACGCTCCCTTTGGCGGTCAGCAAGTGGACAAGGAAATACAGCTCCATGGTCAGATTGGGCATCAGACATTCTTGGAGAAAAATATACATACATGTATTAAATGTTGTCAATGTAATACCCACTCTGTACAGCAGCGGGGAAAAAGTGCACTAAAATGTAGAATGGGATGTGGTACATGTACATGCCATACAAAATAACAGACTGGTGCAATATGGACATACCACCCTGTAGTTGCCAAAGATTGACCAATAAGGATTGATGACTCAAGTTTGCTTGAAGATGAAGTATATGAGGGGTGATTGATAAGTCCGTGGACTAAGGTACATGTAGAATTTAACACAGATTTAGAAAATCAAACATAGTGCCCTCCTACATAACACCATTAGGCATTAGTCCATCAGTCATAGAGCATACCGATCCCATTTGTGTAGAAGCTGCATTCTTGTGCCCCAGAAGTGGTCCACAGCATCAATGATGTCATCATTTGAGGGAAAATGGCAATCACTGAGCTCCTCCTTCAACTTCGGAAAGATGTCAGAGGGTAAAAAATCAGGAGAACAGGGCAGGTGTTCAACCAGTTAAAATCCACTTTTCTGGATAGCAGCGATAGCCATTGTGGATGTGTTTGCCAGAGCATTGTCTTTTGGGTAGAGAACCCTCTTGTCAGCAATGAAAGATTTTCTCCTTTAGCCGTTTCAGGAGATCCGAATAGTTGGCGGCCCCAGTGATACTTTAAACTATCAACAAGTTGAACTACCCACAAATTCAGTGAAAATTGTATACATGTACCTCAACTGCTACTAGCGTTTAGGCCACAAACTTGCCAATCACCCCTCATTAAATTCATGTTGGTTTCACAATAGGAATGCTGTTGTATTTCCAATGCCTCTCCACCTCCAAAAGAACATACATTACTAAAGGGAATCAGACCGCAACAGGTTGCCATTTTTTACCTTTTATACATGCCGAGTAAAGATCTACCAGCTTATTAATATAATCTTGGTAAGTCACTTCATCCCTTGAGGCCTTGGTGAACTCAGTAGGGTAAGAAAAGGCAGAGATTGTGTTTGCTGACTTTGTGGGTGTCTGTGGTATCAGCGGGGAACAAGCTGGAAGATGAGTGCTTAAAGAGTGTCCTTTATTGGGATCTTGAAGGATTGCTTGCTGTTTCAGGCGCTCTAGTCTGAGGAGTTCCCTCTCCTTTTCAAGACCTTGGCTGACCTGGGCAGGGCTTGGGGTGGCATCAGCAGACGGAGGAGCCCTGTTAAACGGAGTGCCTGGAAGGGACGGCTCCTCCTGATACAGTCTGGAAAACACAGGACTGGAGAGAGGCTGCTGTTTCACTCTGGTGGCAAGGACCTTCATGTGACTGGTAATAGTCGTTGGCGTGATTCTCCTTGTCGGAACGGTCGAGACTGTTGGTGGGGTTCCCACAGCAGGAAAGTCTTCCGAGTCGTTTAAGACAAACTCAGGAACACCAGGGTCATTGATCATTAGTCTGGACTTTGTTTTGAGGGAGCCGTCGCTGTACGATGTCTTGCTGTCATTGCCACCAGTTTGGAGCTTGGTATTCGATGGCGTTTTGAGCGTTCTATTTTCTCTGAAATGATGTTGATCGCTTCGGTGCCTGCCTTTTGGTAGATTGTGAATTGGTTCTGCTGAATTGATGTACTGACCCAGTGTCAGCTGTTCATCCTTTCGCTGAAATGACGGGGATTTTTTCTTTATCCTCCCTTTGAACTCACTGTGTTGAGTCTTGAGATAAAAATTGCCGTCTTGGTCCCATGAATTCACCTCGGTTGTTATTCTAAGGGGGCTTTTCTCTTCAGAGCACAGTGACTTGGGAGTCGAGTTTCCCTCTGAGGTGTCTGATCTCTTGAGGCTGAAAAGCTGAGTTCTGTTTGGTCGACGTTGGGCATCCCTGCCACTGGGCTCTTGCTGTTGTGATCTTGCTTCGGGGTTCTGATTCTGTAGGCTGGATCTTCGAAACTTCTGAGCGCTTGCTGGGGTCTTGGATGGAGAGGCCGCTGAGTTAGCTCCATGGCCAATAAGATGAGATGTCTGATCTCGTAGATAATTAATGAAAAATGGCAGAAACTCAGCCCGAAGTGACCGATCTTGAAACAGGTCGCCTTCTGATTTAACCTGAAACATATTAAAATACATTAGAAAAAAATTAGCTTTACCACAAAGGACGTATTAAATTTAGGAGTTGGAGGACACTGTTTAGAAAAGAGAAAATTTACTGTTTTTCTTTGACAAAACTTCTTTCTGCCATGGCCCATAGGTTTTGTATGCAGTAACTTACATGATGACCAGATATGCAATTCTTTCCAATACATCAATTTTTTTTGTTAGTTTCCTGGTCTTTTTAGACTGTGGCATGAAGTAGGTGTAACTACGCAGTTCAATCTTTAATACTTGGAAAGCAGGATTATTGATTATATCTATTCAGAACCCAGTCTTGACGCCAAGCTTGAACAAAATCTGTAAAATTCCGAAGACATTCGAGGCATACATGTAGCAGCTACTTCCATGCGCCGAGTCGTTTGCATTAAATGTACGATATACAATGTAGGCTGTGTGTTTCCTATAATTTACACATGGCACAAATGTGACCCACTCCACAAAAATGGGTATTATGTATTATGAAATTAAGTTGTATACATGGTTGGAAAGCCTACAACGTAAGTTTTCATTTGGTATATAATAGAGCTACATACAAGTACATGTACATTAGCTCCTCCTTTTCTGGAGATATGACACGTTTGCTTATTGATTACCTTCTTGTAGTTAAAATTACACAACTTGTGCCGCCATTTTGATTTTGTGTTTATCGTGGGGGGGGGGGGGGGGGGGGGGTGAAAAGGGTTGCTTGTATGCAGAGGGTTGGCGCAACCAACGATGGCACATATCCAATTTCACCTCTGTTTCCCTTGTTCACTAGGCCTAACGGTAACATTTGATTTATTTAGAAAGGGCGTACACAATCCCGACTCAAAATAGGCCTACGCTGTTTTTTCTTCATAGCATCTCGTACACATGACATCAGTCATTGTCAGTGCGAAAATGTTAAAACAAAACATGAATCTGGGACTGAGAAACATTTCAAATTTTGTTAGGAAATACTTATAATTTGTGTATGACTCTTCAGCTCCGTAGACTTTGTACACAACCGCTGAAGTACATTTTGTGTTGGTTTTTTATTATAAAACAGAAATAATAATTAGACCTAAATATATCTAGGTAGGATCACGGCAGTGGTCGTTAGTGGCGCGCTCGTGGAGGCTCTTTTGGACGCTGAAGTTGTGATCGTAAATCAGGACTTCTTATCACCCGTTCAACCTCGCCACGCACCGACTTAAAATAAATGATAAAATACAAACTTTTGCCAGATGCCATTTTTAACGAAACAAACACTCTTTGTACATGTACTATTATTACCAGCGGTAAGCTTTAAGAACTTGTGGCAAATGGGTTTAATATGTGCACGAAGAATGGACATTTTCACACACCCTTCTTATGACTCGATCATATTTCTCACTCCCCCACAACAAGCCAGTAAATAAATGAATGGATCTGATTTATTCAAATCAATGAGAAACTACTGAAAAACAAAAAAACAATTAAGACTTTTATATCATAGAATAATATGTTAACATAAACGCAAGAATCCATACCACATATCTATCTGACGACAACCACAAAATAACACTTTTTGAAGAAATCTTCCCCGCAAGGTAGTTTTCCAACACGGCGGCCATTTTAAAATTGGTGGGCAGTACTCAACCTCGTTACCATGACTACGATCTTGCTGTGCAATATTTTCCTATCATGCCTTGCGCGAATTGTCTAATTTAAATGCGCCATATAAGACTGCAGTCGAAACGTTTAACGCACGACGCCATGTTTAACATTTTGTAATTGTTATATTTTAGAATTAATTCTTACAAACATGATATTTTGACATCGCGTTATTTAGCAAGGATTCTCGCGGTCGGACATCCGGGAACTTCGTTTATCTTCCTATTGTTTATGCACAATAGCGCAAAGGGGAAAATTTGAGGTTAAACGCATGTTGTTATGGACGGCTCGCCCCTTCGTGACGTCATGCCGACCGCGAGAATTTATAATAAATGTAGGCTTCCTCACGGCCAGGGGTTAGTGGAGGAACGCGCACGCGCCCATGGAGTCGAGGCTGGGCAGTGCAAACCTTGCGTTGTTGTTTGTACAAACATGGAGGAATAGTACAAATAAAAATAATCCGAACTAAATTTTTTAACAAAGCAAATGATTTGCATTAATATTGTACTAATAGAGGTCCTTTAACATTTCGATTTCGTTGGTTTGCACATCAAATTTCATGCTGGAGTAAATAAGGGAGCCTTTCAGTACAAACGAACATTTTCGCGCCAAAACTTTTCGAAACCGTTACTTCGTCTTTGGCTGTGGCTTCGCCTCCGAATTCCGAAATACTGAGAAGCAAATAGAAATAGAAGAAAATTGAAGTAGTCTAACTTTTGGGTTCACATCAATCGAGTGAATGTTTCTGAAGTACAACAGGCGTCAGAATGTGGCTGGAGATCTTGCAGTTGGGAGTCAAAAAATCGCCATAAGCCAAAGACGAAGACGAAGCCAGGGATTCGAAAAGGCCCCTAGTATCAGCTGTTTTACAGCTGACCTCGCACGACGTAAACAAAACAATGACATGCGGAGTTCGTTTTTGCATGGGTGGATATTACTTGGCTTGTGAAATATGCTGAAAAGAGCGTGTCCATTCGGGGAATCTATCCCAAATCAGATGAAAACTCACGTCGGTCAGAAGGAAGTTGCTGAAGGAGTAGATAAAGAGAAACACATGAAGGAAGTTTATGGTAAACGATCCTGTTTGCTATTTTGCTAAAGCCAGTAGTACTGATACTACATGTACTAGCATGACTAGTGTAGTGTAATGTGTGTAAACAAACAGGGTAAAAAGTAATACAAAAATTACAAGTACAACATTTGCACGCATTGTTGCACGTACACATCTAGCCTGTAGCAGCCTCAGTAATTCACAGCCAACTGAACGTCTAGTTACTTCTAACGGTAACGCTATTAAATTTATGTACAATTTGTATATTGTTTTTATTTTATGCTCTGAATTTTTTTTACGGAGACTAGAGTTTAAATAATAAATGTAATTTCTTGAGAGCTAACATTAGCATTCGCTTTAGCCCCTTAAATGTGGCCCACATATAGTCCGAGAAACTACTGTTAACTGTAGGACCCTACTTATCGCTTTTTTAACATCTGGACATGATCTGGCGATAGTAGGGTCCTGGGGAGTCCAATTGGTTTGTTTACATTTAAATCAAAATGCCACTTTGCCCAAATGTTTGCCCAAATGTTTGCCCAAAGGAACATCAGATTTCAACCCTCAAAACGGCCACAAAAGTACTCGATAAGCCATCTATATAGATAGGTCAGTGTATCGCGCATGCGGCGCAATACACTGACCTGTGTTATCGCAGAGCACCCCGCGCATAGTTTTACAGTTGGCATGCACTATTTTTCAAAATCAAAGTGTCCAAGGCAGCTTGCGGAATTAAGCTGAAAATTTGATGTGGACATCACATGGCCGGGTATGAATAAAGTGTACAAAAACGGCGATTGGTAAATGCCGGATCTCCTAGATCTCCCGGATCTAATGTTGACGCTAATCAGACAGTCGGACCTTCCCGGATCCTAAATAAAAAGGTTTCACCTTCAATGAAATAAAAGAAATTGCATTTCAAAGTAGCCTTATTTTGGGGGGATTAGAGCTAGGCTCAGTTTTCTTTGAATGGGTTAGGGTTAGGGTTAGGGTTAGGTAAGGTCCGAAGAGGTCCGGAGGATTCGACTTTCACCCACACCCTATAAAAAACGTGATTTGGGCTTTAGTTTTCACTTGATAATCATTCCATGCAGATTGCAGTACTGATATATTAGCCCCACTAGTGTGGCCCCTGGTGCTGTGCTATACTAATGCCAGCTGATTGGTTGAATAGCTTGGGTGAACAGCTAGGCCGAACTTGTCCGCGTTCTGCTGTCCAAAGAACTGTAGTAGTTTGCAATTGTACTAAATGTGTTTTCTAATCTCTCAGCTTTTACTTTCTGGAATAATGCTATAATTTTATCTCGCAAAACTGTTGCATCGCAACATGTGGCCGCAGCATTTCATCAGCAGTGGATATAAACGGTTATCACTTCAGAACAATATGTTATCTTGATGCAGGGAGAACTCTGGCAATGATGTTTGAAGCCCAGAAGCAAGCTGGTAAAAGTGACTCCACTGCAGCAACTGACGGCCATCAACTTGACAACAATAGCATACAGAGCAAAGGAGTCGAGGGGTGTAATGACAATTGTCATGACGATAGAAGTGACTCTTCTCACATGGAACTCCTGCCGGGCCAGTGTTTCCTGGATGAACACGGGAAGATCATCGTCGGTCAGACTGCTGTTTCAAAGTTGAACGAGGGTGCGTTTAAAATTCAAGGCTGTGCATATGATACGCAGATTCGATAGGTTTAAGAAAGTTTGGCTTATGCACATGATGTATACATCCATTCCACTTGCTAAAAATTATGTGATTACACAGCCGCAACAGAAGTAGAATGGTTACCGTACGCGCAGAAAATTGTGGATAGTAGAGCCAAGAAATTTTGGTTGCCAGTTTTCCATCGGCAAGAGTGCCCCATATGTCAAAAGATTTGTTACATAGCTTAACTCCGGATCCTCCTCACCTTAGGACTGTTTTTCCAATTTGTTCACTTAACTAACTTAACCCTCGTATGAGGAAGTCACTATTTGGGTAAGTGCATGGTTCAGCCACACACAAATGAATGGACTGTGTGTTTTTGTGCATGCAGTTTGTGCATTGAAGCTGTCGGCAGAATTTTTTCCCAAAGAACACTGCAAAAGACTCGGGACATTTGTGCATATAATGCTGTCAAACCATAGGAGGGTTAAGGCTTAACTTGGCTGGGGACTTGACTTTGTAATTACATTGTGATAGACTTGAGATAGACTTCCGAGGACTTATGAAGACTATACCCAACTGCAACACTGAGGTTTAACCTACTCCCATACCTATGCTGTTGTGCATTCATTATTGCCCACAGCAAATGGAGCGGTGCCACCAAGATGCTGTGCCTGTCACAAGCCCACGGCACCAGTCGCTGTGTCCAGCTGCAGTGCCTGTCAAGACTCCATCTGCCCAGCCTGCTTGAGACTCTGTCTGGAGTGTGAGAACGGATTCTGCAACATGTGCTCTCTTATCAAGTAAGTTGGGAAATGTTCAACATCATATTTACTGTAGAGAGCAGTAAAGTTAAGGTTGGTTCGTAATCCCTGTAAATGTTTGCGCATCACAAATTTCGACGTCACTAAGTTGGCTTCGCTTTTGCTTTCTCATGAAGCATGAACCGGCCTTTAGTCACTTGGAAGTGACCTGCAGAATGTTGTACACAATTGCTGTGAATATTGACAATAAGCATATGGACCAACTTTATGGAACACACTGAGTCTTTGACAAATTTAAAGAGTACATTATCCATCAAACCTCTGCCCATGTCTTGGCCTAATTGCAACCATGATTGCAGAACCAATCTGGAAAAATTCAGAAATATTTGCACTTTACTGTTGAAGCATGCAGTGTTCCATTGGAGAGTATGCATGTCATGTGCAGTGGGTGAAGCTTAATGGTAGTATACACCATTTGCAGATATAAAAAAATGTTACTACCGAATTATTCGGAAATATTTTACTTATTTAAAAGTAAATAATGAATGTAGGCATCTATCAAAAGGATTGCGCTAGATATCCTGTAATTGTTACGATATATGTAAATTTAGTAAAAACGAAAAATAAGAACAACATAAGAACCACTGCCTGACCCTGGTTGAAAACGATCACTGTTTTTCTTGCTTTTCTCAGCATCCATGATTGTAAAACTTTGGACAGGTCAGTTAACCGATATTTTAAAATACAACCCCCAAATCCACCCATTCATGACAATTCAAGAAATTACCAATGGTGTATCCTACCTTTAATTAATAGATCTACCCATTTCAATAACGAAGAGAAATAGTGATTTTCTTGCTCATTGAGAATCAAATCAACTTCAAACTTGGTATGTGGGTTGGTCCCTGTGTCACATGCATCAATACAGCAAACCAGTGGTTTTTGTGGTATTTATGTTGGTTTTCTTGTTAACAACACAGGGTGAATAAAAACAAAACAAAAAACAAAAATGACCTATTTTCAATTCCTTCTGAGTACTAGAAAAACTAGTTTGGACGGACAGGGAAATCTGCCTAGATAAAAAAATGATACCAAAATCACCCAATTAAAGTAGTTTTAATTTTAGTTGCCTTTTTAGTGATCAACAGAAGCGTGACAGCAATGAAAAGGCTTGTCAAATTGAATACGGACTTTGTTCCTAAAAAATTTCCCTAGAATGAAAACTACTGGACCACATCGGATGATCTTGGTATCATTTTGTTGATGCCCTCTCTTTTTGTTTTTATCACTAGTTATGATGAAGATTGTGATAGAATCTTTTGCCTGGGCTGTTCATCGCAAATGGAGTGAAGTCTGCTATACCATGCAGTATAGTCCTACCGGTACATATACAGATGTTGTGACCAGGAACTGTTATAAGGAATTAAGCTATATTATTGAGTTAATGGTTGTGCAGTAATGGTATCATTTTCCTCATGTGTACAAATATTACATTTATTAAAGCAATAAAGACACTTTTTCAAATAAAAGTGTACGGTTGTATAGTCTATAGATGTAAGTTTTAGAGAATATCAACATGTGAACTTTCATGGGTAACCTAAAATGGAAATCGGTTTGTACCCCTCCAATATCCCAATGTGCCAATGTGACCATTAAAAAAGGATAAAAAGCAGGGTCCTTTAATGACAAATCAATTCAAGATTGCGAAGTGCTCCATATCAGATTTATATGTGTGTGTATGTGTTATTTAAAAGATGTAATATGGCTTATTTCTGACAACTGTTTTGTTATAACAAGACTAGTTCATTGTCCCAGACCAAATTAGGTGTCTACATAGTCATCCAAGTCAAATTTTGGGCCAAGGTGAGATTTAAAGACATTAAGATGAATTTGTATATATCTCAAAAGTAACCTAATAAAAAGCTAATTAGTTGGATTAAAGATCGAACTTGTATCAAAATAAATGAGCAAATGCAGTCTATGATTACCAAGAGGACAACCGATGGCACAAGTGTGTGATCAATTGATAACGCAGATCTAACAACGGATAAGTGATTATAGTTACTTCAGATGTAATGTTCTATAAATTACAAAAGACTTGACGCGCATAAAATATTTATTACTGTGCAACAAACGTGTAAACCTCAAAAGTAATATTTTGTGGGCATTTTACCACTTCCGCTGTTTGAAAAGTAGACACGATACAATTTGTTTCTTGAATTTGTATTAAAAAATGGCAAATAATATTCTTCACAACATTTCCATTATAAATTACCCCAGGTACTGGATTCAAATTGGACAAAGTTTCATTACAAACCCAACTTTTTTAACTACCCGTTTCCTAACTTATTGTGGAAGTTCTACATCTAGCTCGGGTGAATATCTCAGGAAATATATTGTCCAGCCAAAAAATACAAACGCAGAGCTGTTTCGAGTGTCTAAAATGACTTTCAATATTTGTGTGTGGTATTCTTAGTGTGTGCCAAGTCTGAAGTCGATCGGATTTACCCAAGTGCCAAAGATATATTGGTCGAAAAAAACCGTGTACAAATCCTATGGGGAAAACTACACCTTTAATGTTACATCACATGACACCCGATGGCGTCATCATGACGATATTCCTCTTGGCCCTACTGAGGATGGTGGTTGAGGTGTGTGCTAAGTCTCAAGTCAATCGGATTTATCAAACTCTCAAAGTCAATAGTTTACTATGCTCGAATCCTTCCACCCATATCTCAGATCACATGTGGACTCTTAGAGTCCGAACAGAGCACGATGCAAATAGTTGCACAAAAACTTTTAATCAGTTTGAATTCATTTTAATCTGTTTCAATTTACTTAAATTTGTTTGAAATAGTTTTGAATTGTTTTGATAGTATAAAAGTTAAATAAAAAAAATTAAAAAAATTGGAAAAACTGCGAATGCGAAAAAGCCCTATGTTCTGTTCTTCGAACAGACATACTTCATTTTATATTGATTTATTTTATAAAGATTAAATCTATTCAACCTTTAAGATGACGTCACGTGACCCCTGATGACATCACCATGACGTATGTCTGTGAGACACAAGTTTGGCATTGTCGCATCGAACCAGGACCGCCCGACCCATCACTAATAGGCGAAAATGTTGGAGAGATCTGGAGACGGCCAACATCTCGAGTACATTTATGTGACTTGAGTGAAGTTCGGGGTCCCACCGACCCACTACTTGACATGGGTGGAGGGTGGCCCCCCAGCCAGAAAGTGACGCGTCTGTCGTTACGGTTACTGACGACTGATGCCTGCGAAAGGCATGGCCTCCAGTGAGGTTGGCAATGTCCAGCCACCACCGGAGGTACCAACCAAGACGTGGTCGGCACCCGATGATTTATGTGGTGGCGACTGGGTTGGTAGAAAGAGAGTAGATGCAGTTGGGTGGGGCGCATCCCTAACCCGCAGAACCCTACAACGTCCACCAGGCTGGACATGAGGCCCAGAAGCCCGAGCCACGCCTGTGCCGGGGCCATCGTCGACGGAAGAAACATGACGCGTCTGATGTCGAAGGTTCGATATGCGTTCCTCTGTAGGGCGGGCCAGTCCCTTCCGGAGGTCGAGAGACGCTCCCAGGAAAGTTGGGAACTGGGAGGGAGCGGGTGTGACTTCTCCGTGTTGATGATAAAACCGAGGTCCGACGTGAGGCGCCATGTCAGGTCGAACGCCGCAGCCGTGGCCTCCCGAGATTGACCCACGATGGTCCAGTCGTGGAGGTACACGAATATGGCCACTCCCCGTTTCCGCAGCGCGGCCCCGACCACTATCCGGGTGAAAACTCGGGGTGAGGTGAAGAGGCCAAATGGGAGCACCGTGAATTCGTAGCGGATATCCATGTATTGGAACCGAAGGAATTTCCAGTGCACCGGCATGATGGGAACATGAAGGTAAGCGTCCTTCAGGTCTTGGCTGTTCCCCCATGCTGGCGTGTGGAATGACTCGAGGACAATCCCGAGTGTATCCATACGGAAGCGTTTCGAACGAATAAATTCGTTCATGGGCTTTAGGTTTAGGTTGGGGCGCCATATGCCGGCCTCCTTCTTGGGTATCAGGAAGGTCGACATAAACCCCGACCGCGTCTTCCGCGTGGGGAGAACGCGTATAGCCCTTTTCTCGAGGAGGGAGCTGATCTCCCTTTCGAGGGCGCATCGGTATTGGCGTCACCCGAAGGAGCATGTCGGAGGGGGGGGGGGGGGGGGGGGGTGCTCGAGTGCTCGAGAATTCTAGCGCGTATAACCGCGACTGAATGAATCGAGCACCCACCTGTCCGATGAAACTAGAGCCCAGGACCCTGCAAAGACTCAAAGGCGGCCTCCCACGGGTCCGACGGTGGGAGGTCGCCATGAGCTTGTTAAGTCATTTCCGCCAGCCCCTGTGATAACGGGGGCAGGCGATCGGAAACCTCGGTCGGATCGGCCCCGTTGTTTGGCGGCGTAAGACCGAACCTGCGCGGCATGTGCACCGGACGTATTGTCGGTGCGGCCGCGAAAGGAACCACGGTTAGACCTTAGTGGCTTGCGGCAGGGGATAACAAAAGATGGCTTGTTTTTCCCCTGCGCTGTCCTGGGTGTGGAGGTTGAAGGCTTATTAAGATTGATCTTCTCAGTAGCCTTCAGCCGTTTAGCCTCGGCCCGAACTTCAATCCTCAAATTTTCCTCCCAAAAAATCCTTTCCCAGCAAAGAGAGAGACTCGAATCTCTTGCGGGCGCCCTGCGACGGGAGAAAAAGTGCATCAAGCACATAATTACCTCGGCGGGACTAGGTAGCCATGGTCGACACTCGTGTAAACTGGTCAAGGACCGAGCGAAGACTGTGGTCTAGCATGGGTCTAGGCAGTGAAAAGCGGCGGTTAACATGTCCACCGGAACTGCCGCATCATCTTCACATGGAAACGTTTTCCTGGATTTATCTCAAAAAAGAAGTTGACCACATGAGCGCCCTGTGAGATCCACAGGACCGAGGCGTGCACAAGGTCACGCGCCACTGACCGTTACTGTAGGGCAGTTCCATTGTGAAAATGAATAAATAAACAATAAATAAACAGTAGCACAAAATAATACAATGGTAACAAATCGCGTAGTGTAGTTCTACTGTAATGTATTTGAACGACTTACTTTTCTGATTATAACATCAATACCTTAGGAAAACATAAATTAAATTGAAAACAATTGCTACTCGAAACTACATAGTCAAAGGTGTCCGAAGGCTAATGAAACTTGGCGCGGCGTGGCAAGAGAATCCACCCCTACAGCTTTAATGGTATAATCCAGTAAAAGCCAGAGAAAATGGTTTTATTTGTAAAAGTTCAATTTAAATTCAGCCCAAAACTTAAGAGATATCTTAAAACATAGTCTTACATGTTACTAATAAATAAAATCTATACTAAATATCGTAGAATTGTAGCATTTGACGATGAAAGAACGGTGGCAATTGATAGCGTCACATCAAGTGATGCTTTGCGTGCTAGCGCATCCGGGACCTTTAGATGAAAGGTCATTTTATTCCCGCCTTATTCTTCTTTACTCCTCTTTGAAGAGCGGCCCCGGGGGACATCTGAGGAAAACTCGGGTGACGCCTGTGACAATGGGACCCCCGAACAACGAAAAAAATCCGATGGTGATGGCGGTCCCTAAGAGCGAGATAGCATAGAGCATGGAGCCAGCCGGTCCGGGGTTCCCCCGGGCTGCTCGTTCAGAACGCTCATATCCAGCCCGGCCGATAGCACTCCAACCCCCATAGGTTGAGCGGGCACTACTCGGTCCGGTAACCCGTGCAAAAGTCCGTCCCGACACAATGTAGTGCTCGCCACTGTACTGGACGGATACATGGGGCCAGTCTGTACGTGAGACTGCCCCACGTTCGGGCACGGGGCAGAGGGTGTAGCAAAGCCCATGTCTGAGCTACGTTTACCCTGACTGGCTCCGGCACAGGGGTGTAATTGTTGGTCAGTAACCTTGCCGGAGCGAACCTCTCGTTTGGATGTTCCGCTTAAATTGACCAGAGGTGAAGACCTTGTGTGGTCCCCTACATGGCCAACGGAACTGCCAGCGCCCGTAGCCAACAGTGGCTGCAGGTGCCGGACGGGGGACTGGTGAGGTGGAATTGTGGTACCACCTTCACAGGCCCGGAGAACTTAGTCTGTCCCGGGGTAATTGTGGTACCCCCAGATGTGACAGTCCTCTCCAAACGCTTCATATCTCATAAAAAAACAATACTCTACAACTCAACTTTATTCAATTCAACTCTACAAATCGACTTTTAGTCAAAAAACACCGGAGCGTTTTACAAACACGTCATAATGCTGTACCCGACCTGCCGCTTAGAGAAAAGGGAAAACACGAGGTGTGCCGCCGGGCACTATGGGTAGGAGGCCACATGGGGGCGCTATTGTGTAAACTCTTAGCGGTAAAACCACTGACCTCTACACCTGGACGGACCATTGTTTACATTCTGCTGTGCTAACGCTTGAAGTCGGCGCGAACTGGAAGTGCAACATGGCGGACCAAAGACGTCACTTATGTGAGCCAATGAAATGTCCAGGTGTAGGCCTAGAGGTCAGTGGATTTACTCTATACATTTTGTATTTATAAACATTACGTCATACGTACCGTACCCACTGAACCTTACACCTGGACATTTCATTGGCTCACAAAGTGATGTCGTGGGTCCGCCATGTTGCACTTCTAGTTCACGCCGACTTCAATTGTGAAACAATGATGATCTGTCCATGTGTAGAGGTCAGTGGGTAAAACCCATAGACATCTAAATAATAGCTAGACATGACATTAATATACCTTTATTATTTAGACGGATGTCTATGGTAAAACCACACAGACATAAATAAAACCATTGATCACCATTTATATAGACTGGATACGCCATCGCGTCTAAATGGCGTGCGCGCGTGTGTTGTTTTTTGAAAGGGTAAAGAACTAACGTGTTTGTGCACGACCTATGGAGGTTTTTCTTTAATTCGTCATTTGTTGAGGAAAAATAGGATTTTGCACCCGAATGGCTTAACATAGATAAAAAACAATGATTATGGTCTGCGCAGCAGTAAAGTGCTCGGAGAAGGATGTCCAATTGAGTCGAGAAAATGGACTATTTTTTACAAGCAAGTCGTTCTTGATGCAACTGCTAGGCGTAGGCTAGTACATGTATGCATGATGTTACGTAAATGTTAGTAAAGAAAGTGTAAAAAAAGCTGGCTGTGTTAGGACTGCATGACTCCCTATCGTTATTCGTTAGGTAATGATTTTATTGGCAGAGCGCTTAAATTTCTCATACGTTCCCCCATACAAATAAAAAACCGATAATTCCCTAATTACATAAAGGTACTTACCTGCAATATAATTAGAATTATAGACAATGGAGGAGAGACTTGCCGGGTATTGTTCCCTGTTAGTGCAAACTGATCCACCATTTGACGCTAATGGAATCATCCTCATTAGTATTCAAAACTTCTCAATGCTGCATGCTGCTATTGTTATGCCGATTCTTTCATTTAATAATTTGCATATGACTTCCCTCACCTGTTGAGAAATCGCCGAGTCTGAGTAACACTATTGGACCATTGCCGCACATGCGCAATATGATTATTTATGTTATATAAGAGCTTGGAAGGTGTTGTTCTACGTTTTGCAATGCTCTCACGCCCTGGCGCTATGATGTGAACTTTTAGACCGCTCTAACTCACGCTAGTCATACATGTGCATGTGCGACTAATGCTGATTTCTGTAATTACCTAATGCTTTAACTTCCTGAATTTACAAGGAAGTGTAGAATGATTTATAATGTAATAATTAATAAAATGTGCACGAGAGTGGAGAAAGGAATTCACCTAGACGTTGTGTAAGTTCCATTCATAATATGTAGCGGCTGTGTATTTTGTTTGTAATAAATGTTAAATGCGTCTGCAGACACAAAAGAATACTTGTTGAGCATTTCATTGTGTTCGGCTTGAATGGTATTTTATTGCAGTCGGTCATGCCTGCAATTCTTCAGGTATTGGGAGTACCAGTGGTTCCCGCTGACTTCCGAGATCCCTTGTGCCTCTCTCAAGCCAAGTGAGTCCCGGGGTCTTTTATATCCTTAGCATTAGACCCTTTTAAGACTTGATTTTTATACTCTCGTATTCGAGGGTCTGAACGTTAATATATGCTGAACGTTAATACTATACATATACCCGATAATGTCAGGAATGGTTGACTCTTTGAAGCTTGATGTATGGAAATAGCGTCACTCATCGAAATTGGGATGGGAGCTAAAGTCACAAGACCTGTAGAAATGGAAGTCAAATGACAACAAACATAGGGAGGGAAACCTAAGTCTCTCCTCCATTGTCTTATATAATTCTAATTATAAAACACAAAAGGAAAGTGCTATAAAGAAGATAAGGGCTGAATATGAGCGCACAACTGGCACAGTAATCACGGAGAAACAATTAACAACATGAAAAATGATGTTAAAAGAAAGTCCGATTTAACCAAGACAGGCAACGAAAAGATGAAACTGAAAAACTGGGAGAAGAATTTCCTGGATCTATTGCAAGCACAAACTTGTTCTGTGTTCAGTGGAGTGACAGGTAAGCAAGTTTTACGTTTGGCCTCATTTTTGTTGATTATTTCAAAATTGGAATATCTTACATTTTGCCTATACTTCACTGCATGTTATTATTGATGTTTTACAGTTTTCTGTTGGATACAGGTGGATTGAGTGTTGGCGTCAAGAGACCATTTACGTCTGGTGAACATGAACCTGCATCGACATCCAGCACTTCCATGGGGCCGCAGACCAAAGAAACAGAAGCTACCGCCATCCCGCCAAGACCGAACAAGAAGACTCGAATGTCATTACTGCCAGAAACCGATGAAACAAAAGATATGTGTACAGCCGACCTTCATCAGCGATTAGTGTTGCTAGAGCAGCTGAAAGTGATACGTATGCAACAAGAACAAATACAATTTTAACCATTAAAGAGTTCTGAGTGAAAAGTATAGCAATTTATGTTTATTCACATAATTTCTCACTTGTGAGTAACGTTTAAAGAAAGTAAAGGAATGTATAAAAAGACAACTTATTTTCAGTGAAATTACTTTTTATTTGAACATCTCTGTTTGGTTTTATGAACAAGCTTTTTTCTAATCTAAGTATTCAGTCGTGAAGCTAATAAAAATAATCACCAAATCGTTTCTTTGAAACATGTTCATTTAAAGGAACCACAAACTTTTTTTTAATAAAAATTATTACTTTTGATTCTTTAAAACATAAACATAGGTGAACTGAAAAAGCAAATCACCTTGTAAACGTGAAAAGAATTTCTGGAAATAAACAGAAAGTTACCGATTGTTTTGTGATTTCTTGTTTGATATAAAATTAAGCAAAAGAAATGTCACATTTGAAGAGAGGGCTATAGACAGATTTTATTTTCTGACACTGCTTTTACAGTCTATGAAGTATTTCCGGATCATCATTAGCATCTTCTTGACCATCTTCATCCGTGGCATCATCGCCGTACTCAAGCTCAGGGAAGTCATGATCATCGTCTTTGAGAAACTTTGCAACATTGTGGATCATGAAACATGCGATTATCATGGCCGGAACTTTTTCCAAGGAAAGACGCACTTTATACTGTAGGATTGGGAATCTTCTTTTTAACTGTTATGCCCAAAACATCGTTCGATAATAGCACGTTCCTGTGTATGGATCCGATTGTATGTTATCTTCTGAGGGGTTGTGGCAGGGGTGTAAGGTGTCATCAGCCACGGGGCAATTCCGTATCCTTTATCTGCTAAAAGAATGGCATCACTTCTTGACCGTTCCATAACCTGGGCAACTGACGAATTTCTCTAAATTCGACTGTCATGAACGGATCCAGGCCATTTCACATCAACGCTGGTAAGAACCTCGTGAACATTACAAGTCGCCTGCACATTTAGTGTTGCCCGCCCCTTTCTGTTGATGTAGTCATCACCTTGTGGGTCGGCTGGCTTGCTTATGTTCACATGAGTACAGTCAATCGCTCCGATGACACATGGAAATTGCAACGGTTTTCGTTCATGCCAGTCATTTTTGGACTCCTCTATCTCATGTGCTGTAAAAGAAAACCTTATCCGTAACTCCGACTTCTCCATCATCTGACTGAGGACTTTTGTTATTGTTTTTGAAACAGTGCTTTGGTGTACCCTGATGTCTTCCCTGTAATGTAATGAGCTTGTCACTAGCACACGGATAGTAGTTGTTGCTTCGATGCTTGCTTGGTTTATTGTGGCTCAATACATCTCAGTACATCACATGAGGTTCTATGCTTATCAAAGGGCTACATTGTTCTAGGGTGCAATCTGATCCAAGTTGGGGTTCATGCATTCCAATGTGGATGAGGTAATGTCTGGGTTTGGGTGTGCGGTTTCAGATCACTAGGTGCCTAATATACACAGCTTTCATGCAAGGATACTACATCCCCCTACACCTATCTGAAATCCTGGGTCTCCCGCATCTATACTATTAATCCTGAAGATGGGGTATGGTTGGCGCCATCTTGTGGACGGTTCCCCGTGTGCCGTGTGCCTGTTTGCGCGCGGAGGGTGGGAGGGAGCCCGTCTATCTGGCCGCGCCATTTTGGGTCTGGTGTCCTGTTTGCCCGCCGCGGTATAGTGTGGGGTAGCGGATGTGGGGGCCCGTCTTTTGCACGGGCCTCCCGTCGGAATTGCGCGGTGGCTGCGCCGGTCCCGCGTGAAGTTTGCGGTGGCGACGCAGAGTATGGAAAGGAGCCTGTCTACTGTCTATGATATCGCGTTAACGTAACGAATGGAATAACATACACGTACGTGTATGCAGTACCACACTCAGTGACGGCCGTTTCAGACGCGTGGCAGCTTAGTGAACACAGAACAGTACAACCAATATTGCTCTCCCTCCCATTCTTTTCCAGGTATGTACCCGGTACTACTAAATTCCTTGATTTTGAATAACTATATGTGTATATTAAATCTAGAAGTAGGCCAACTTCCTTTTGGAGTTGACATTATTGTACATCTATGATCTATGGCTGTCATTTTGTTCTAGACATAGTCAACTGAGTGTCATAGACACTGGGTCATTGGGGTGTACTACCACAACACAAGCTGAATTGTTTAGTTTGAAACACGAAGTATAAAGAGAAGTAATTTAGTTACATTTTAACTTGGAATCAGAACTTTGATTGAATTAGATTCAGGCAATAGGGAATGTATAAGTATATTTTCTGCTTTTGTCTTACCGATAATATATTGTAGGAGATGTTTTGTTGCAGATTTAGTTTACAAACTCCCAATATAATATACACTGTGCATACACGTGTGGTATGAGTGCACAGCCTAGCCACATAGCCCAGTCGTGACATTCCGATAACAGGTGGTCAATCCATTAGCAGGACCTGGGGGTCTGTGGCCAGTGGCCCTTTTATGACCTAGCCTGGGTTAATGTCTTTGAATCGACTTCTGCTGCAGAAATACTGCAGAAATACTGCTTCAGACCTCGGAGGCTCTATCTTATTCCTCCATGTTCAGACTGACAAAACTAAGTACATTTCCTATAAACATTTTGCTATAGCGCAATGTTCTTTTGGGTTTTTTTAAAGAAAGAAACATATGAATCTAAGTAACCATTTCGAGTAACCATTTCGCTACAGTTTCCCCCTAAAAAACAATATTTGTAGGCCTTTCAGTTCCTGTAAACATTTTGCTGTTGTTAGATGCTGTTGTTGGTGCCTTTCAGAAAAGTTGCTGCCTTTCAGAAAGTGCAGTCACAGTATTCTCTTTGATTCCCCTCCAGCGCAATGTGTTTTTGTGTGGGTTTTTTTAAAGAAAGAAACATCTGAGTCCAAGTTGGCCCTTGAAAAACAATATATGTAGGCCTTTCAGAAAACGAAGTGCATTTCCTAAAACCATTTTGCTGATGTTCCAATAAACATTGTATTTCTTCTCCCTTCAGACATCTCGCACAACAATGATGCTGTTCTGGCTGCAGCAGGCTGGTCCGACCGACATCAAAGGTATCTCTACATCTCTCTACTTTTAAATGTTTTGCTTTATACAGATTCTAGATCTTGCCCATCAAATAATAGAATTGCTCTGATTCAATATGTACAATCATGAATTTACCCCTAAACCTTTTCCAGTTCTTTACACTACCACACACATTCCACGCATACACCAAAACCCCAGCTTCTTTAGCTTTCCCTCTTGCACCTATTTTGTTTCCAATCACAAGTCCACTTTTTTCAGTGCATCTCAACCTACTTATACCGTTCCCCTATAGAATCTTTACCTACCTATCCATATTTTTCTTGACTCTTTGGACAGCACTACCAGATGCCACTTTTACCGAGGAAGACAACGCGCCAACAACTCCCCTTACTACCAAACCAGACATCTCTGCTGCTTCACAACAAGCCATCGTCAAGTAATTTCCCAACCTTACACTTACAAGCCTTTTACATCCTCTTTCTGGATTGATTCAGCCTTCCAAATCAAATCTACACACATTACCCTTCTCCAGTATTAACCACTACCACAAGGTTTTATTTTAAGTACATTTGTGACCTGTTCCAACGAAACCCGGACAAAGTCGACTTTTTAGTTTTTCAGATTTTGCTTTTTTCAAATTCTCTAGGTTCTCAGCTTTAAAATGATGTATCATTTACATATGTACCCCCACCCTATCTTCCCTGGGGTCTGGATTTAGTGATAAAACCCTGACAACCTTATTATGAGATAAACAGCTTTGAAGTTCAGAAAAGCGTATTATTTCTATACACAAATGTTTCACAAAATTGACAAAAAAACACACTTCTGGAAGACGGATTTTGTTCAAATTTGAGGAGATTGTAGATTAATAGTGAGTGACTTAGGAAAACCTAAAACCTAAAAAATGGTAAAATCCATCCAGAAATGACTTCAGGAGTACATTGTGACAAAACACATTGTGCGACTTTGTCCGGGTTTCGTTGGAACAGGTCACATTTACTCTTAATTTCACACTATTTTATTTTTATACTATTAATTTTGGTTTTTTTCATTACCTTTTTAGTATTTTAAAAAAGCCATAGTTTTATAGTGATTATTGTGATTGTTTTCCACATTTTACATAAAACACCCTGTGGATGTATTATTATTATTTATTTCAATCCAATTATCCACTATTTTGCAACATTTAGTCTTGATCCTTTGAGTAATTCCACACTTCCAAATGCAGTGTTGAACTGTCCAGAGTTTGCCAACCTTGGTGGGCTTTACACACAATATATGTGTCAACTTGTGATAGAAAGGTCTATGACCTGATATGAAACTCAACACAAACATTTACCGACCTGGTTTCAAGTCAACATTTCCAAGGATAGCCAGTTTTTTTTATCCATTTACTTTCTCCGATATTACAGATTTTATTTTAGTCGCCTTAATTTCTCACTTTTATATTTACATGTCTAATATTTAATTCAGTTCTCTAAATTACATTGTAAAAATAAGTGAAATACTTTTTATTTATTATTGTTGGCCACTTTCATAATTTTTCATAAAACACCATAGCAATGGCTTATTATTATTCCTTTCTTTCCAATTCTGTACTATTTAACCACGTTCAGTATTATTCCTCTAAGTAATTCCGCATCTTCAAATAACTGCATCATCACTTCTTCTATTACCCCCTATCACTTTAACTCTAAGCCATTATTTATTACAACTTACCGATACAATGTGCCTTATCCACTGGATTCCTTGTACAAAACAATAGCAATACTTATTAATCTCCGATTCATTCCATCTATGCACTATTTGCTTCGTGACTTAACTAAAAAGTTATCTTTAAAATATCTTTACATTCTTTGACAGCTCAACCTTTATCTCAACCTGCTTCCTTACATAAACTAAACCATTTATTTCAACTTCACAATACTCTGCCTTCATTTTTCCAAATTTAATATTGTCAAGAATACTTTAGTTTGCATTCACAAATAAAATATCTTGCCATTCCTGTATTGCAAAGAACTGTGAACAATTGTTTGTTTTTTCTTGCATACTACATACACAAACAACAGCGAAAGGGGGTACAATTTTTCCCCAGCCTCTACCTACCTCCCCCCCCCCCCCCCCGAAAACTTGACCCCACCCCTACCATCAAACTTGCCACACAAAAATAACCCCCCCCCCCCCCCAGCAACAAAAAAACCAAAAAAACAACCATATATATATATATCCATCACTAATAATAGGCACTCATAATAGCAATAATTTAAAGCCCCTCATTCACTGTTTCAATTACAATGCCAGCCGTGTTCGCGCTGGACTTTTCGGAACGTTTTACTTACACGATAGTAAAATACAAGATCGTCAAATGTTACCACTGCCGCACTTGGACTTTCGACTCGGGACAATTTTACCGAGACCGCGGGAGAAGTAACCGAGCTGTTCGACTCATGCGGGTTTACCAACTCGCACTGTACGCACTGGAGGCTTATCGTCTCGGCAACAGTTTCCTGGGCAGTAAGTAAACGTCCTAGCCCGCACTGGACTTAAAGTGGGAAAAGTACCCATCGTCTCAGTAAGTTTTAACAAAATAAGTTCGGTGCGAACAGGGCTCTTATAGCCTACCATTTTCCCCAGATCCTCTCAAAACAAAAATTACTTAGCACCCTCCAACCGCGCGCCTGACCCACCTACACAACTTCCCTTTACCCTTTACTTGCAACACCCCCCCCCCCCCCCCCCCCCCCCACCACCCCCTTCTCTGACAAACACAGTCCCAGTCAAAACGTAGCCACATCTACATTTTCTATGTATACTTTTCACCGTACATGTAATTTGCATACTACTCTATACGGTTCACTCACTAGCGGGTGCCGCGCAGTTACTTCCAATCGAAAACTTTCTGATTTATGTACAACTTTTTAAAACATGAAACAAACATTTTCGTCACATTTGAAAAAAATCATGGACTGACAAACAAGCAAGTTTATACACACATCTAGCTGGTACTCTACTCGCTATGTTTCGCGGTTTGTTTGTCATACAATCCATTAATGTTTTTAAGACGTCAACAAGGTGTATCTATAAGTTACAATTTCACCCAGCTAGCGGGTGCCGCGCGAAGCGCGGCATCCCGCTAGTACCGTAGAATAACCTCAAGCTGTTGTTTTGTTTTGCAGTCAGTGCCCCTCCACGAGTCTCCCCCGAATTGTGCAGGAAATATTCAGCCATCCACGCTACGTTTTCTTCTTCAAATCGGTACAAAAGTACAGTTGCTTGTATTTAATATCCCGACATTGCCTCCGTGGAACATAAACCTTTCTCCTGCGGGGAATGTACTTCATAAACGCTGCCATTTTCCTGTAATGCCTTTACTTCTCTATCCTCAAGGTAGCTCTGGAGCTACCTTGAAAAATGACCAGTAATTACTTGCAATTGGTAGTATATCCCCCCTTTTATTCATATGCAGCTAAGTAAACGCTAAAAAGAAAAGTAAATGCCATCATGTAAAAGTAAGTACTTTTAGTATTTAGCAAAAACTTGCTAGTAAATGCTTTTACTTCTTTTTATTCATATGGATGGTACTGAGTAAATTCTACAAATTTTGAAGTAAAAGCAAATACTACTTTTTATTCATACGACCCATAGTACTAGAATAATAATAATAATAATAATAAACATTTATAAGGCGCCGGTATCCGCCAAGCAAGACGCTCATGGTGCACAATACAGATTGTTTTTAATCACAAAACCGTGATTTAAATACAGACAATGATGATGACTGACGAATTTCAAAAGGTAATTTGTTCCAGAGTTCGGGAGCGGCGCGTGAAAAAGACCGGTCTCCCCAAGTGATTGGTACGGGGAACCGTAAGCTGTAGCGCTCTGGCTGAACGAAGACTACGTCACGGTTGATATTTCGTGATAATGTCAGATATGATGAGTAGTCCGGTGAAGTTCCTTGTCGTGACCTGAAAGCGAGAAGGAGGATCTTGAAGGCAATGCGATCAATGATGGGGAGCCAGTGGAGGGACTTTAAGACGGGGGTGATGTGAGTGGTGCGTCTGGATAAGGTGATGAGGCGAGCAGTGGCATTTTGGAGGCGTTGGAGTCTGTTGATTTGGTATTGCGGCAGGTTAAATACATGAGGGAGTTACAACAATCTAAGCGCGAGGTTATAAATGCATGGACGAGTTGCTCAGTGGCCATACGATTGAGATATTTTCGAATAAATCCGAGATTACGGAGATGAAATCTGACTGATTTTGACACTGCTGATATCTGATCAATGTGGGACATGTGGGGGTCGAAAATGACACTAGGTTGCGACACTTGTTGGAGGAATGGACGAGGCAATCTCCAATCCTAATGCTCGGGATATTAAACTTGGAAAGTTGTTGTTTTGAGCCACACAGGATAAATTCAGACTTCTTGTCATTCAATTTGAGACTGTTTGTCATCATCCATATCTTGATCTCATCAATGCAAGCCTCGAGATTCTCAAGGGCAGACAAAGCATTGGGTTGAGATGGAGCGAAGGATTGATACAGTTGTATGTCATCAGCATATAGCAGTGATATTGAAGGTTGTATTTCTGGATGATCTGGCCGAGTGGTAAAATGTAAATGGTGAATAATAGGGGATTGATCAGTCTGCACACAAGAGTAACAAAAGACAACCATTCCTGGCATCATCGGGTATAATCTCGATAACTACTCGAGTTTCCAGAGTGAATACATAATGCCCGCATTGTACCCTACTGCAGAAAGCGCGCCGCCATTGTTTCGGATCACGCGTTCGTGCTGTCCTAGGCGGGGGTGCACCACCCTAATTGAAAGGAGAATTTCTACGCGAGCTCATCTGCATGAAATGTGCCCCCCCCCCCCATAATTTCTTTTGAAAAAGGATGCCGTTTGGTGAAATAAATGGTGGGATTGTGTAAATATAGGATAGGATCAACTCCCTGGTTTTTGAGCTTCAATCCGAGTATCACTTTTCGGGAGGTGAGTTTCTTTTGGTGTGAATATTAAAAAATGTAATTGTGGCTAACCTACTAAAAATTGAAAAGAAATGGAAAGATAAAGACCAAGACAATAATCTGATTGTTGTTTGAGAAACCCCAGTGATGTCGGTGTGCATGAAACTTGGTCGTGAACATTGTTGATTTTACACTGTTTTCAATGGGACTTGAATTAGGGTGGTGCACCCCTAGGGGGTAAAACCTGTCGGCCTGGGAAATACATGTATGCATAAGTAGATGGCTCTGGGTAAGTAGAATAGTAGACCGTGGGCTATAGAATGCAGGGCCGATTCACAACTCTCCATTTTATTTACCCTAGGACATAGAATAAAGTCGCCCTGTATTCTGTGGGGTTAGAGGTCAGTCCATTCTATCATCTATGTCTAAATAAAGTCGAGAGTTGTGAGTGGGCCCTGCATTCTATAATTGCTCCAAAACGTGTACAAAGTCTATGGAGATTAGGTTACTAAAATAAAAAAAAAAATAAAAAAAATAGAACTACTGTTCGAGGAACAGAAAATGTAGGTTTTTCGCATTCGCAGTTTTTATTAGCATGCCGATTACATACATGTACATTATAAAGTAATTTCAACAAACTTCGCCACGTGAATCTACTGAATATTTATTTTAAACATTTTCCAACCTGCCGTTAGAGGGCGCTGTAACATTTTATGAAACACCATTAACTTGTTTGTAACTCACAACCTAGTCAGAGAAAACCTAGTCAGAGACTTTAATCCTTCTTATTCCTCCATGCTTTAATACATCGGCTAACAAAGGCTTTTTCGCAACTTGCAAAAAAGCCAAACAAATTAAGAACAAAAAATCAGAACAAAAACAAAGGCTTTTTCGCTAAAAGCGAAAAAGAACTTTTTTACGAAAACGAGCTGTTTCGGCTAAAATGCCGAAACAGCTAAAAACATCATGTATTGTCATCATGTTGCATTCATAGCTTTAAAGGTATGTAGTATAAACATCATTTGCAAACATTAAAAACAAAACTACTGAATTATTATGAAATACCTTATACGTACTCGACTGTAAGTGAATAACAGTCTCAAGCATCCTGTAAAATCATGGCATGGTGTGATGATGTCAGTGGTTTTCAAGAAAAAGTGAAATTTTGTATTAATTTTAAACTATACCGGTAATTGCCAGCTGGCAATCGTAAAAACCCAACTATTTTTAAACACTGCCCTCCCCCCTTCCCCATATATTGAATTTTTCAAAATGAGGTCAATAAACTAAACTTTAAACAGGTCAGCGTGACAATATTTAATTGTGACTTTAATTGTGTTGTTGAAACTATCAACAGAATTTTGTTAACTATTTTTGTAGCTGATCGTTGGTTAATAAATAGTTTTCACCAAGTAAAGGAACAAGAAAATTATGTTTGGTCATTGGAGCAAAATTAATGACAAACAAATGATTATTTCTGGGATACAATTAAAATCAGTTCAGATAAGAACGACACAGAATGTAAACATGAACACAACTGTCCATTACAATCAACAAATATATTCTCATGTACCCTATTATACATGTCTAGTGAGTATATGCCTAAGTGTGAATATATATTTTTTTGTTTTCTAAATAGTACGGTTATATGCACTGTGAAGAGTATATAAAAACTATAAATCTGCCGTTAAGTTATACATTGTATTTTGACTGTATATCTTTAAAAAAATCCTTTTCTCTCCAAAATATACATTTCGTACTAAAATATATAAAATTGATAAGCCGCTAAGTTGGTAGATTGAGCAAATTGCACCGAGTGTCTGTATAAAAGTGACTGTCACACAAACAATGACAAAACATTCTGTGGAGCTTATAAGGTCTTGTCCCCGCCTGCACCGTTCCCCCATAAGGAGCAGATGAAAACAAAGTGTAATATCATTGCCATGTTTCATATCCCCCAATTTTAATTGCTTGGTTTGCATTGCTGATCCAAAACCAAATAGCGAGAAATCATTTGAGGTTTCAGTACCACTGTCAAAACCCAGTCTCAAGTCATATAAACTCAAATATTCGAGTGTCTTTCATTTGCTAGCATTGACTCTCATGCAAAAAATGTACTTCAGAAACAAGGACACTTCTGTCGGGTGCGATATCATATACTCAAAGCACTATAGTCCAGGAAAAATAAGTTTTGACCTCAAACAAATTGTAACAAATTTTTTTCACCACAATGCATTTCTAAAAGGTACCCACAATGACATATTAAAAGTCTTAAAAAATTCAAGTGGTGGAAATATGACTAATTTGCATAAATCGTTAATCCCTGCCGCGTAATATATTTATTCCCATATTTGGGTATATAATATATTTTTTTTTAATGACAAGTTTATTTTGGTGGTTCTACTTACATATCCCTACTTTGATAACATTTTCTAAGTGTGTAAGTAGAATCACCAAAATTAACTTTTCGAAAAATAAAAATAAAATGTATACCCAAATATGGGAATAAACATATTACACGGCAGGGATTAACGATTTATGCAAATTAAACATATTTCAACCACTTGGATTTCTAAAGATTTTTAGTATGTAATTCTAGGGACCTTATAGAATTGCACTGTGGTGAAAAAAGATTTGTTACAATTTGTTTGAGGTCAACAATACAACATTTGGTATTTTGACTGGACTACTAATAGTTAGAAGAAGAATTTAAAAAGTAAATTTTGGTGGTAAATGTTTATATTTTTGGTAAAACTGATGTAAACAACTGCAATAGACTTGTTCTGTGTACATGACAAGCATTTGTTTGTTTACATAAAATACCTTAAATGAATAAAAAAGTCCCTGAAAATACGGTATATAAAAGCTGTCAGATTAAAACCTATTCTTTTTTGTTAAAATTGCCATAAGTACAATTGAGATTGAATTAATTGAGTTAATTACTAAAAATATAAAATCATGTGTGCTCCTATGGCACCCAATGCATGCTCCCAATAAAACCAATGTGCATGCCATTGTACAAATTTAAGCCCTGTGACTGATCATGCTTTTGCCATTGTTGTGAAAGTTACAGCGGACCATAAGAACATAATTGAAATTATGGACCAACATTACCAAAAATCCAGCTTACTAATTTGCAAAAAAATCCAAGCTTGTAAATCAAAGTCAAACTTAATTCACTGGTGACACAACCAGTTCGCGCCGGGTTTATTTTTTAAGTTACCGAGACCACTGGCGGGATTATTTTTCATTGAAAACAAATTTTTCTATTCAGTAAAATATTCCTGTTTTGATAATGCAACTACTACAAGATGCCAACACTTAGTTTATTAGCACTGGAGCGAAACGCATTTTACAGCCTGTTTTTAAGGTTCAGCTGACGGCCTATTAATAACTAACAAAACGGAGCATCTGTATTTTAGTTAAAATTTTGCGCTTGCCATACCAATTTTGTTTGGTTTTGGGGGTTTAGTACATCATGGATATCCTTATGAATGAACTCATCAAAATTGAAAACGTATTCATCGGTAATTTACGTTTTTTTATCATCCCTCTGTCACTGATCACCGCTCCTGAATTATTCATTTTATTTAATCTTGATTTGAAAATGGCACATGCGCACAACTGTATGTCACTTAAGAAACGGCGATGGCTAGCGGGTAACTTTTGGCATAAATACACGTCAACCGCAACAACCAAGGAAACTTTTGCAGCATATAAACACGTCCTATATTAAAGCGTCATCCGTGGATAGAAAACAATTTTTGGGGGCCTTGCTCGGGAACGTGTTTATTTGTCATCCGTTTAGAATCTCGGAAAAATTTTGCCACACGTCCTCGGCCTCCGAAGCAAACTGGTAAAAAAAACAACCAAAACACATAATCCCGTTAGGTCCGAGTAAAAAAGTTTAAATTTTAAGTCCACATTTTAAGGACTAAACAGTGGATCTACCATGCCGAGTGTAATTGACAAATTGTACACTTTAATGCTAATGCAAGGAACCTATAATACATTGTAAGTTCCTGCATGAAGATAAACTGGTCCCTAGCCAATAGTTGTGGCATTTACTTCTTCTCCTTTTTGATGACGTCACTAGACTTGAAGGCATAATACTGTTCACTGACAGACTTGGGCACTGAACGATTCTTGGCTGCATGGGCACCCTTGGAACTCGATGGCATAAAGGCCTGAAGGAAAAAAATTAAAGAAAAAAAATATATGTCATTTTGGTAGTTTGGGTTACTTTGGTAATCCTTTAAAGTCACGTCTCACAGCACCTGGGTCACGTCTCACTTCTCACGGATATGTATTGATGCATCGTTTCAGGACCTAGCATTATCAAGATAAGACGATCCTCAGACCATGGAGCTATGAAGAGACTTCATAGCTCCATGCTCAGACTGATATTAAGTTAAGACGAGTTCAGTCGCGTTGTAAAGGAAGTTTGGACAGGTTGATCGTGTCTTAACTCTGATGAAATCGATCCTAGGATGAGTCGTGAGTTTGATTGAGTAATCGTTTCTAAGATGAATCTTAGCATTTTGTGAAATCGACCGCTGGTTTTGCGGGAGCAGGGGCCGATTTCACGAAACTCGTCTCATCTTACTACTCATCTTAGGACCTGGGACAAATAAATTTCACTAAACCCGTCTACCAATTTGATGGCTGTTTTTATGTTTGTTTTTACCGCTAGAGGAAACAGTCGTTGAAAAGAAACGCGTAAACCAACTTCTTGCGCACATAGAACTTAAACTTTTACCATAAACTAGTCTACGCAATACAATCACGTACGGTAGTTCTATTTCCCTCCTCTGTGTTCTATATGACAGTCAACTAGTTGTTGGTGTATAAATAATTTATTTCAAAACTATAACCAACATTCGTCTTTAACGAGAAAATAATGCAATGATTTCCAGACGATATACAAATTCAGGGGCGGATCCAGGAATTTCGGTTAGAGGGGGCGCCAAAAATTGTCAACATAATATATTGGGAGAAGATATGGGAGCGCAGGAGGCGCGAAGCCCCAACGCCGAGATCTTCTTAATCTTCTCGAGATTTGTTTAGGGGGGGCGCGCGCCGGGTGCGCCCCCCCCCTGGATCCGCGCATGAAATTAACGCACGTATTAATAAGATAAGACAACCCTCAAACCGATCTTAAGTTAAGACGAGTTCAGCTGCGTTGCTATGGAAGTTAGAAAGGGTTTAACCCATCTTAATATTGGTAAAATCAATCCTAGGACGAGTTATTCTTCCTAAGACGCGTCTTAACGTTTCGTGAAATCTTGCCCCTGGTAAATTGTTATGCCTTTTTATTGGTTGGGCGCAGGAGTCTACAACCTTTTCAGGATTGAATATTATTTTTAATGACAACTTGTAAAAAAGAACATTTCCCATGACTTTCCTTAATAGCTTTAATTTCACAGATTTTCTAGGATATGTTCCTGTGACTGTGGGAACCTTGTGAACTGTGACCTTAATGCCAACCGTCATTCCGTAATTCATTACAATGGACCTTACCATAAGGTTCGCCTTTTTTTTCATCATCATTTGGGCATGGAACTTGTCATCTGTAGGACGCAATTGGTCAGTCGAAATACCGTAGAGATTATCTTCTTGCTGTACAAAATTCACATACAAAGTTAGCTAGGGTCAAATAATAATAACTTTGTTTGAATTGAGCAAAAATGTTCATATGTATGAAGCATGAAGCATGTTAGGGCACTATAGGGGCTGTTTGGTTCAAATTCTTCCAAAAGCACCAAATTTGGCCCAGATGCTGTTCATAGCATACCTTTTCGATTTTTGCCGGGCGCCAAGACGGGCGCCCCACGGGGCGGCCATTTTGGCCAAAATCCAATATGGCCGACATCCGGGTCAGAGGTCAATCGCAGTGAAGAAATTAAAAGAGCCAGAATCATAAATGATACATTTTTTTAGGGGTTTTCGGGGTTGGAGAATCTGATTCTGATGTTATTTTAAGGATTTGAGGTCAACTTTATCCCACAAAGTCATCGTAAAGGTCATTATGAGGTCAAACCTGTTGTTTCTGGTACGCATCATCCCAGATCCCTAAAAAAAAACTTTCCCTTATATTTGCTGTATGTTGGGTGATGCAGAGCCCCTCCCAGTACAAAGTTTTAAGAATTGGTCACACCCCCCTTAAAAATGGTATTGGCCACCCCCTTAAAAATGGTATTGGCCATTATTGTTACATCATGGAGCTATAACTCCATGCATACATGTAGGTAGTTCCCATCATTTGTTTCAGCTGTTCACTTTATCATTTACATGTACTGGAGTGTGGTAGAAAATTGATAACTGGCATGACGTGAGTAGATCTAATTGTGAAAGGTAAATTATCATTTGAAGATGTCACTTTGATTGTTGGCCTAGTTACAAAATGACAGCGTCAAGATAAACCCTTTTCCTACTGATATTTATATTTTCCATCATTATTTGTGAAACAACTATTCTCTAAGGAGATTCTGATATTTAGTTCACTTGATTTGGTTTTTGATTATTTGTTAGTAATTTCAATCGTTTATGGCAAGATTAGGTCAGCTAGAACAGTGACTTTGTCAGTGTGTGAGTGCAGATGTGTGCATGTGCCCAACATGTGTATGTCACATGCAAGTGTGAGTAGCACTAGGTGAGTATGCAGTGGAAATGTATCTTTCCTAGCTACATGTAGGCGTTGGAATGTTGATCTTGTAGTTGTGGCCATGAGATTATAAAAGTTAAGTGGTGTGAGAAAATTGTCCTAGCCTAAGGTGCTATATTTTAAATGCTATCAAATTTTCCACTTCCTTTGTTTTATGCAAAGTGAGAGGCGTACTAAGAGTTGATCCGGAACTTGCGACTCGGCCTAAAACCTGTCGCCGTGAGACGAGATAACCAGTGAAAGTTTTCTGTGACGACGAGCCGACATAATTATACTGGACTAGTAGGAGTAGCAGTGTCAAGAGTCAAGCATGTCTTCTTCTGCCGAAAAAATGAACTGGGAACTTTGTTGTCTTTGTCAAACGGACAAACCTAAAGAAACCTTACAAACTCCTAAGGAGGAGGGACTTGTATCGCTTGAGAGGGATCTTAAAGACTTCAATGATATCAATGCCAATGATTTTCCTCATGGTATAAACGTCACAATTAGTCAGTTAAATGATGGTTCGGGCATTGCAGCAACTCTTAAATTGCATAAGGCTACCTATCACAAAATTTGCAGGAGTAGTAGTTCTAGAGTTAAAAGGGCGAGAGAGAAGCTTAACAAAGAATCCGGCCCTCACAGCAGTCCCAAAAAACTCAGGTCATCCGGGGAATTTCAGCCTCTGTGTAATGCCAAGTATTGTATAATTTGTGAAAGCATGGACCAGGCTAACCTCCACAAAGTACTAACCAAAGTCGTAGATGCCAACCTAAAGAGTTGGGCGAAGACCAACAACAATTTTCCTTTACTTGGCTGACTAGTTGCCAAAGCATCTGATGCGCATGCAGCTGATGCCTATTATCATCATCAGTGTTATGTACGTTTGAGAGATTCCGCTGTCGCTGCCGAGCGCCGTGATTGGCAGGTCCTGCAACTCCACCCTTCGATACCATCATGTGCGCCCAAATTATAGCCATGATTGAACATTCCGACACCACTTTATTCAAGGTCTCGGAGCTACGCAAGATATATCAAAAACTTATGAGTGATCAAGGTCATCCATGCAGAGATAAAAAAGAGCCACACTCAACTCGATTCAAGGACCACCTTCTCAAGTTCCTACCAGAATGGGTCGAGGTGTCCAAGGGTAATAAAGGCAGGAATGATATTTATCTATCTCACAAATTGAAGATGGCTGATGAGCTTGCCAAGAAATATAAGT